>CM024962.1:19703646-20167567 GCA_014282245.1 Rhododendron simsii
ATGCAAATCTTTATTCAATCCACCGATTATGATTTATGGAAAATTGTTGCAAATGGTCCAATCATTCCTACTAAGAAATCTGGAGAAGAAATTATTCCTAAGTTAGAAGATGAATGGTCCAACACAGAAAAGAGTAATATAGAAAAGAACTTTAGAGCCATGAATCTTCTTTTTTGTGCCATTACTCCAAATGAATATGATTGTGTATCTGCATGTGAAACCGCTAAGGAAATATGGGATAAATTGAAAATGGCTTATGAAGGAGATAGCCAAGTTAAGGAGTCTAAAATTGATATTCTTGTGCATAGTTATGAGCTTTTTAAAATGAAACCGGAAGAGTCCATTTCTCAAATGTTTGCTAGATTTGCTAGCATTACTAACGGTTTGAAAGCTCTTGGCAAGACTTATAGTCAATCCGAGATGACAAGAAAGGTGCTCCGCTCCATGCCATCAAAGTGGGATACTACCACTTCGATCATCCTTCAGTCCAAAGACTTCTCAAAATATACAATGGATCAACTCATGGGATCTCTCATGACCGAAGAAATCCATATCAACCTCAAAGATGACAAAGATGAGAAAGTCAAAAACCTTGCTCTCAAAAGCACCTCACACAAGTCCAAAATCAAAGATGACTCAAGTGATGAAAGTGAGGACGACGAAATGGCTCTCATCACAAAGACATTCAAGAAACTCCTCAAAAATAGAGCATCTCGCAAAGGTAGAGGGTTTCCAAGAAAAGATGGAGGCAAAGAAGAAAGTAGCAAAAAGGATCCAATCATTTGCTATGAGTGCAAGAAGCCCGGCCACATCAAAAGTGAATGTCCATACGGCAAGAAATATTCAAAGAAGGACAAAAGGAAAGCTATGATGGCCGCATGGGACAATAGCGACGATAGTAGCTCCGATGAGGAGGATGAGCAACAAGAGGTCGCTAACTTGTGTTTCATGGCCACCGAAGAAAACGAGGTAGATCTCGACTCATCCTATTCTTTTGATGAATTGCTTATTGCCTATAAAGAATTGAAAGTTGATTTTGAAAAAGTTGTTTCAAAAAACAAATCTCTAAAGAAAATGGCCAAAGAACTTTCAAAAGAAATGAGTGATCTAGTTGAAGAAAGAGATACCTTGGAAGAAGAAAATGAGTCTTTGAAAAATTCTTTGGAAATGGAAAAGAAAGTTTTGAAAAATGTTCCTCAAGATGAATCTCTAGTCAAGCAAGTTGATGATTTGACAAACTCTCTTGCTAAACTTACCAAAGGTAAAGACGGCTTAGATATTCTTCTTGGAAAACAAATGGTTTCTTTTCACAAAGCCGGAATTGGGTACAATCCAACCCAACACAAAAATCTTTTTGACAAGGATCTTCCTCCAACTAGTCATCCTAAACTCACTTGTCATTTTTGTAGAAAGATTGGTCACATTTCTCCAAATTGCCCTATGAAAATCTTTTCAAACGGTAGAAAGACTTGGGTTCCTAAGAACCATGTCAATGCTAACTTTCAAGGACCCAAAATGATATGGGTACCAAAAGTCAAGACTTGATTGTAGGTGTGCTAGAAAAGCACATGTAAGAATCAAAGACAATGAGTACATCAACAAAACTTGACAAAGATGAGAATGGGGGAGAAAGATGAAAGAAGATATTATCCTTCGCCACCGCAATGACATTCCTACCTTCCCTCCTCACACCCATATTGATGATGTCTCAAAGGGGGAGAAAAATCTTGGTTTTATGTTTTTTATGGTTTAAGTTTGTGAATTCTATGGCTTAGAGCTTGAATTTTTCATATATACTTTGCCTATATGAAACTAACCTTGCAGGGATCAGTTTGCGATCATATTATTGCATATGCCTCTCATATTCCTTAAAAGATCTTATTTAGGGGGAGCATATACTAAGGGGGAGATTTATTGACATAATCTTTGCTTTTCATAAAAACCTTCATTTTGTGTCATCATCAAAAAGGGGGAGATTGTTAACAAATATATGCATGATAATTTGTTGAAAATTATATGCATTACCATTTGATATTTTGATGATTATATTCATGAAGTTTTTATCTTTTGGCAAAAGAAAATCTTTTATCGCAAAGTCCTTTTTCGGACAAATTTGTTTCTTTGCCTTGAAACATAGCATAAAGTCTCTTGGTTTCAATGATTAATATTTACAAAGACTTAATGAGCTCAATACATGTTTTAACGGATTTATTTAGAAGAAGTTTTGAGCTACAGGTTGACGAACCGGCTGACAAGCCGGCTGTCTGAACAGAAGGGGTAGTCAACCGGACTTTACTGGATGACAGGCTGGCTGAGAGAGTGGACGACCTTCCGGTCGACCGGCCGGACGACCAGTAGTGTATTTCTGCAGATTTTCTGCTGATCAGTAAAATCTCAAACGGCTCTATTTTTCCTAAAATAGCTCTCCAACGGCACAGTAATTTACTAACGGCTAGTAGGTGATTGGATGGCTATATAAAGGCTTCAAGAACTCATTGATGAGTACGAATCCAAGCTACAATATTCTATATCATTCCAAAGAGCAACTTCTCCAAAGATCAAGTCCAAAATTCTCCTTGTTCTTCCACTTTCATATTTTTCTTGAGAGAAAAATTGTACAAGACGTGAGCGATATTTTTTTCATACTTTCTCCACATTCTTGTAATCCCTAAGCGAGTGTTTGAGTCAAACACTTGAAAGCTTAGAAGACCAAATTCGGGTTTGAATTTGGGTGTTATTGTTTTCGAGAGGTTTTCGGAGAAAACTCTTGCGGTTGTACTAGCTCCTCGGGAAAGCTAGGGGATTAGGTTGTTGTAAGCACCCGCAAGACTTACTGCTTGTAATCTTTTTGAAGATTAGTGGAACCTTCAAGTAGTTGCTTGAGGAGAAGTGGAGTAGGCCGGACCGTGGACAAATCCGGGCTGAACCACTATAATCGGGTTCTATCTCTCTAACTCTCTCTATTTTACTTGCTCATATTATCTTGGATACAGTTGTTAGAGAATACATTTTAATTGGCAATTTTAATTAGCAATCCTATTCACCCCCTTCTTGGTTGCCTTTTTGGGTAACAGTACCTTTTTGGTGCTACCCTGTATCCAAACAGGCGTAGCAAGGTTCACTTGTCTTACTTGCCAGCGCTGAGGGACTTGAGGACGGCCTCGCGTTTTGACTGGGGTGGAGCAGCACTAGGCGCGGCCTATGGCTTCTTTGGAGACTCGTCGAGGACGGAGGTGAGCACTGCTGGGTACTGGCGGATATGGGAGGTATGATTCTTAACGAAATAATGCACACTTCATAATTCACACTTGCATTCATTTTGATAGCATAATCTGTTCAATAGCATCCTTGCATGTCTTATTGAGTTTAATCCATTGACAATTATGCAGCTCTGGGCTTACGAGGTGTTGAACATGTGTCGTCCGGTGACAAAGAGCCTGGACTTGGGGATTCTCCCGCGCGCACATATATGGAGCAAGAAAAACATGGGGGAGAAGAGAGGTAGAGGCGATCTGAACGGCTTCCGAATATACCTTGACGAGCTTCGCCCCTCGCAGGTATAACATTATACTTCGTATAAATAACAAAGTGCATGCTCTTTTTATTGCTTCAATGCTGTCGCTGACCGATACTTGCATTGTTTGCCTTTACAGGTTGAGTGGGATCCTTGGAGAGTGACGGAGCCTGAGCCCGAGTATTTGGCTCGTAGCAGGGCTGTCACGGCGAGCAGAGTGCTGCTGGAGTCGGCCTTTGGTTGGCAGTGGTACTTGGGTGACCGAGTGACACGCCAGTCACTTGGCTATGCACCACAAGGGACACAAAGGGGACACGAGAAGATAAAATAAGACTCTATTATGTCCCGGACTGAAACCGACACCTCCGTACAGTCACATTAGGTCATCATGACCTGTACGGCATGAGAGAATGGGGGGAAACCCCTTGAAACGAGTTTTGACTTCCTAGAACGGCTTTTTGAACTTGAAACGAGCCACCAAGGGTCCGAAATCTTCGTTAAACGCAATTTTTCGAATCCGATGCTTGGATACAGTCATATATGCTTATAATGACTTGCTGGAACCATAAAAGTTGCAAGGTAACCTTCGGAATCCAAAATGACCAAGGTTGGGCAGTAGCTACTGTAATCTGTCAAATTGCAGGTTGAACCGTCGCCCGATGGAATGAGTCAATCGCGCGATGGAATGAGTCAATCGCGCGATGGAGGGGATTTGAACAGTCGCGCGATGGAGTGACATCATCGCGCGATGGTTGAGGTACACCAGGCCACCTTTATTTGACCATCTCAGAATTCCAGGGTGGTCAGGCCTCGTCATCACTTTTTCTCAGAGGTTTTTATGGGACGGTGCAGAGATGCTTTAGCCTCAGAAGGAAGGACAGTGTGCAGCAGAGACTTTTGCTTTGAGAAGGGGAAGTGCTTTACGCATTCTGGCTATAAAGAGACCGGTGCTTCGCTCAGTAGAAGTATTCCCTTGGTAATTTTCCACAAAAATCAAGATGGCGAATAACCTTCCAGTGTTGATTAGTCCATGGCTTTCTGCTTTTGTTGCTGGAGATTGGCTCTCATTCCGATCTCACGGGCTGGCCGCATTTCGTTTTCTCCGTGATGTAAGGGTTCACCCTGAGCTCCTGATGGCGGCCCTGCAATTCTGGGATCCGGAGGTCCATGTGTTCAGGTTTGGGGTTAACGAGTTGTGTCCGACTGTGGAGGAATTCCAAGCGTACCTCCAAGGTGTTGCTTCAAACGTGATCGTCGTGCCGCCTTACCGGAAGAATATACCAAAGCTCCTTCAAACCAGCCTTGACATCACTAGGGGAGCAGCCGAAAGCTTGCTAGTCGGAGGACAAATCAACATTATGCGCCTAATGGAATGGTACGGGCCAGAAGGGGATGTAGAGGACATGGCTTTGCAAGCTAGGCGTCGCTTTGCCTTAACAATCAGCGTGCTGGCTGCTTATTTACTGGTGTCTCCGAATGGGCAGGTGAACCCTATGCTGGTGAGCGTTGCTGCGCAGATGGGTTCCCGAAAGAATGTGGTGCCGCTTGTCTTGGCTGAAACACTCATGGGTTTGGATTTGGTTTCCACGGGTCAAACAAACGTTTTCAGCGGTAGCCCACTTCTGTTGCAGGTAAGTTCTCACTCAGCTCACCTTTTTTTTTTTGTTTTGCGCACATTCTGCTTTTACCTCGTCTCTCAGCTAAGGCTATATCGGAGTTTCTTACTTGTTTTTCCACTCATGCTTTATGTGGCTTCTGACTTGTTTTTCCGCTCTTGCAGCTTTGGTTGTCTGACATGTTGGGATTGCTCACTGCACCAGAAGCAAATTGGCCTCATCTGCCCGGCCGAATGCATCAGCGAGCATGATTTACCCGGAGATGACTATGCATCAATGGTACACATTCATGAGAGAGATGTTACCGAACGAGATCATTTGGAGGCATGAGGCCCTGAACATCCCGGATATGGCCTTGAATTCTGCAGGTTTTGAGAGAATGGTGATAGCTGGGCTGACCGCTTTCACATTCTACATTCCTGGCCGTATTCTCCGTCAGTTGGGAATAAGCCAAGGGCTTCACCGAGCTGGGATTGAGGACTTCCAAGTCCCTGCCTTTACCTTCCAGAATCTGAGAGGATACGAGCACAATTGGGGCCTGAGACAACTCGGAGGAGCTGACCCAGATTTCAGCACAGAGCTTATGCCCCGATATCGAGCATGGCTGAAAAGAGAGATTGCAAGCAGGCAAAACAACGACTGACTCTTCGACAGACTCGAATGATCTAGAATAAAGTGTGAGCCTGTTAAGGCCTCGAGCATTTTATTCTATTTTTTATGCTTAACTGTTTGTTTAAGACTACTCAGCTTGTGTAATAGAAGTTATAATTAAAATAAAAGTGAAAGTTGGAGAGCTTTCCTCGTTTGTTTCAGGTGTTGAACCACAGCATTCCGCGAACATTGATCCGAACTCTGATAATAGGGAACCGTGGATCAAGCTGATTGATTATGACCGAATCTCACAGAGAGATTGCCTATGTATCCCTTTTCAAAGAATCAGGTCAAAACGTAGTTCAGGCAAAGGTTCGCTCGGGTGTTTTAGCTCTCCTTTTACGCTCTAACTTTTGCCTAGAACTGCCCGTGTGGGTTTTCGGTCTAGCGAGCTGTTGATTGATGCCTATTTATTTTTGCCTAAACTGCCTTCTCAGGTTTTCAGTCTAGCAGGCCTGCTCTAATTTTTGCTTGGAACCGCCCACCCTTGTGGTTTTCGGTCCAACGAGCTTCTCTCAGGGATAGTAACGCTTGAGTTGATCCAGGTTAACCAGAGTGTTGAACTCGTTGCTATCAAGATCAATGAGCTGAGCTGCTCCCCCAGAAAGAATGGTCTTAATGATGTAAGGTCCGGAACGCTTAGGGTCGGAACTTGCCGCGGGGATCGAAAACTGGCGCTCGAATCTCCTTCGTGACCATGTCACCTTCAATTAAGTCTCTAGACTTCACCCTCTTGTTAAATGCCCGGGCAATTCTCCGTTGATACCCTTGAACATGATACAAAGCCCGGAGCCTTCGTTCATCAAAAAGCATGAGTTCGGCGAATCTCCCGCTGAGCCATTCAGATTCTGAAAGTTCCGATTCTACTGCGACCCTTAGAGACGGTACCTCGAGTTCTATAGGGAGAACTGCTTCCATTCCATAAACTAAGGAATAAGGGGTTGCCCCTGTTGATATCCGGATCTACGTTCGATACCCCCAAAGAGCTAGAGGCAGCTGCTCGTGCCAGTCCCTGGCGGACTCTGAAGATTTCTTGATGATGGTCTCGATATTCTTGTTTGCCGCTTCAACTGCTCCATTTGTCTGAGGGCGATAGACAGTCGAGTGATGAATCTGGATCTTGAATTCTTCAAAGAGCTCCAGAACTCTACCCTTGAAATGACTCCCATTGTCTGAGACAAATGCCTGTGGAACTCCATATCGATAGATGATATTCTTCCTGATGAAATGAGCGACTTGGACTGCAGTTAAGGTCTTGTATGATTCAGCTTCGACCCACTTAGTGAAATAATCGATCGCTACTAGAATGAACCTGTGACCATTTGAAGCAGAAGGTCTGACCATGCCGATGACATCGATGCCCCATACAGAGAAAGGCCAAGGCGAAGTCAAGCCAAATAGGTTAGAAGGTGGAACATGCATCAGATTAGCATGGATTTGGCACTTGTGACATCGCCGCACATAATCCACACACTGAGATTCCATAGTAGACCAAAAGTAGCCCTGACGCAAAATCTTCCTAGCAAGCATGACGCCGCTCATGTGGGGACCGCAAATCCCTTCGTGGATTTCTTCCATAATTCTGACAGCTTCAACGCCATTGACACAAAGTTTGTGCATCCCACAATGAGATCTCCTATACAACCTCCCTCCACAGATGATGTAATGAGCAGCAATCCTTCGTAACGCAGTTTGGTTCTTCTGAGAAGCATCAGATGGGTACAAACCACTCTCAATGAAGTTCCATATGTCATGGTACCAGGGTAGGCCATCATCCACATCATCGATGGCGTTGACACATTGATAAGCGGGATGGTCCCGTTGCTCGATCAAGATAGGACGGAGCTTGACACCTAACGGCAGTTCAACCATGGATGCCAGGGTAGCAAGTGCATCAGCGAAATGGTTCTTCAACCGAGGAACATGAGTGAAAGTCACCTTATTGAAACGAGGGATTAATCCTTCCAGGTCCCGATGGTAAGGTTTCAGTTTCTCTTCGCGTACTTTCCAGTCTCCATTGGCCTGAGACACAACAAGATTTGAGTCCCCGATGACTTCAAGCTTCTCCACACCGAGTGCGAGCGCAGCTTCCATACCCACAATGCAGGCCTCATATTCGGCTTGGTTATTGGTGACATCGAAATTAAGCTTGAACGCAAGCGGAATATGAGAACCGTCAGGAGTGACTAGCAAAACCCCGATTCCGAACCCTTTCTGATTGGCTGCCCCATCGAAGTAAAGAGTCCAAACATCCTCAACGACTGTCAGCACTTCCTCGTCCGGGAATGCGAAATCTGAATCCTCAGGCCCCTCCACAGGGTGGTCAGCTAAGAATTCTGCAATGGCGCGTCCCTTTACCGACTTTCTTGTGACGTACTCTAGATCAAACTCTGCTAAGAGAAGCAACCAACGTGCTAATTTACCAGTAAGCGCTGGCTTTTCGAATAGATACTTGAGAGGATCCATTCGAGAAATCAACTTTACTGGGTAAACTAGCATGTAGTGTCTTAACTTCTTAGATGCCCAGACAAGGGCCCAGCACGTCTTTTCTAAGGTGGTATAGCGTTCTTCAGCTCCAACCATCTTCTTGCTCAGGTAGTAAATAGCTTTCTCCATTCCCTTGTCCCCTTCTTGAGCTAGCAAACATCCCATGGACGTAGAACTCACAGATAAGTAGAGAATCAGAGGTTTTCTAGGTATAGGCAGCATGAGAACAGGCGGGTTCTGTAGATAGTCCTGGATCGAAATGAAGGCTGCTTGGCACTTTTCTGACCATACAAACGGGGTATCCTTCTTGAGTAGACGAAACATCGGCTCGCAAGTTAAGGTTAACTTGGCGATGAATCTGCTGATGAATTGAACCTTCCCCAGAAAACTCCGCACCCCCTTTTTAGACTCAGGTGGCTTCATTTCGCGTATTGCTTTGATTTTTGACGGATCGACCTCAATCCCACGGGAAGTGATCATGAAACCTAGCATTTTGCCTGCCGTGACTCCGAAGGTGCACTTCTGTGGATTAAGACGCATCCGGAACTTGCGGAGCCTTTCGAAAAGTTTCCTTAACACGTGGACATGCCCTTCCCGAGTTTTTGACTTGGCAATCATATCATCAACGTAGACCTCAACCTCTTTGTGCATCATGTCATGCAAAATAGTCGTGGCAGCTCTTTGATAAGTAGGATCGGCATTCTTTAAACCAAACGGCATAACCAAATAGCAGTAAGTCCCCCACTCAGTGATGAAAGTCGTTTTCTCGCGGTCTTCGGGTGCCATGAGAATCTGGTTGTAGCCTGAGAAACCGTCCATGAACGAGAGCAAAGCATGCCCTGCAGTATTATCCACCAGCACATCGATGTGTGGCAAGGGAAAATCGTCTTTGGGGCTTGCTTTGTTCAAGTCCTGGAAGTCAACACAGACACGAATCTGGCCATTTTTCTTAGGAACAGGGACGATGTTGGCCACCCAAGTGGGATACTGAGAGACTGCGAGGAAACCAACGTCAATTTGCTTGGTGACTTCCTCCTTGATTTTCTGCACCCAGTCCGGTCGCATCCGTCTGAGTTTCTGTTTTACCGGCTTAGCATCGGGCAACAGGGGGATTCGATGCTCCACTATCTCAGGATCGATACCGGGCATGTCTTGATGAGACCATGCAAAGATGTCACTGAATTCAGTGAGGAGCTCTTTGAAAGTACGATGCTCCTCTGGATCTAATGTGGAGCCCACTTGAACCGTCCGAGGATCACTCTCATCTTTCAAGTTTATTAAGATTACCTCTTCTTTTAATGGCTGAGCATGCCTTTCGTCTTCCCTTTCAATGAAAGCACGGATTTCCTTGGGGATATCCCCATCAAAATCTATCCCTTCATCGGCAGGGTCACCAAGTACAAGGGAGTCGAACTCGAAGTAAAAGCTATGACGTGGAGGGCCGAGAGGCACAAACTCCGACTCAGAGCTAGACTTAGACTCAAAAGACTCGACAGACTCAGTGCCGGACTCAGCTATGTCATCAATGCAAGTAAGGCGCGGTTTGAAAATGCAATTTTTAAGGCTACCCTTAGCTTCCACGATAAGAGGGGGAGGGTCTTCGAGGGCGTCGGGCCCGAGCATGAACACTTCGGCCTCTTGCGCTTCCTGGCCAAACCCACTTGAGAGAAGTCCCGGAACAGCTGCTCCAAGCTCCCCTGATCGAGAGATCCCAGCCAGTCAGTCTTCGGCTTGGATTGGCTAAGCTTCTTCTTGAATTCTGCACTAGTTGGCTCTTCGTCACTGGAAGACCAAGTATCATCCGCAAAGATCTCAAAACCAGGCAGCAGTTCCCCAGTGACTGAGTCAATAAAGGGCTCAGCTTGCCCACGATAAATATCATTCCCCTTTTCACGGACGAAGTAGCTGTCGGGATCACCGTAGAGAGATCGAGGTTTTCCCGTGTATTTCCTTCTTTTGGCATCGTTGGCAGAGGAAGAGTATCCCAAGCCAAAGCGGCCCTCACAGGAAGGAAACGCAGGGAATTCTGGAATCCCTTGTTGGTGAATTCCTAAACCAAGGCCAGGTAGATAGGACATTCTTCTCATAATGTCCAGAGCGACAGAGCTTATGATGAAGTCTCCATCCACGTTGATGGCCATAACCGAGCCAGAAGTATCAAAAGAGAATCCTGCGAGATCGACGTCTTCGTTGTCGTGCGCAATACCCAAAACAGGTGTGCCGTCCTCCTTGAGTGGGCGAATGCCTGAATCCCCGCAGATAATCAAAGTCCCAGTGGGAAGTCCCAGCATGACTTTCTGATGAAGAGTAGATGGGACAGCCATGATGTCAGATCTGTGAAGCCATGGTCTTCCTAGCAAGAGATTGAATGAGGCTGGAATGTCGACCACATGGAACTCGACATCCATTTTGAACCCCTCCGCATCGAGAGTGAGCACAAGTGTGCCTTCGACCAGACGACGTGTGCTGTCATATGCCTTAACAGCCATGCTGGAAGGTGCAAAGTCTTTCTTAGTCAGTCCCAGACGGTGAGCCACCCTCAAAGGGCAAACATTGATCGCTGAGCCATTATCGATAAGAACGGTCGGAACCCAGAGTCCTCGGCATTTGACTATGATATGCAAGGGTCGATTGTGGTCAACTCCTTCAAGCGGCAGATCCTTATCAGTGAAGACCACGGTATGCTTAGAGGTAGGTGGGAGGATAAGGGAAATCATTGCTTCAGGCGTGACGTCCGGTCGGATCTCAAGACGCGAGAGAGTGTGGCAGAACTTCTGACGATGCTCCCGGGAGGAATAGATTAATCCCCAGAGTGATATGGCGGCGGGAATCCGCTCCAATTGCTTTTGAATCATGTCGTCGTTCGGGGCATTAACCGGTACCTCAAGTGGTACAGACCCTGAGAAAATAGGAGGTTGGTTCTTCCGGTTAGAAGAATTGGATGAACTTCCTGCTTGCAGATTAGCAGGCTGAAAGACTCGTCCACTTCTTGTAACATTAAGAACGTTCTCTAAAGAGGGTACCGCTTGAGGGTCTTGACTGTCGTCCCATAGATCAGCAGGGACTTCTCCCAATTTGCGTTTCCCTTTGTCGGAGATCGTAGGGGCCACAGGCACTTCCATGTTCAAACCCAAATCCTGAATCAGATCTTTCATCAATAGCGATTCCCAAAAGTCTGGATCCCCAACGGCCATAGGTTCTCGGACTGGTTCTGTACTAGCGACGAAAGGGACGTCCCACAGCCCTCCATCAGCGAGGGAGCGATTGACAGTCCAAACTTCGGACCCAACCTGGATGTTGACTACATCATTGACATCCCAAAGATCAGCTGGTGGCACAAGGTCTGTAACCATGATGCTGCAGTCCTCTTCAGGAGGGGAAGGCACGACAGGGCGCGGAAGGTTTTCGTCGACGATGAAGAACGTGGGATCATACTCGGGATCAGCCACCGAGTTAGCCAGCCTGTCAAGAGTGGAAGGGAAGAAACATTCCCCTAGGACACGGGTTTCATCCCGAATGAGGTCTTCCTCTAAATACTGGATTTCATGGCCGGGCAGAGCGTAACCCTGGAGAGGATTAGGGTCAAATCCTAACGGAAATTGCCAAGCAGGCTCGGGGTCCCAATAGTATTCTTCCTCAAACAAAACAGGCTGAGGTTGTTGGAAGAGCATGTCCAACGAGAATCCATCCAAAGGATCAACCATGGCTGCCTCGTAATTGGCCATCCAAGCATCATACCAGATGTGGTCAAAGGGGATGTCTTCGGGATTAGTTGGGAATCCCTCTAATTCCAGCTCCGTCCATTCATTGATTATGGGAGTGGCATAGTCATCATTATCAGCTATAGCCCACCCTACGGCTTGCATGTCAAGTTGTTGCTCTGGTTGAGAGGGAATAGCATCTCTGAAGCGGTCCAACAGACTTAAGGAGGGGTTCGGATCCGTCACATTGAAGTACGGGTTACCCATGGTAGAGGCAGAGTTGAGCTGCACAGCAGGAATAGGTTGGTGGAACAGATCACCAATAGAAGCGTTGAATACGAACGCTCCGTTCTGTAGACGCGCAGAGGGCGCATTGAAATTGGACGACTGTCCTTCCTCGGAGCGGATATAGGAGATTTCGGCCTCGGACTGAAAGGGGATAGGGACAATTGGCCTAGGTTGATTCGTTGAGGTTATATGGTCGGTGGGGTTGAATATAGTAGAGCTGAGGGATATATCAGTGGGGCTGATGGATATCTGGTTAATGCGTGGAGCATTTTTGTGGTTTGGCATGGAATTGGCGAGAATGTTGGGTTTTTGAGCTGACGGCGGTGGAGCATGAAGAGTCCCTTCATCTATGAGATCCTGAATCGCATGTCGGAGGCGAAAGCAAGAATCGGTAAGATGACCGGCCCCTTGGTGATAGGCGCAGTAGAGATTGGCTTTGAAGTTAGGTGATGGATTCTTAGGCAAAGGAGTTGGGTCGAGGAGCTTCAGATGTCCCGATTGAACCAGTTTCTCCATCACTGAAGACAACGGTGCTTCAAAAGCGGAGAAACTACGAGGCTGATTACGTGGCCAATTACTCTGCGGGGTTTGAACTTGATGGACCTCGGCAATTTGGTTAGCAGCTTTCGAGGAGGAGGCATTGGTACCACTGGTTGCAGTATTGGAATAAGTCCCTGCCCCAAACAACGCATTAGTATTCCCAGAATATGCCCGAGGCTTTGACTTTGATGGATTGGAAGATTCTCCCTTCGACAGGATCCCACTCTGTAATGCATCTTCGATGGCCAGACCAGAGTCGAAGAAGGTGTCAAAATTGGAGGATGCTTGAACGAGGACCAAGTGCCTAGCATAGTCTGGCTGGAGATTGCGGGAGATGATACGAAGCTGATCTCTCTCGCTCGGGCGATCAGTCATTTGAGCGGCTTTGGCCCTCCATCTCTTGACGAAATCCGCGAAGGATTCCTTAGCGTCCATCTTGGTGGATTCCAACTCCCGAGTAGTCATCTTGAGCTGGGAGTTATAGCTATACTGCGAAATAAACGCAGCACCGATGTCCTCCCAAGTCCTTCGCTTGGCAATGTCGAGTGACAGAAACCAATAGAAAGCGGGACCCGAGAGGGTTTGAGGAAACAGCTGAGACATGGCCTCGGGCTCGACAGATAGGAGCTTCATGGCAGCATGATAACCATAGAGATGGGTTTTAGGATCGCCAGTGCCATCGAACTTGGCTATGTCGGGCATTTTGAACTTGTCAGGAAGTTTGGCATTGGGATAAAGGCAGAGACGGTCCAAGTCGATCCCTCCAGCACTGAGTTTCTCGGACTTTGAAACAGATTCTTCCAGCTTGGCCGTCTTGGCGACGAGAGCAGTCATGTCAGGGTGTTGAACAGTCCTAACAGCAGTGATGCCTGGATTCTGAGCGGGATTTCGAGTGCCCTGAGGATTGACCAAAGCGACCAGACGCCCTGGATGGTCCGGATCTTCGACCATGATAGGTTGCTCGTGTACATCCTCTTCGGCCTCGCCCTCCTCTTGAACAGTTGGAGGAAGACGAGTGTTGAAGAGGTCATTCAAGCGGGTCATGTTGGCATCTGTCTGAGCAGCCCTTTGTTGTATGACAGCAATACTAGCCTGGATGTTCATGAGCATGGTTTCCAGAGAGAGTGGCTGCGGTTGATCTGCCATGACCGTTGGCCCAGAGGTGCTTGATGCAGAGGAGGGTGATTGTATTGCCTGACCTTGCTGATTTTCGGTCTGCGATGCCTGGTGCGGTGGTGTCTGCGTACGAGCCGGAGAGTCTGTTTCTTCGAGGACCGGAGACGATGCTGACTGCAGGGTAGCAAGCAGAGAACGCGGGGAGTCTTCCGTTGTGACTGACTGGGCTTGCAATCTGACTAGTCTCTGAATCGGATTCCGGTGCAGACGTTCCCAAGTGGGTTTGGTTTTCTGCCTCGATACTTTCCTTGGCGGTGCAATGATTCAGAACCTTTGCTTGTAGAAACTGAGAAAAGGCTTAATAAGGGCCCTGCAGAAACTTTAATCTAAATAAAAGACTAAAGCGAAAACACAGTCACCGTCGTCAGTGTCGCCCTTAGACTCTAATACTAGCAGACAAGTCTGTCTTATGACGTTTTGGACATTACCAGTGATCCTCAGAAATCTTTTCAAGGTGTATCCTTTTTGTATCAACTAAGGCAAAGAGATGTCAAAGCAGTCTAAAGATTTTGGTTTATTCCGTTTCGAAAGTTTCAACTTTTGGACTTGGAACAATTCGGTGTAGATAGGCACGATGCTATAACCAGGGAGGCATAGGCAGCACAGTGCCGTAACCCAAATGGTGTACATGCTTCGCATGATAACCAAAATGGTGTAAGCATCGCGGTATTTTTCCCGTTTTGTTCCTCGTTTTCTGTTTGAAACTTCGATTGGGTACTTAGCCAAAGGCTTTAGAAGGTCTTGATTTCCCAAAGTTTAATTGATCCAAGGAACTTGAGAATTGACAACGTGCACCATCGAGATGCACGACTCCTCATCGGGCTGTGGTAAGGTCCTAATAAACATAAGACAGACTTGAAGGAGAGAGAACCTAGGAGCCGCCCTAAATATGCTTCTACGCAAAGCGGTATGTATGTATGAACAGTGCATGCGATAGGGAAAGCAATAACACATCGACAGTATAAGAGGGTTAGATGCAAGTAATCTTACCCTGTAGGTACCTGTCCTAATTTGGAGAGTGCTAGTGCTTTGTATATGCAAAGGCTGGTTTTGGCTTGTAACAGGTTCCTTGGACTAGAGCCAAGATATACCTCCCGCTACCCACGTAACCGCAGAGCAACAGTCAAACGGTAGAATGACTCATCATCGTTGAAGGTTGTTAGTCATTCAGGGTCCCCGGGCTCCGGTAAACCGTGCCGGATTGCCAAAACGATCCAACGAGGCTTATCCCACATCGATGCACATGAAGAATGCTAAAAAGTTGATTAATGGAACAGAATTGCAAATTCGCAAATGCCTTTTCAAATTTGGCTCTCTTTATTAATCAATATTTAGGAGAAACTATACAAGAGAACAATCAGAAAAGCCCCAGATTGGATGGCCGGACACGAGGTCCTGTTAAATCACCAATCCTTTCTTCGGCAGCGCGAAGCTCACCGTTTTGACAGGTTTTTGTGGGATTGTTCCCGAGCATATTAACTTCTAAGTATAGACTAATATCGATTTGATCCCCAGCAGAGTCGCCACTGTGGGCAATGCGATTTTGCCCCGATCTTTCTTTCCTCCGGGGAAGGGATTCCGTTCCCCACCCTTTTGAGAAAGGAGAGATGCTGCCGTTCGCGGGAGCGCTTTTTAGCTGGACGACAAGCGCTCGCGAAAATACAGAGTCGCCACTTGGGTTTGAAGGTCCGACACCCAAGGAACCGTATTTCGAAGCACCTGCCGCGCTGTTTGATTTGAAAAAGTTAAGGAACTAGTCCGTCATAACCATATCTGGGTTCGGGAGCCAGGTTACGAGAGGGGAAGGGTTTTATGGCACCCCGCTCGCCCAATCCGGAGATCGGTCTCTACTCAGGCATTTGCGAAAATATTGTTTGTTTGCGATTCTGTTTGATTAATCATTTTTTTAGCCAATTAGGGCGGGGAACAGTTAATCGGGGATTGAAACTGTAACAATTTGCAGGATATGGTGGATAATAGCATGGATGGGTGGAACAAATGAGATAATACTGAACACTGATTCCAAGATGCCAAAACAGTGCATGGGTACGAGTTTATCACAGACAGCGACCAACTTGCATGCACAGAATGGGAACATGCAAGTCACACCATCGCGCGATATACTCATACCCTCGCGCGAGTATCAACATCCCTCCTACAGGTTCAATTTTATCTCCTTCTGGGCTCTGGAAGGACCAGTGCACACCCAGGATCAAACCAAGCAGTTCATATGTGCTGGAAGCAAATAATTATTACAATCTGACTGAATAGGAACAAAATGCAACCCTTAAACAGTGAAGGTGATAAAAACAGAGACCAAAGGCCTAGCTGCCCATGCAAGGGCAATCACTGAAAATGACTAAACCATCGCGCGATGTAGTCATCTCATCGCGCGACTGTTCGGACTGGACATCCAGGAATTGCTTTGCATGCCTGGGCTCTGAGACACATTCAGAAGCAACCCAGGGGCATTCCAACATAAACAAGGAAAGCAAACTAAACTAAACTACTAATTTTAGCATGCAAGACGGTGAGATGTTCAAATATAGTCAAGCAGGAGAACATGAAATCATATAAATTGGATCAGAACAAGAGACCCATCCCCACGAGAACCATATCACACGAGCTAGAAGCATCGCGCGATTGTATGGGTTCATCGCGCGTGGGTTTACTTGTTCGCAGCATCTTGTAAATTTGCTGGCCTTGGGGCCAAGAACTGATATTAATTACCAGTCCTGACCCTGTCAGCCCCCCTCAGGGATCAAAACAGTAAAGGCTGAAAATTATACCTTTGCTTGAATGATTTGAATATGGTTGAGTGAGATGGTATGCCTTTGACAAAGGAGAAAGTGGTGGTAGCTTTGATTGAGAGAAGATCAAGGTTGTAATTCTTGTTTTTCCTTTTGGGATTTTTTTGGTAACCCTTTGAAATAGATCAATGGGGGGTTATTTATAGGAGAAGAGGGAGTTTGTTGGTGGGAATACAAGGCCCTGCAGCCAGCCAACAATGCTGGCAGCACTTACTTGGTAGAGAAGTGGGGTGCCAAGTTGATGGGAGAGTGGGGGTTTAGGTGGTGCAAGGATGGCCGAGCAAACGCCGTTCAGTTGATGGAACGGGGTCACATGGCCCTGCAGACGCCTCATCATCACAAAATCCAGCTGGATACGACAGGTGTCGACCATCGCGCGATGGAGTGAGACCGTCGCGCGAGGGTTCTAACTTCCCCGCGATGGTCAATCAGTCAAAGTTTGACTTTGACCACCACCTGGCAAGTGGAACATCGCGCGATTGTTTCAGAAAGTCGCGCGAAAGTCAAACCCTTAGTCAAAGCTGGGTTTAATGGTTCGGGGGTTAAGGGATGGGTTCCACATACACCAAACTCAAACCATTTCAATCAAAACTGTTCTCGACCTGATTCATCATCGGGGGAACAAGAAACTGAAAAGAAATAAATTGAAAAGAGACAAAATGACTGGGGGAATCAAATCGGGGTGTCTACAGGACTCAGGATCAACCAGCAGGGGATCGTTGAGTTCCCCGCCTTTCCTTTCACCGAAGGCCGCTTTGGTTTGGGATACATTCCCCCTGCCAAGGATGCTAAGAAGAGGAAAGACGTGGGAAAACCTCGAACCCTTTATGGTAATCTTGACAGCTACTTCGTCTGTGAAGGAGGTGGCACCGCTTATCTGGGACAGATCGAGCCATTTTGGGATCCTAAGACTCGCACTTGGCTGCCGGGTTTTGAGATCTTTGCTGCAGACACTTGGTTTGATGATGAGGACGAAATAGCTAAGGAGCAGCTGGCTCGGGAGGAATTCAAGAAGCAGCTGGCTGAGATCATGGAAAAGGCCGACTGGGTGAGGGCTTTTGATCAGGGGAGCTTGGAAGGGCTGTTCTCCCAAGTAGGTTTGGTTGGCAAGGAAGAACAGGCTGAGGTGCTGATGCTTGGGCCCGACTCTCAGGACGCTCTCGAGGACCCAACTTCTCTCATCATGAAAGCGACTGGTAGTATTAATAACTGCATTTTTACTACGCGCTTAACATGCATTAATGATTCTTCTGAATCTGACACAGAATCTGTCGAGTCTAAGTCTAGCTTAGAGTCGGAGTTTGTGCCTCTCGGCCCTCCACGTCATAGCTTTTACTTCGAGTTCGAGTCAACTGTACTTGGCAACCCTTCTGGGTTTTATGAAATGAATGATCCTGCATCTGACTACTTTGCAGACTTTTATATAAACTGTGTCGACCCCGACGATGAAGGAATCGACTTCGACGGGAACATCCCGGCTGAGTTGCGTTCCCTCATCGAAAGGGAAGATGAAAGGCATGCTCAGCCTCTAAAAGAAGAAGTAATTTCAATAAATCTGAAAGATGAGGATGACCCCCGTATGATGCAAATTGGTTCAAATCTGTCCCCAGAAAACCACGCTGGTACAATCGAGGCACTCAAAGAATATTTCAAGGTTTTTGCTTGGTCTCATGCGGATATGCTCGGTATCGATCTCGAGATAGTGCAGCACCGAATTCCATTAATGCCAGGAGCAACTCCTGTCAAACAGAAGCTTCGCAGAATGAGGCCGGACTGGGTTCAGAAGATCAAAGAAGAGGTCACCAAGCAGATTGACGCAGGTTTCTTAAGGGTTGCTGAATATCCCAAATGGGTCGCTAACATTGTGCCCGTTCCCAAGAAAGATGGGAGGATCTGAGTCTGTGTCGATTTCAGAGACTTGAACAAAGCAAGCCCCAAAGATAGTTTTCCCTTGCCTCACATCGATGTGCTTGTGGACAACACGGCGGGGCATGCCTTGCTCTCTTTTGTCAACGGATTTGCGAGATACAATCAGATCTTTATGGCTCCAGAGGATCAAGAGAAGACAACGTTCACCACCGAATGGGTGACTTACGTAAAAATGCCATTTGGGTTAAAGAACGCAGGATGCCCCTTTCAAAGGGCCCAAACAGCCCTGTTTCATGACTTCATCCACAAGACAATTGAGGTATATGTGGATGACATGATTGTAAAAGCGAAGGAGGAAGATAATTACCTCCCATCACTCAAACAGTTTCTCGAAAGGCTGCGCAAGTACAATGTGCGTCTCAACCTGCAAAAGTGCACGTTTGGGGTCACAGCAGGCAAAATGTTGGGATTTCTAATTACCAAGAGAGGGATTGAGGTAGACCCATCCAAGATCAAAGCGATCCTCGAAATGGAGCCCCCACGATCTAAGAAAGGAGTGCGAAGTTTTCTAGGGAAGGTTCAGTTCATCAGCCGGTTCATCACCAAGTTGACTCCAGCTTGCGAGCCGTTATTCTGACTACTCAAGAAGAACGTCCCGTTCGAGTGGACAGACAAATGCCAGGCTGCTTTTGAATCTATCCAGAAGTACTTGCAGAACCCTCCAGTACTAATGCCGCCTGCGCTAGGTCGACCTTTGATTCTGTACTTATTCGTGACTCCGACGGGAATGGGATGCCTGCTAGCACAGGAAGGGGAAGGCAGAGTCGAGAAGGCCATCTACTACTTGAGCAAGAAAATGGTGGGTAACGAGGAGCGATATACCCCTTTAGAAAAGACATGCTGGGCATTAGTTTGGGCAACCAAAAAGCTTAAACACTACATGCTAGCCTATTCGGTGAAGCTGATTTCTCGGATGGACCCCATTAAATATTTATTTGAGAAGCTGTAACGCCCCGAATTTTGGGTACGTTAAATAAAACATTTTATTGAAGAAACCAACTGGATTCTGGTTCCTTATTACAAAAAAAACTCTCACAAGAGTTCAATATTACAAAAGAGCGGGAAACTAGGGTTCCTATCTATAGCTCCGCCTGCTCTTCCATCCTAGCCAGCTCCTCGGCTCTGCACGCCTCCAAGCTGAAGATCTCGCCCTGCTCATCTATGAAGTCTGACACATTATACCGGCGTCGCCACCAGTATAATATGCCAGGGTCACCAAAAGGCAACACCGTGAGCTACAACGCTCAATAGGAAATCCTTACCCGCTAACCCATAGCTTACCAACAAACGATCATAGAAATCACATAAATGACGATAATACGTCCACATTCACTATCTAACGTTGGTGTCCAAGATTTCCCGATTTCTCCTACGCGACTCGTCGTAGACCGTGTCAACGTTTTCCACTTACAAAACCATTTATCAAAAATCCTTTGCATTGGCTCCGTACCGTGGATAACCAAGCCTTTCAAAATCATTTGACATTGGCTCCGTACCGCGGATAACCAAGCCACACACCCAACCTCGGTTCCGCCGCGCCGGGTTCCCGTTGGCACACAAATGCATTGGCTCCTCTCCGCGGATAACCAAGCTATACCTCACCATGGTTCCGCAGGTCCGGGATCCCATGGGAACGCACACACACAACCTCACAATGGTTCCGCTATTCCGGATTCCCATTGGAACACACACACACACACACATAATGCCCTCGAAATGGTCATTATGTAGTTTCTAAGATATCTTCTTTTTCGGAAAACACATTTTCCTTGTCAACCACACCCTAGGTGTCATGTTTCTACTTTCTCGGTTCTCGTGTCTCGTTATCATGCAAAGACTTCGCGGTAGGACTTTTACAAAATAAACACAAACCACTCATTTTAATCTTGAAACAAACAAGCAAGATCATCCAACTCTATGTTGCTAAACATATGCAAATCAACGCTTAAAGCATAACGCCACATGTTCGGACGCCCTTGGAGTGATAAATCACTTATGCTTTATCGTGTCACAAGTAATACAAGCAATTCATATATTCAAGCTCATATTCATCTTTAAAGATCAAAACACAATTAATTGACATGAAAAGTAATTCAAGATAACATACTTATACATAGGGATAGGGATAAGGGTATCCTACCTTGATCCGAAACTAGTCGGGGCCGAATAAGCAAGGTTGAAAAATTCTACGGGCGGTGAATCTGGACCGAACTTCGGACGGCAGTAACTCGGTCAATCTTTGGCCGAATACGATCGTTCTTGGGTTGAAATCGAAGATCTCGAAACCCTCTACAACTCTCGTGAAGGAAGTTAATCCTAAAAACGACTTTAGGTAGGAGAAAAATGGGGGTAAAGCAAAAGACAGTAAGCTGTCAGGAAATGAAAATCCAGAATTTTCACTGAACTTCGGATGACGATATCTTGGTCATTTCTTCTCCGATTGAGGTGGTTCTTGAGCCTAACTTGAAGATCTCGAAGTGTTCTACAACTTTCCTGAAGGAAGTTGGTTCTAAAAACTACTCTAAGAAGGAGGAAACTGGGGATTTTCGACGGGCAGTAGGCTGCCAGGAACTGGAATCCGAGATTTCTATAGAGAAGGAAGAGCAAATGCTATGAGGTGTGAGTTCAAAGCATGAAAATGGCCTTCTATTTATAGGCAAAAGCTTGGCCCTCTCCTCTCTCTCTCTCTCTAAGTCTCACCTTGACACTTGGCAAGAGATCATGGAAGATCAAAGGCAATCCTAGGCTTGCATGGCTACTTTGGTCCTTCTTGCAAGACTTGGGGGGCAAGGAGAATAGTTTGTACAAGATTCTTGTTTAAAGAATAATAGAAGGACAACAAAGGACTAGATTTTTGGCTAGGAAGAGTTCACACTAAGGATTTGAAGTACAAAGGAAGTTCAATGGCCAAGTACTAACCAAGTACTAACCAATTTCTCCCTCTCCATTCGGCTCTCTCTCTTCCTCTCTCCTCTCTTGCTCTTTCATGGTACATATATATGTATATATATTGCAAGCAACAATAAAATCTAAGTACTTTTTGTACTTAAGATCAAAAATAGCCCTTAAAGGCTAGGATTCTCTCAACAACTAATAAATAGGCATGAGGTACTTAGGGTAATACTTTAACCTTCCAAGTACTTATATATTATATACATATGTACCCATGTAGTTAGGAAGATCAAAACCCCATTAGAAAATAGTTTAACGGTACCTTAGGAATCTTGGTACTAAGTACCTTCCTATTAAAATAATGTGTACTTAGACACATGGTTTAAAAGAAAATTTTAATTTAATAAAACCCCATGGTACTTTGAAAGACTAAGCTTTTATCCATTTGGTAAAAATTCCCCTAACATCTATTATCCAATGGATAATAGTTATTAGGCAACTTATATATTAAAATAAATCCCAAAAGTACTTTAAAGAAATTAAAAAGTATTTTTCTTAATATTCTGAGTACTTTGACCAAGTATTCATTTAATAAAAACAATTGGGGTTCTATTATCCAATGGATAATAGTCTCCCTAACAATCTTTGTCCATTGGACAAAGAATAAAACCAAAATAATTAAAAGAAAAAGAATATTCAATACTTTAGTCTAGGGTTCAAAAGGTTCACGAGGGGCAAAACGGTCATTTTGCGGTTAGGGAAAAGTAACTAGATAGCTTGCTAGCTCGGTTTCTCCAACAAGTTGGTTAGAAACTAACTAGGCTTCCCAATTAGGGTTAAAGTGCAAGAAACGAAAGTTTAAGGGCAAAAACGTAATTTTGACAAACTTAATAGCAATTACAATAAAATTCAAATATTTAACGAAATTTTTAACAACCGAAAATCAGGGTCGTTACAGAAGCCAACACTCACCCATAAAGCTGGCACGTTGGTTGCTTCTGCTGGTTGAGTTCGATCTCCAGCATGTCACAAGGAAGTCAGTGAAGGGCCGTGCTGTGGCGAAATTCTTGGCTGATCATCCGGTTGAGGGACCAGAAGATGTGGATTTCGCTTTTCCGGACGAGGACGTGCTGACTGTAAGTGCGGAAGTATGGACGCTGTATTTCGATGGGACTGCTACTGATCACGCCTGCCGGTGCTCATATTCTGCTCGCCTTCAAGCTGAATTTTGATGACACTAATAATCAGGCCAAGTATGAAGCCTACATTGTCGGAATGGAAGCTGCGATTGTACTAGGGGTCGAGATGCTCGAAGTAATTGGGGATTCGAATTTGGTAGTCTCGTAGGCCAATGGAGATTTGAAGGTTCGTGAGGAAAAGCTGAAGCCTTATCACCAAGATTTGGAAGAACTGATCCCTCGCTTCAACAAGGTGACTTTTACCCATGTTCCACGCTTGAAGAATCAGTTAGCCGATGCTTTGGCGACTTTGGCTTCAATGATCGAACTTCCAGTAAGAGTTAATTTGCGGCCAATCGTGACCGAACAAAGGGACTTGCCCGCTTACGAGTATGTCAATGCCATTGATGATGTCGATGATGGCCTGCCCTGGTACCACGATATTTTGAACTTTGTGGAACGTGGAGAGTTTCCTGCTGAGGCCACTAAGAAGAACCGAATCGCCCTACAACGTTTGGCTGCTCAATACATCATCTGTGGGGGGAAGTTGTATCGAAGATGTCACTGCGGGATGCACAAGCTATGTGTGAACGGCGCAGAAGCGACAATGATAATGGAGGAGATTCATGAAGGAGTCTGCGGTCCTCATATGAGTGGTGTCATGCTTGCAAGGAAAATCCTCAGACAGGGCTATTACTGGTCTACAATGGAGTCATAGTGTATCGATTACGTGCGGCATTGCTACAAGTGTTAGATTCACGCTAACTTGCAGCATGTTCCTCCGTCCGAGCTTTATGGCATGACCTCGCCCTGGCCTTTCTTGGTGTGGGGAATTGATATTATCAGAATGATCAGACCCTCTGCTTCAAACGGCCACAAGTTTATACTATTAGCCATTGATTATTTCACCAAGTGGGTTGAAACAGTTCAAGTTGCATAGTTTATTCGGAAGAACATCATCTACTAGTATGGTGTTCCGCAGGCTTTCGTATCAGATAATGGAAGCCACTTCAAAGGCAGTGTTCTGGAACTCTTCGAGGAATTCGGGATCAAGATCCACCATTCAACAACCCATCGGCCACAGACGAATGGAGCTGTCGAGGCCGCGAGCAAAAACGTCGAGATGATTATCAAGAAGACCGCTGAATCTGCAAGGGACTGGCACAAGTTGTTACCTTTGGTCCTCTGGGGGTACCGTACGTCAATTGGCACTTTTACAGGCGCAACTCCGTTATCCCTAGTCTATGGAATGGAGGCAGTACTTCCTATTGAGCTAGAGATTCCGTCTCTGAGGATCATGGCTGAAAGTGGTCTCGAGGAAGTTGAATGGCTGAGTGGAAGGTTTGTCGAGCTCATGTTATTTGATGAGAGAAGGCTCCGCGCTCTGTATCATGTTCAAGGGTATCAGCGTCGAATCGCCCGAGCGTTTAATAAGAAGGTGAAGTCGAGAGGTTTGGTCGAAGGGGACATGGTTACAAAGGAGATCCGGGCTCCAGTTTTCGATCCTTGCTGGAAATTCCGGCCGAAGCGCTCTGGGCCGTACATCATCAAGACCATTCTATCTGGGGGTGCTGCTAAGCTCATCGACCTCGACAGAAATGAATTCAATACCCTGATCAACCTAGATCAACTCAAGCGTTATTACCCCTGAGAGATGTTCATTGGGTTGAAAACCACAAGGGTGGGCGATTCCAAGCAAAAGTTAGAGCAGCCTGCTAGACTGAAAATCTAAGGAGGTGGTCTAGGCAAAAATAAATAGGCAAAATATCGAAAGCTCGCTAGACCGGAAACCTGAAAAGGCGGTTCTAGGCAAAAGTTAGAGCGTAAAAGGAGAGGTAAAATACACGAGCGAACCTATGCCTGAACTACGTTCTGACCTGATTCTCTAAAAAGGGATACGTAGGCATCTCTCTCTGAGACCCGGTCATTTTCCATCAAGTCGATCCATAGTTAGACATTTTGGGTTTGCATCAAAAGGTCGAAAAGCTCAAAGACAAGTTGAAGTTGCATTGGAGAATCAGAAGGGGAAAACCCTTCATCTTTCAACTTTATTTGCAAAATTATTACTTCTAAAAAACAAGCTGAGCATAAAAGCCCTAAAACAGTGAAGCATGAGAAACAGAACAAAATGCTTGAGAAGCCTAACGGCTCACAGTGTATTTAAAGAACAGCAAAGTGGTTCGGAGTCAGTCGATGTTTTCCCTTGCATGCACATCTGCTCTTAGCCACTACCTATAGCGATTCCTCAACATCGGGGTAAAGTCCGGCACTTCTGCCTGGAGAACCCTCAGGCCCTAGCGCCTCTGGTAGCCATTCAGTGTCTGACCGTTAAAGTTGGGTATGTGAAAGCCCTTGTTGCTGATACGGTTGTTCTCTTACGGAGCACCCAGCTGACAAAGAATGCGACCGGGAATGTAAAAGGTAAAGCTAGTTAGTCCTGCAATAACCATCCTGTCAAAGCCATCAGAATGGACGGCCATATCTGGAAGGTCTAACCAAGGGCACCTCCAGACGATCTCTTCGGGTTGCATTTGTTGCATGAACTCATACCAACCTTCTATATCCAAGTTAGGATATCTCATCTCCCTCTGGTGGATCCTTCTCGAAAATAGATTCCAGCCCACCACCGGTGGATGCAACAGCCTCAGCTTGTCCGATAGCCACAACTGCATGAGCGAAAAGACAAGTAAGAAACCAGATAAAATCGAGCGAAAAGACAAGTAAGAAGTTAGGGAGCAGCCTATGCTGAGCGTCGAGGTAAAACGAGAATGTGTGAAAAGCCAGAAAAAGGTGAGCTGAGTGAGTTTACCTGGAGCAAAAGCGGGCTCCCGCTGAAGATAGCTGACTGGCCTGTGTATACCAGATCCAAACCCAAGAGTGTCTCTGCCAGGACCAAAGGGATCACGTTCCTTCGTGCCCCCATCTGGGCAGCAACACTCACAAGCAAGGGGCTGACCTGCCCGTGGGCAGGAATGAGCAGGTAAGCGGCAAGCAGGCAGATTACTAAGGCAAAACGCCGGCGCGCTTGAGCTTCGTCACTATCCAAATCGCCGTCTGGACTGTATATCTCGATCAGTCGCAGGATGTTCACCTGGCCACCCTCAAGGATAGTGTTCGCCAAACCCCGAGAGATGTTGAGCGAGTTGGCTAGCAGCCTGGGCATGCTCACTTGATGGGGTGGAACAACAAGTGTAGGGGACGAGTAGGTTCGGAGGTATGCCTGGAACTCCTCAACGGTCGGGCACATCTCGTCATCGCCAAAGCGAAAGACATGGACGTCGGGGTCCCAGAATCTGAGGGCAGCCCGTAGTAGCGCTGGGCGAAGCAGCACGTGTCGAAGAAAACGGAACGAAGCAAGACCGTGATAGTGGAAATTGAGCCAGTCAACGCTCAGAAATTGCACCAACCAAGGCCTGAGCAAAGTGGGAAGGTGATTTTCCATGAGAAGGGCTTGAATATGCTGAGAGTAAAAGGGGAAGCAAATGGAGCTGTGAAGGCCACAATGCATGCATCCCAGCTTTATAGGCCTTGGCCATTCGTTCCCATTTTCACATGATTCATTCAGACAATTTACTAGCCTCCAAGGAAACACTATGGCAAGGACTCTGCCTTCTGAAGCCTCAGAAACCGTGTTCAAACCGTGTGAGGATAAAAACAAGAAGCCCTCCTGAAAAAGGACAGTTGGTCAGTCAAGTGGGTCTGACTCTCAGAAACCTGGTGTACACCAGTTTATAACTGGCGTAAATGTGTCCCTCACTTACTGGCGTACGGGACCAAACTCACGGCGTACGCCAGTAAGGTTCACCAGAAACCAGTTTGCAGCAGCTACTGCCTCCGCATGGTCGTTTTCAGTTCCGGGGCTTGCTTTGGCCAATTGTTAATTCCTACAGGTCATAAATGACATTTGGGACTATAGAAAGGCGTTGGATTCCAAAAGCCACGCCCGTTGAAGATTTCGGACCCCCGGCGGCCCGTTTCAAGCTAAAATCAAGGATACGGAAGGTCAAATCTCGTTTTAGGGGCTTTTGCCGAGTTGTGTCATACTGTACACGTTACATAGGACTTATGTGACTATGCGAGGGTGTCAGTTTCAGTCTGGGACCATATCAAGTCATCTTTTGCGTCTTATGTCCTTTTTTGTGACATTTTGAGCTTTTTATCGGTATTTTCTTCATACAAGATGTTTTTACCGGTTCTATCAATCCATGCAAGTCATTATACACCAATGTTGTCTTTTCCAAGGGTCAGTTTCCTTCGCTTAGGAGAATGTCGGATTTTGGCCCGTTAAACGCCCAAATTTCCCGTATCCTCCGCATGTCTGGGATATATGTCGTATCCTAGGGCTTCTCTGTCCCTCTTTCTTCGAGCTAAGTCAATCATGCACATATGCAAGTGTCTTTGGTCTATTCAGAACATCCATTAATGCGTGTTAAAATTCCGTGGATGGTTTATTCTTTTCCTCTAAACGAAATCAATAAACAGAAAATGCATTTATCTTATATTACCATATCAACATTCAAAAGCAAAGGCAGAAATGTATCAAAGCGGCACAATGGCCCGAGCAGAACTAAAATGCACCAAGGCACACTTGCCCAAGAATCAAAAGGCACGCAGGCCCCATCCCAAAATATCAAGCATCAATTATCTGAATATCAATAGACAGCAAAATAGACAGAGGCTCAGTGATAGCCCTCAGTCATCAAAAAGGTCCTCAAAGTCATCGTCGTCCTCCACCTCCCAAGGGTCCACCCGGAACCTAGGATCGCTAGCGGAGTCAGAGCCGCTGCTGAAGGACGATGGCTCCTCCTCCTCTTCTTCTTCTTCCCCCCCCTTTCTCTTCTTCTGCATTGGCCCCTCAGTGTAGAGACTCATATTTTTCAAAAATAGTTTAAAGGTTTTACAAATGCTAGAATATCGAATAAAAGAGAAATTTGTGAGTTTATTTGATTTGGGGCTTAAATGATAGGAAAATTGTTAGAGGGAGTGTGAGTGTAATTGAGTTGGGTGCTAGTATAAAAGGGGTGTGTGTGTTGTAGGAGATCAAAAATCTCCCTCATCTTTCTCTCTCTCTCTCTCTCTCTCTCTCTCCAGTCGACTCCCCCTCTCTCTCTCGGCTCCCTTTCTCTCTCTTGCTCCATCACTCAAAACTTCACTCCATCCTCCGAAAATCTCAAGGATCCATCTCTATTTCATCTCTAGAACGCAACCTCGGGCTCGTATTGCGTTGGGTGAGGCTTGGGGAGAAGATCTTGGAGGATTTCAGAGCTTTGGAACTAGGGCTCGTTCGTTGATCTCTTGTTTGAAGCTTCTAACATCGAGGTAGGGATTTCTTACTCATTCTATGTGTTTATGAGTTGATTTCATGCTTTAATCGAGTCTAGATCGTCAACTATTGTGCCTTCGAGAAGCTGTCAAAATCTGCAGAAAATAGCCTAGGGATCGATCCCCAAGCATGAGGGATCGATCCCTCATTCAAATCTGGACAAAACTCAAGTTTTTGCCTTGGGGATCGATCCCCATTGGAGGAGGGATTGATCCCTCCCCTCTCTGGAAGTTCTGCTCACTTTTTGGGTTTCAGCCCAACTTCAAACGGCCATAACTTCTTCGTCCGATATCCGTTTCATGCAAATGTTATATCGATTCGAAGGTCTTGAAGTTAGTTTTCATTTCCCACCGGAATCACCTTAAGAATATTAGTACACAGAAAGTTATGACCATTTGAGTAGAGGTGTGTCAGTCTGCCAATGTCTGTGATTATTCCTAAGGTTGTTCTCGTTCCATGTTATGATTCTCATATAATTAGAACATATTTAAGTCACTCTCGGATATGAGTACTTGTGTCCTAAAGACTCGTAGTTTGATCTTGTCTCTTGCCACTCGATAGAGTATAATATTAGTGCCGTTTGGGTAGGGGATGTACAGTAAGATTGATAGGAGTATCTCGGGCTATATGGAGTAATGTGGTGAGTGTTATGGGTAGATATGAGCTAGTCTAATGAACCGATGGGTAGTATTGTGGATCGCATCCTTGCACTTTGTCTTGTAGAGCTCCATAGGTTCCTTTGGCACTATTTTATAAGATTCCCGGTTAGAACCTAGCGGGTGGTATGTCAAGGAGTAAATTGTGGTTTCGGTACATAACGAAGGCGTTTGTGGTAAACTTAGAGGAATAACATGAACTTAAGGTAATTATCAATGTGCGATGTGCATGTTTACAAGTTTGTATTACAATGTGAATTTGGGAAATGTTGACTTGTACATAGAATGATGGCTTATATGTGTGTATGCTTGAATTGAGAATTTTGAATAAAGGGCCCGCAACGCAAGGTGTGGTAATGCGAGGACTCTAGAGGACCCGCAACGCAAGGTTTGGTAATGCGGAAACCCAGGTGAAGAGAATTCACTGTCACGCAAGGGGTGGTAACACAGTTGAATGTCTCTCCCGGGTGAAGAACATTCACTGTCACGCATGGGGTGGTAACACAGTTGAATGTCTCCCCCGGATGAAGAGAAGTTTGATTGATTTTAGAAGTTTATGTTGAAATTTGGATTGTTTGTTGTTTAGGATCGTGGCAGTTGAAAAAGAGAATAAACGGTTAATTCTACCAAGGTTTTATTAAAGAAAGGAAAGTTTTATGAAATAAAGTCTACGGTGAATGGTATGAAATGAGGAAGTGGTTAGTGATATTCATTCGAGAAGTTATGAGATGGTTGAACTATTGTTGTTATTTGTTTGGTTGATGTGAGTTTTATTGCTGCTTCTAATCAACGTGTTGATGGTTAAGATTATCTCTAAGATGTCTGAAATCCCCAAGTTTAATCGTCTGTTTATTTTGGTAACCCCTCTTGTATTTCATGTCCTTTATTGAAACTCATTCTCTCTTATTGCATGTTTCATCACATTTACATATAGCTTGAGTATAGAATTTCCTACTGGGCTAGTTTAGCTCAACAAAATCCTTCTTTTCAGGTTTTAATGCCAGACAGTGGCTTGCATTACATCGTATGCTCAGTGTGGAAGACATTTTTGGAAGCTAACGAAGTCTAGCTATTTAATCGTCTTTGTAAATCACCTACTTTGATTAAAGATGAACTTGTAACTAATTCATTTGGATTTCTTTTGACTAAACCATTTGTGATTTAATGACTTGTTCGTACTTGTACTTAAATTAATTTGGGTCGTGGAGCTAAGAATGTATTTCTCGAAACTTGAGGACTTTTTTTGTAACTAAGTAGGTGGGAAACTCATCTTGGGTATTATCTACCTTATGCGAGTATCCTTTATCGAAATGATTTATATATTTATGTTTAAAATCGAGGGTGTGACACTCAGCAAGCCTCTTCTCCGCAGGCCTTTTCCTCAGATCTCGGCGGAACTGGAGCTCTTCGCTAGCTGGAGTGATCTGCACTCCCCTCTGTACGCTCGCCGCTGGCTGAGAGGAGCTCGGTGCTATCTTCTTTGGTGGAGGAGGCGGCACGCTCTTCCTCCTAGGAGCCGCCCTAGCACGTCCCTACATGTTCATTCCGATCATTTAGCATACATTGTGCATATTGTATATATTGAAATGCTGAGTGCAGGAAATATTGAAAGCGATCCTATCCAAAAGCGAAATGGGAAATTATACCTGAGGCTGCACAACAGGAGCTGGAGCCGGTGGTGGGTTGTGTAACTGCAAAGAAGCACCGCCTACTATCTTGTGAAACTCTTTCTCCATGGCTTTCATCAAGCACACCGCCTCTCGCACCCACTCCATCGGGGCCTGTGTTACAGTTTTGTCAAAATCAGGAAGCAAGCCAGATATGCATGCCAAATGTGAAGTAAGGAAAGAACAAAGGATGAAAGATTATCGTACCGGTCCTGTGATCTTTACTGGCTCTGTCCTGGCGGGCTCAAAATGAAATATGGCCTCCTCTCCTTGGGCATCCCGCACCGCCAGCGTCCAAGAAAGTCGAGGAAGGCCTGTCGCTGTAGCGAATCAGCTCCTCTCCCTCGAGCGAGTAGTCCTGTTGCTCTGGCCGCGCCTCTCCTTTCTAGCCTCGCTCTCTACGGCTATGTGCTCCATCACCCCAAGTGGCCTCGCCAAGTATTGCCTCTGGTAAACAACATAGTTTCGCTCAGGCCTCAAGAGAGCAGTAAAGTCTGTCGGGACGGTGAAGCGCTGCAGCTCAGCCAAGGTGTACTGGTCTGTGTGTGAAGCACGAGGCGGAAGTGGCCCGGGCTTGACAAACTCAGACGACTCAAGCAATTGCCGTGTCACTCGGTCGCCCAAGTACCACTGCCACCCAAAGGCCGACTCTAGCAGCACGCGGCTCGCAGCTACCACTCTGTTCTGTGCAAGATACTCCGGCTCAGCCTCTGCATTTCTCCATGGGTCCCACTCCACCTACGAGACAAGCAACAATCAGACAACCAACAGTCGATCAGCGATGACATTGAAGCAATTCAAAGGCAATGATAGTTAACAGAAGGCTATGTTTTACCTGAGTACCCGATAGCTCGTCGAGGTACGCCCTGAAGGCACGAAGGCTCCCTCGGGACTTCTTCTTGCCCCTATATAACGGTCCCCATATCAGAGCACGTGGAAGCATCTTCAAGTCCGGGCACTTGTTCTCCGGAGGGTACATCTTCAGCACCTCGTAGGCCCATAGCTGCAAGTTTCAAACAATCAAAGCGTCAACAACAGTCATAAGTCAAAAGGAAGGGAAGCACTCGGAAATTAAAATCACAAGTTTGGTTTCTTACCTCCCACACCCTCCAGTAGCCAGCAATCGCTTTCTTTCCTCGCGAGAACTCTCCCATGAAGCTGTAGCAGGTCCCCAGAGCAGCTCCTCCCCAATCATATCTAGCGGCCGTGCGCAAGTCAAAAAGGGCCGGCAAGTAAGTCAAGTGCACCGTGGCCCGCTTGTTGGGGTACGGCGTGGCCCCAAACAAGTATAGCAAGTAGGCCCTCGCCATCTGCTCCTCTTCCTGCTCTGTGACTGGGACCCTGTCCTTCAGATACCAGTGGAATTGGTCGGGGGGAACTGTCTCTGAACTACCCCCTGGTACCCGTCCCAAAAACCACGTCAACGCCGCCTTGTCACCATGAATCCCTGAGTCAAATGGGATAGGCTCTCCTCCTCCCCTCAGGTCGGTCAAAGCTGCGAAGTCCGCCGGAGTCACGGTCATCTCCCCGATTGGGAAGTGGAAGGTGTTGGACGAGTCCCACCATCTCTCGGCCAACGCTGTGAGCAGAGCATGGTCGCTATTTTTTGCCGCCAAAGTAAGAATGAATGGCCTAAACCCTACAGCATCAACCAAAGCCCTGACCCGCTCGGGCAGCTCTCTGTACAGCTCAAGCGAACTAGCAGGACCACCGTGACCTCGTGTGCTGGCTGCTCCTCTCTGCATGACACAAAGGCAAGGAAAAGAAAAGAGTTCATCAGTATGCGCGATTCAAGCGTAAGCAAGCAGTTGAATCAAGAATTTTAAGTGGATTCAAGCTTTTCAGTTATTATGTACAGGGTCAAATCAAGGCATGGGCATAACATCGGTCGATTCAAGTATCTAGGGCATCCTAAACAGTCGATTATCTTCTCAAAGGAATCAAGCAAGTACGGCATTTTAACAGTCGAATTGAAGTCTTATAAATGTGTTATCAAGTCGAGGTAATCTACGGTCGATTCAAGTTCATTATCAAACAGTTCTCATCAGGGTTCTAAGCAATCTATAGTCAAGTTCAATCGCTTTTCAGAAATTCTATTTGTCGAATCAAGCTCTAAGGTACGAGTGTCACCATGTTATCAAAGTTCATGCATAGCAAGATACACGCAGATACAATAATATGGGATTAAAAGTTAAACGCAAGTTCGAGGGAATACCTGCGCCAAAGCCACGGACAAGTGCCTCTCGGGGTCTCTCAGGACGAGCTCTGCGTCATAGTCTTCGCGGCGGGGAAGGTAGCTCTCAAACCCGGACGGTACAAACAAGTGTGGCTCCGGCGGGACATAGGTTTCTGCCACAAACGCCGCGCGAGGTGCGGTCGTATAGATTCCGCCAGCATCACCGCATGCTCATGAGCCCGGCCACCCTCTTCCTGGGCCTCCTGGGCTGCCTCGGCCTCTCGTACAAAAGCCTCCTCCTCGGCTCTAGCCCCCTTGGCCTTGGCTCTCAAGCGTTCTTCCTCCGGAGCCCGCTCTATCTGCCTCTGCCTATCCTCCCGGGCCGCTATCACTGCCAACATCACCCCCGGATTCTCCCGAAGTAAGCGACCCAGTTCTTCCTCTATCACAAACTGTGCAAAATCCCCGCGCGTGATGGGTACATGCGCCGAGGACCCTACTGCTGGCCTAAACTCAGCCGCCCCTATAGCTACCCCTCCAGAAACATCAACAATGTGACCCTTGCCCCTCGCCGGATCTCTCACCGGTGTCTTCGGCCGGTCACCATCGTCACCATCATCACTGCCGCCACTGCCACTACTACTGGCCACAGATGGGCCCATGCCTGTCACAACCAAACCCTCTACCTCACTCTGAGAATCCAACCGTCGAACCTGTGGACCCTCTGGACCAACAGAGGATGGCGCACGCCCAGCCGTACCTGGCATACGCCACCCGTCGCCGTCACCCGCCTCTGCTACATGGTCGTCGCCGCCACCTGCGCTGTTTGGAACCTCTGCACTGGTACTCGATAATACCTCCCCCATTGTTTGATCGTCGATTTGGAACCCCGGAACCTCGATTTCAACCCTTGATCGGCTTTCCTCTTCCCCGCCGCCGCCATTACCACCGCCGCTGCCATGTTCTGCCATGGGTGAGCATGGGTGAGTAGATTTTGGGAATGGACGAATGAGGAAGGATTTTGGGAGAGATTTGAGTGATTTGGGAGAGTTTGGAAGTTCAAAAGTCGAAGGATGGCGGTTTCTGCATTGGCTGGGAAGTTTATACGACATGGGATACCAGCTGGGCCAGGTCTGGGCTGGATCTGGACCGGGCCGACCAAGATTCTTGGCGTACGCAAGAATATTCATTCCGTACGCCACCATCGTTTGGGCCGCAAGCCCAAATCTCACTTGGATCAAAATTCTTTCTCAAAATTAAGACCCCCAGTGGCCCAATGATCATTTATATCCGTGGTGGGCCCATCCCCAAGCAGACGGTCCACCCGTCCAATTTCAAATCAATGACGATCTATCCGTCCAATTTCAAGTCAACGACGATCTAGCCGTCCAAATTCAAATCAACGACGGTCCACCCGTCCAAATTCAAATCAACGACGATCTATCCGTCCAATTTCAAATCAACGACGATCTACCCGTCCAATTTCAAATCAACGACAGTCCACCCGTCCAATTTTAAATCAACTACGGTCCACCCGTCCAATTTCAAATCAACGATGATCTATCCGTTTAAATTCAAGTCAACGACGATCCACCCGTCCAATTTCAAATCAACGATGGTCCACCCGTCCAATTTCAAGTCAATGATGGTCCACTCGTCCAATTTCAAATCAACGACAGTCCACCTGTCCCATTTCTCTTCCCCAAGCAGATTCAAAGCTTTTGAGGATTATTCCCCAGGGGAGTTCACCTTCTACGGTAGCCTGTACCGCCCTTCCAATACAGATCAAGTAGCGGTCCGTCCGTCTATAGTATCCCAAGCAACAACGATTTTTCCTAAATGATCTGCTTGGCTGAACTCAACCGATCAGGTTCTTTAAAGTTCATGTCTTCTTCGACCTGTATTTCCTGCTCCTGATAGCCTAGAGGAGGCGTGTCTAGCAAAACTTTGACGTTACTTGTACCAAATTGGTGGTGCCCCAAGTGCCGTCAAAGGGGGGCTACTGTAGACACCCTATTCTGAACTATCTGGATTAGCCTATTTGCGGTCTTTCGTTGCCCCAATGATGACTAAAGGTCGAGAACATTCCAAAGTCGATGGCGGGTCTTGAGCTTTGAGCTTTGGACATTCCTCATTCAAACCCTTTCGAAATTCCATTTCAAACCTTTCGAGCCAGATGGCCCCAGCAAACCCTACTTACTTACGCCAGTGTTGTCTTGGCGTGCGCTAGTGAACAGCCACGTGTTGGTCATCGACCATTGACTCAGTTATCACTGCGCACGCAGGTCAAACCCTGGCGTACGCCGGTCAAAGCATGTCAAATCACCACTTTTCTGTCATATGCTCGAGACTTTGTAACCAGCCCAATACAGTGAACAGCCCCCTGATGATTGTTTTCTGCAGGGGACGTCCCCCTCTCTCTCCTACACACCCCATCACCTAGTCCCATGCATTTAATGCATGGGAGCCTCCTCTCCTTAACCCAACCAGCCTTTAACCCCAGCTGACTGCCCCCTCTCCAGTATCTCCCCTCCATAAATACACCCCCTTGTATTCATTTGCAAGGGGTTAACCACATTTAAGAGTTTAAGCCTACTCTTCTTTTCCAAGTTCTCTCATTCCATTGAAGGAGAGAAAGCAAAAAGGGTCACTCCCACATATCTCACACTGACATTCACACAGACACCTTTTATCCATCCATCAAGCCCAAAGCTCAAATCATCCATTCATCCCAACCAAAGGTATACCACCTTTGTGGCTCTGTTTGTTTTCGACCCCTAAGGGGAACCTGTGAGGTCCAGGCTAGTAGTCAATACTAGTCCTAGCCTTCAAATGGTAAAATATAACAATCGTGTGAGATGAACAACGACGCACGCCAGTACGATCATGCCGTACGTAGGTCATGGCAGTATGTGCACTACTGGCGTGGGGATCATTGATCATCCTTTTTTCTTCTTTACACTTCTCTGTCATCACCCTAGCATGCTAATATCCAGTTTTTTAGCTTTCTGTATCCCAGAACTATTTAGCTATAGCATTCAGTATTTGCTTCTTGCTTGTTTTAGTAGGCCTCTGGGATCTTTCTGGTCATATTCCAGAGCCCAGATGATGCAAAGCCATACACTGGGCAGGAAGTACCACTGGTGTACGGTCTCCTAAGATTGGCGTACGGCAGTAGTACCAAGCTCCAGTGGCTGGCCCTTGCATTTAGTTTAGTCTTGGCCTCTTGTTGTTCCCCCACTTTGTTTATGGGGTTTCCTGTCTATTTTCATGGCTTCAAACATTTCACATGCCTGTAATCTGTATATATGCTGCTATTAAACTGCGTGGTTTGTCCTGGGTGTGTGCTGGTCCTTTCCAGAGCCCAGAGGATTGCAAACAAAGACTGTGAGACCAGATAAGTGAAGTACGCCAGTTATTTAGTGGCGTGCGCAGGTCATATCAGCATGCAGTGGCTTGGCTAGTGCATACTGGTGTGATACCTGCTCACGTTCCTTTAGAGCAGCGTACTCCAACTTATTCAGACTGCTCCCGGTGCTTGTTCTCAATCTATGTTTATTATTGCAAGCAAAGCATCTCCATAAAAGCATTTTGTCACATAACTGCAGAACTTGTTACAGTTTTAATCCCCATTAACTGTTCCCCCGCCCTAACTGGCTAAAAAAATGATCAATGAGAGAAAAAATGCAAAATTTTTACAAAAAAATGCCTGAGTAGAGACTAATCTCCGGATTGGGCGAGAGGGGTGCCATAAAACCCTTCCCCTCTCGTAACCTGGCTCCTGAACCTCAGATATTGAAGGTGACAACGGGCCGGCCTGCGCCTTTTTCAAAATCAAACAAACGTAGCAAGCGTTTTCGAGTTCAGTTCCTTGGGTAGTTCACCTCTAAAACCCGAGTGGCGAATCTGAATCGAAGCGTCTCGCCGCGTTTTCAAAGAGGGCCGCACCCGATCTTAAAATAACAAAATTGAGGATTTTGGGGCGTGTGCCCACACTTGGCAATGTCTATCTCAATTTCCCCGGCTCTATCATTGCCTCCACTCTAAACCAAAGCACTTTTATTGGTTGGCAAACCAACTTCTAGTGGTATAACAATGTCTATTCCATAAGCCAATGAGTAGGGGGTCTCTCTCGTAGACCTCCTTAGCGTTGTTGGGTGTGCCCATAGGACCAAGGGTAGCTCATCGGGACACTTGCCCTTCTTCTTTTCCAACCTCTACTTGATTCTATCAAGAATGGTTTTATTCGAAGCCTCTGCTTGTCTGTTGCTCTAAGTATAGGCAAGAGTGGAATAGTAGTTTCTTATCCCAAACTAGGGAATAGAACGATTTGAACTTCTTTTGGATTTGAGCCCCATTATCGGAAATCAGTGAGTAGGGGACCCCAAATCTTGTGATAATACTCTTCCAGACAAACCTCTCCACCATTGGTTCAGTAATCTTGGCCAACGGCTTTGCCTCAATCAATTTCGTGAAATAGTCTGTTGCAACCAAAATGAATTTTCTGTTCCTAGAAGCCTTGGGGAGTGGACCCACGATATCCAATCTTCATTGTGCAAATGGCCAAGGGCTTGTTAATGGCACCAGATCTTTGGTTGGTGTTTGGATCATGGGTGAAAATTTCTGACACATCTCAGAAATCTTTACATACACCTTTGTATTTTCTTACATGTGCGGCCACCAATACTCTTGGGTTATTGCTTGGTGGGTAAAAGACCTGCCCCTAGCATGACTCCCACACTTCCCTCCGTGGATTTTCAGTCGTTAAAAATTTCGTTAAATATTTGAATTTTTATTGATTACTTGAAATTGCTTTGATTTACTTTCAAAATCCTATAATTTGTCGTAATTACATTTTTGCCCAGAACTGTGCAGATTTATGTTCTTTACCTTCAAGTGAGCCTCTTGTCTTTAATCGGCTAGGAGTATCTCATCTTGTAGGAACTTCCGACTAGTTTGGATCCATCCAACTTGCAATGTTAGACACCCCAAATTGAGACTCCCCGAATTACCTTAGCATCTCCAATGATGCCCCACGTGTAACGCCCCGAAGTTTTGGGAACTAGCTTAAATAAACCATCCGGTTATTGAAGAATCTAGATTGGAAATTCTGGCTCATCTAGTTACATTCATAACCCCCATAGGACCGTATTTGCCCTACATAAAGGGAGGGGAAACTAAGGTTCCTAACTACAGTTCCGCCTATTCCTCTATCCGAGCTTAGAATCCTCGGCTCCGAAAGCCTCCAAGGTGTACAGCTTTCTCTTTTAATCTACAAATGGTCTGACATCATTATACCAGCGTTGCCCCAGTATAATACGTTAGGGTCACCAACTAGGTAACACCATTGAGATACGAAAGAATCAGCATTTGAATAATCTCATACCCACTTAACCCATAAAGTATACTAACTTTAATAGGTCACTAGAAATAATATGACCGATTAGGAAATTCAAATAATAAAGTGACTTCCCAATGATCTAATATCCACATTCGCTATTCAACTAGACGTTAGGTGTCTGTAATATCTGTGTTTTTACCCATTGCGACTCATCATAGATTGTCTTATTATCTTTTACAAAATCAACTATGGTCGAAAACACTTAGTTTAATACATGTTACCAATGAAGCTACCACGTCCGGCTGCAATGGCAACACACGCATTTTTAATGGGCTACCAAGTCCGGCGACATTGCGGTTACCAAGATCCATACACACAATAGGCTTTTACTTACATCTGGCCACATTAGCGGTTTTCATAATCCACACTAGATGGCTACCACGTCCGGCCACATGTACGATTATTATCTTGGATTTTACTTAGGCTCCTCTCCATGGATAACCATTGAACACCTCCAATGAGACTACCACGTCCAGTCCCATTGATTAGTTACACAGGGACCATCACAATGAGCCTTACCACGTCCGGCTACTTTGCGATACTTAGTACAACATTAAGTACTTGCCTTAGGGTCATGTTTCTACTTTCGATTTCTGCGTTTCGTTTGCATGCATAGACTTCGCGGCAGAGCTTTTCACGTCAGTACATATAAATCATTCATTATAATCTTGAAAGCTAACTAGCAAGGATCATCCAACTCTATATTACTTATAATGCTCGATATGGGATCAGGGAGTCATGCTCAGACATTTAGCACACAATATGGGAGCAGAGTATCACATGGACGGGACACCTGTTGGATGTGGACTTGACCACATATGGTCTGCACACATTAAACAAATCCAATCCTAGGAATCACATATACATTACTCATAACCATCCTAAGAACAAAATACGAATAATTTCATTCAAATTTATGTCTCCAAAATCCGTTCTTCCTTCCTTTGTGGAAGTTCAAAACTAATTGTTTAACCCTTGGAAATAAGTCGAGTTTTCAACCATGATCTCTTTCTTTCCACCATTTTAGTAAAATAAGCTTGCAAGTTATTTTCAGTATCCTTGGTACTTACCATAGCCATTTGCAAACATAAAAAGGAGTTATTAGCCTTAATCTACTTCCATGTTCAAACACATCGATTTTGGACTTAAAAAAATTGGGGAATAGGAGAGACAGAGGGACTCTATCGGCCATTAAGAGCGGTAGGGCGAGCCCTACTGCCTATAAATAGAAGTCGGCGATTCGACACTTGAAGCTCACTTCCTCAAGCAATAGCTCTTCCGGTAGTCTCTCTGAGAGAAAGGTTTCTCTCGAAACTAGTTCTTAGTTCAAAGTTACTAAGAACTTTCTGGATTGAGGGGTGGTCGAGTGGTGAGTTTAGTGGTGCCTTGGATGAGTTTCTTGAAGAACTCAAGACTAACCCATCCCAAGTACCACCCAACGATCCTTAGAGTAGTTTCTAGAGAGAGAATTAGAAAGGTTGATGGTGTGAGTTGAATGGCAAGAGGGGGGGGGGGCGCTATATTCAAAAATTGGCTCTCTCTCCCTTCTCGATAGCAAACCGGCTCTACGCTCTCTCTCTCGCTCGCTCTCTCTCATTTTTTGCTCCATGGACTTGTCACATCTTGTCTGTCAAGCATGCCAAGCCAGAACGGTAGTGATCCTTACCTAATTTCCAAGTTCTTACTTTATTTTCAATAAGTAGCTATAGTCTTGCTACTTGAAATCTCTACTTACTTTCCAAAAGTTTAAAAAGTTACTTGATTGTAGATGAAAAAGTAAAAAAATGTATGATTATGTCGTCTTTGAGATTCAAGCATGCTATGTGGACTTAAATGTTCTTGATATACTATTTCGAAGTTGGATTAAATGCATGTTGTATGTAAAGTCCCACACGCGGAGTCTTGCATGAGAACGAGACACGAAAACCGAGAAAAGTAGAAACATGGCACCTAGGGTGTATTTAACAAGGAAGTTGTGTTTTCCCGGTTAGAAAATATCTTAGAAACTATGTAATGACCATCTCGAAGGTATTACGTGAGTGTGTGTGTGTTCCAATGGAAATCCGGAATAGCGGAACCATTGTGAGGTTGTGTGTGTTCCCATGGGAAACCGGACCGACGGGACCATGGTGATGTATAGCTTGGTTATCCGCGGAGAGGAGCCAATGCAAATGTGTGCCAATGGGAACCCGGCGCGGCGGAACCGAGGTTGGGTGAGTTAAAAAGATGTTTCTGAAAAGGGGTAATAACAACATGGGTTATGATGAGTCGACACCAACGGTAATCGTAAAGCAATTGTTAGCGCTATTGTCTTTATTCACTGCTTATGTACTTATCATGTGGAAATCGATGCTAGTATTAGGATTATACTACTGAGCCTTCGTAGCTCATGGTGTTGCCTTGTGGTGACCCTGGCATATTATATGGGTGGTGACGCCGGTATAATATGTCAGATTTGTTAGACGAACAGGACGAACTATTCACCTTGGAGGCGTTCGAAGCCGAGGAGCTGGAGAAGCAAGAAGAACTGTAGTTAGGAACCCTAGATCCCTCTGTTTTGTAAATAAGAGTACTTTTGTAAGGTTTATAATGTAATAACGAGCTGGACTCGCTTTGTTTTATAATAAAATATTTTATTTAACGTACCCAAAATTCGGGGCGTTACAATGACTCCCACACGTCCCTCCGTGGATCTCATGGAGAAATTTCTGCACCATTTTGGGGTGCACAGAAAGCAATTAGGGACCTTTCCTATACAACTTCCCTTTTGGGAACAGCCAGAACTGTGCAGATTTTGTCTTTACCTTGTGAGCCTCTTTCTTATCAGCTAGGAGTATCTCATCTTGTAGGAACTCCACTATTGGATCCATCCAACTTGGTGTAGACACCCCAAATTGAGACTCCCCGAATTACCTTAGATCTCCAATGATGATACGTGTAACGCCCCGAATTTTGGGAACGTTAAATAAACAATTTTTATTGAAAATCTAAATAAAGTCTGGCTCATTATTACATCATAACCCCCATAAGAGTACTTTCATTACATAAAGGGAGGGGAAACTAAGGTTCCTAACTACAGTTCCGCCTGTTCCTCCATCCGAGCCAGCTCCTCGGCTCCGAAAGCCTCCAAGGTGTACAGCTCACCCTGATCATCTACAAAGTCTGACACATTATACCAGCGTTGCCCCCAGTATAATACGTTAGGGTCACCAAAGGTAACACCATGAGCTACGAAAGCTCAGCAGAATAATCTCATACCCACTAACCCATAAATTTATAACAATAGGTCATAGAAATAATATACCGATTAGGAAATTCAAATAATAAAGTACTTCCCAATGAGAAATCCACATTCGCTATTCAACTAACGTTGGTGTCTGTAATATCTGTGTTTTTCCTATGCGACTCATCATAGATTGTCTTATTATCTTTTACAAAATCAACATTTCGAAAAACACTTTTTAAACATGTTACCAATGAAGCTACCACGTCCGGCTGCAATGGCAACACACGCACACACAATGGGCTACCAAGTCCGGCGACATTGCGGTTTCCAAATCCATACACACAATAGGCTACCACATCTGGCCACATTGCGGTTTTCATAATTCACACAATGGGCTACCACGTCCGGCCACATTGCGATTTTTCTTGGCTCCTCTCCATGGATAACCAAGACACACCTCCAATGAGACTACCACGTCCAGTCCCATTGACAACACACACCACACAATGAGCTACCACGTCCGGCTACTTTGCGATTTCGAAACATTAATCTTGCCTTAGGATCATGTTTCTACTTTCGATTTCTGCGTTTCGTTTGCATGCATAGACTTCGCGGCAGAGCTTTTCACATCAATACACATAAATCATTCATTATAATCTTGAAACTAAACTAGCAAGATCATCCAACTCTATATTACTTATAATGCTCATATTATCACATAGTCATGCTCAAACATTTAGCACACAATATAAAGCATAGTATCACATGGACGGACACCTTTGGAGTGGATACCACATATGCTTTATCACACATCAAACAAATAATCCTAGTAATCACATATACATTCTCATAACCATCCTTAAGAACAAAATACGAATAATTTCATTCAAATTTATGTCTCCAAAATCCGTTCTTCCTTCCTTTTTGGGAAGTTCAAAACAACATTTGTTTTTCCGGAAATAAAGTCGAGTTATTCAACATGATCATACTTTCTTTCGAAATTTTAGTAAAATAAGCTTGCTAGTTATTTTCAGTACCTTAACTTATCATGCATTTTCAAACATAAAAATGAGTATAGGAAATCTACTTGCATTTCAAACACACGATTTTACTTTTATACATTGGGATGGTGGACAAGGGACTCTATCGTTCTTTTTGGCGGTAGGGCGGCTACTGGAAAAATAAGTCGGCGATCGAATGGAGTGACTTCCTACGGAAAGCTTCCGGTAGTTTTGAAAGAGAAAGGTTTCTCTCGAAACTAGTTCTTGGCTAAATTACTAAACTTTTTGGATTGAGGGGGTGGTCGAGTGGTGGTTTAGTGGTGGCCTTGGATGAGTTTTTTGAAGAACTCAAGAAGAACTCAAGAACAAAGAAAGAACAAGTAAGAACACAAGGATTTCTAGAGAGAGAAGTTGACGGGTGATGGTGTGAGTTGAATGGCAAGAGGGGGGGGGGGCGCTATTTATTTCAAAAATTGGCTCCCTCTCTCCCTCTCATAGCCGGCTCTCTCTCTCTCTCTCTCTCTCTCTCTCTCATTTTTTGCTCCATGGTCTTGTCACATCTTGTCTGTCAAGCATGCCAAGCCATGTCAATCCAATTTAGGTGTAAGACTAGGTAATCATGGAGATTTTCTAAGGCTTTAAGGCAATCCTAGGTGATTATAACCTAGGTTGGCAAGTCTTACAAGTCTAAGAGGTTAGCCTTCCATGTTTAGTCAATCCTAGGTCTAGGTTGTAGTCAAAATCTAGGGTAATTAAGCGCAAGGTTCTACGATGATTAAAGGCTAGATTGTGTGCTTGAAGTAGTCTAGGAATGGGTTGTCATGTAGTAATTAGGCTTGAGGATAGGAGTTAGCTTGTGGGAGTGTACAAACACATGCACACACTCACTCTCTCGGCCTCTCTCTCCTCTCTCCCTCTCGGCTTTCTCTCTCTCTCTCTCTCTCCTATTTCCCATGAGTCTATATATATATATATGTGTGTGTGTGTGTGTGCGCGCGTGCGTGTGTGTAAGACTAAGTATGTTTAGGTCTAAGTAGCCTTATAAGTCTAGGAGAAAGAGTAATGATTATTGTTAAGGCTATCAAGTGCTAGATAATGCCCAATGGTCAAAACGTTTCCTAGAAAGCATATATACATATTTATATGTATAACTAAGTATACTTAGGTACTCAATAGTTCTATTAGGCCTAGGAGGAAAGAGTAATGATTAAAGGTGGCTTCCAATGACAAGAACATTGTCCATTGGGTAATATTTTCCTAGTGTATATATGTACATAGTCATGATTAGGGTAGGTTATTATGTATATATACCTATATATATGTATATATATATACCTATATATATGTATATATATATACCTAGAGATGAATCTAGGAAAGTAACTTTGGTGGGTAATTAGGTTTAAGGCTATAATCCTTAGGTTTGCATGCATGGCAAGCATAATGATTACTACTTTTGGAAGCATCATGATGACTTCCTTTGGTCCAAAAGGTTCAAGTAGGGTTGGAAAGGTTCATAAAGTTCATCTAGGGTTAGGAGAATGTAACTAGGTTGAAGGGTACTTAGGTTTCTCTAACTAATCGGTTGGAAGCTAATTTTACTTGTCAAGTAGGATTTCTAGCCAAGAAATATAATTTAAAAATTTTTTCAACTTGCAAGGAAAATATATAAGTGCTTCTACAAGTATACTTGTCTTTGGAAAAGGACTAAATTGCCCAGTGCGAAGGGATTTAATTTTATAAGCCTTAAATCTAATTATGACAGATTCTTAAGGTTGAAAAGAAATTTTAAAGCAATTAAAGCAAATTTTAAATATAAAAACGAGATTTTTATTTACTAAAAATCGGAGTTGTTACACTTATTATGATATACTTATATATATATACCTAAGGAAGAAAAAAAAATCTAGGCAAGTAACTTTGGTGGGAAATTAGGTTTAAGGCTATAATCCTTAGATTTGTATGCATGGCAAGCCTAAGTTTTCTACTTTTGGAAGCATAATAATTACTTCCTTAGATCCAAAAGGTTCATAAGGTTCATCTAGGGTTAGGGAAATATAATTAGGTGAAATGGTAATTAGGTTTCTCTAACTAATCAGTCGGAAGCTAATTCTACTTGCCAAGTAAGATTTCTAGCCAAGAAATATAACTTTAAGATTTTATTTTACTCACTAGGAAAATATACAAGTGCTTTTACAAGTATACTTGTCTTTAGAAAAAGACTAGATTGTCCGGTGCGAAAAGATATAACTTTATAATTCTAAAATCTAATTATGACGGATTATTAAAAGTTAAAATAAAATTTTATTAAGCAATTTAGGGTTTAAATAAGGATTTTTAAATATTTAACGAGATTTTTATTTACTAACAATTGGAGTTGTTACATTATGGGACAGAACCACGAATTTGAAGGCTTGATCAATAACTTTTGAGCATCCCAAAACTTGAACCCATCAACTGCCTAGCACAAGGCATCATGTGCCCAGCGCAAAGCACCAGCTGTCCAGCGCAAAAGAGTTTGATACACTCTCCAGCACTAGACCCTCACTCCCCAGCACTGAGAATCAAATTCTGTTACTAACAACTCTGACTACTGCAGGAATCTCATCATGACCCTACAAAGTATCTAGCTGATTCTAAGCCTGCAGAGATGTTCCCCCTCCGTTTTTCCCTATAAATAGAAGTGTCTAAAGCCATTATCAAGGATACCACTCCACAATACAATATACAATATACAATATACAATACACCTCCCTCATTCTTGAAACTTCTTCCTCTCTCTAGAATATATACATATTTTGGGTTTTCTTCAAACACACTTGAAGAAAAATCAGAAATGTCTTATATCTAAAGAGAAAAATCCAATTTCCATCCCAAAAATCTACATTTCTTCAACACTCCACCATAATAAATCCCTTTTGTCATTCATCAACTCCAAACGACCCTCAAATCATCCAAACCGAAGCTCAAAGTCTCGTTCGAGCATTCAAAAGGTAGTAAACTACCTGCATTTCTAGTATTGGTTCATCTGAGGAAATCAAGAACCTGAAGAAGGGCCACAAGCAGGCTAACGCAATCGTGGGCTTTTCTTACTAAAAAAATGTGATTGCGTATGCTTTGCGTTGGGGAGTCACTCCCCAGCGCTGAGCACTCTTATGTTAGATTTGCTGATTATTTCAATATTAGTGGAATCCAGGGGCTATTATGTCTATTTCTGGCCTTTATTATTCATTTTCAATACTTTTAAATATTGTCTTTTTACTTGTTCATCGAGAAATACCTCGAAATATCCTAAAAAAACTATTATCCATTCATTTTACTAATTAATCCACTATTTGGATAAAAATAAAACATTTTCAGAAATTGGTTTAGACAACTGCTTTGCGTTGGGCACTGAGTCCCCAGCACAAAGGAGTTGTCCCAGGAAGTATTTTGCGCTAGGCACTAACTCCCCTACGCAAAAGAGTTTTCCCCATCTTCTGCAGATTTACGAAAGTTTGCATTCATGTCACCTACAACATATAACTTTCTGTTCTATTGCACTCTTATATGTAGTGTACACTCCAACACATGCCTACACCGCACATTCAACTTGCTATGTATTTAAAAAGTTAAAATATAAGCATTTTTCAAAATCCCATAAGTATTTAGTAAAGACCGGTCCTCATATCGGGCAAGAAGGGTGCCGAACAAAAGCCTTCCCTTCTCGTAACTTGGCTTCCGAATCCAAAATTTCTGGTTTATTTTCAAACTCAAATATCATTTTCAAGTTCCAGGTTTCTCAGGTGACAAACCATTTTACAAAAAACCAGGGTGGCAACTCTTCAATTTTCAATAAGTCCAAAAGCGAGCGCGCGGGAGGCCTCCTTCGAGAAGGTCTCTCGGGCTCTAGTAGCCCATAGTGGCGACTCTGCTGGGGAATCAAGAGCCAACCTTGGAAAAATATTTGTGGGATTTCAAGAAAATGCTTATATTCTTAACTTTTGCTTTACACTTGCACTATACACTAGCCGCGCTGGCGTATTTTGGCAATCCTGTTGAACATCATGGAATCCTAAAATGCACAGCAACCTCCGACGAAGAAGGGTCATCGTGCCATCGACCACTGCTCAACATACGTTCAGCAGTGAGAGGCATACCTATGACTCCGAGTCCGAGGAACCCCTCTCGAACCAAAACCCAGCCTTTTGCACTTGCAGATAATCATAGAACTCCCACTAGGACAGGAGCCCGTTGGTTTAGGACTATGAGATATACTCTGCTTATGTGCCACATTTTTTTCACTTACATCTTACATGTACATTATCATGCTATCTCATACATGTATAGTTCAACCATTAGGATAGTCATAGAACTTCCCTTTTTCCTTCCAGCGGCTCGAAAAAGGTTGCTAAGACCTGATGTAGAGTCGTGTATATCATCAAATGCAAGTTGTCGAAAGGATATCCTCTTTTCAAGCAATAAGCCTTAAGAGAAATCAAAACTTGTTGCATCCTAAGCCCGTTCCTCGGTCAAAGATCCAATGGAAAATAAAGAGATAATTAACCGGTAACGTCATGGTACCCACACCACTCAAATTATGGTGCCATATCACCGTTCGGCTAAAAGCGTCATGCCGCTCATGCCACCGTGGTTATGGTCTCATGTCGCTATTGCTAAGTTGCTCCCAAAATCGAAATTGGGACTTTGAGTGAAGGAATGAACTAAGATGTAACCCGCCTTGACATCTCTCAAGTCTTTTTACAACAAAGGGGGTATTCTAAAAAAAAATATGTTGAGGATTGAGGCAACCTTCAAGGGCCGTTTCCAAAGAGTCTAGGAAACTTAAAATCCACGAAGCATACCTCTAGTGCTAGCCGTGCTCGAATGGCTTCCCCATGCTCTTGTTTAACCTTAAGATCTGTCTGTATCTAGGTCGCGGCAACCTCATTGCTTTGTCTCGGATGGTCAAGATAAGGAGATTGGCTCTAGTTTCGATAATCAAAATTTAACCTACTTGACACGACCTACCTGTGGTTGTTGTGACCCTTGGTACAATAGCTCTTAAGTGAAATAAGATGTCAGCGGATAGGTCTAGCGAGATGTAAATGACAATAATGATACATAAGCATAACGTCCTCTTAAATAATAAAAAAATCGCTCTTAAATCTATCTTTTGCTCTACTGTCAGTCCTGAATCATTTGGAAGAAGGTGGAGAAGAACACCGATCCCCACTAGACTCAACCTGCTAAACAGAGACTCATTCGGCTTGAATCAGAAACACCTTTACCAATTCAAATGATGGGTCGAAACGATGAGGAGGACGTCAGGAAAATGTTGACATGACAATCCAATCAGATAGAGCAATTGATGGACAAGATGGAAAAACTGAGTGCCCGTCTCCGCTCTGCATCTGACGAATACACACCCGCAGGAAGTTTGAACACTGACATGGCTAATTTTGCGGCCAAGATTACCAAACTTGAGGAGGCAATCCTCAAGAGTGAGAAGATCACTGCAACTGGGGTGGATATGGATAAACTCTGCTTGTACCCAAATGCCACACTCCTAGAGAAATTCAAAATGCCGGACTTTGCTAAGTTCGACGACACTACCTATCCCAAGGCTCATCTAATGGGGTATGTAGGCTCCGTGTCAATGTGGCCAGTTGTTTGGAAACAAGGACGCGAGAAAAAGGTAAAGCAAGTAAGCCCTGGCAATCTGCTCGGCTTCCTCATCACTGGCTGGATCATGGTTCCACTGCTGTCTCGAACTTGTATAAATGATCGAGCCATTCTCCACTTTGGGCACAAAACCCAAGAACCACTGCAATGCCACATTGTCATCAGCAAGGCTCGTGTCAAAAGGAATCGGGTCACAGCCCACCCTCAAACCTGTAGTTGCTGCAAAGTCAAGTGGCATGACCATCATCTCTCTAGGCGGAAGGTGGAAGGTGTTGCACCACCTCTCCGCTAAGGCTGTCAGCAACCCGTGGTCATTCCAAACAAACGTTGTCAAAATTTGGATGAATGTGCCAAATCCCGCAGCATCCACCAACCCTTGAACCATGACGGGGAGCTCATTGTAGAACTCCAAGGATTGAACCAACCCTCAAAAGCTGGATAACATCGCTCTCCTCTACATTGAAACGAATGAGTTGTCAATCTCAACTGTTTTTGAGAATGCCAAACTATTGGTCTTATAGAAGGCACGGTAAGTGTTGTTAAGATTGGAAAGAACATGCGAAGGCACCCCTTTTGAATGATTTTTTCAGGATGATGACACTTATCGTTCTTCATTAACTTGACTATTTCTTTTAACAAGCACATTGTGTGTAAATTAAACTCATGCTTCGATGAACATATGATAACTTGAAAAATTGAAATTGACAAAGTAAGATCAAAGAAAGTACCTCCAAATAGCCCTCCCTCAAGTGAAAGGTCCAGTCTCATAAAACCAAATTCTCGTAAAAAATTCTTTTGAGTCGACTTGTAAGGATTCAACAATTGGGGAACGAAAAAGTGTGCTCTCTGTGCATATGTTGCTGGATTAAAAGTCACCCTTGCGGTCTTCTGTGCCTTTTATATCGCCGACACTCTCGGCACAATCTCAACCCCCCCGACCTCCTGCTCAAACGCCCTCAACACCTCGTTTCCCTCCGGCTCCGAACGTCGTAACAACTTTTCCCGCTCTGTTTCCTGCGCATGAGCCTCAAACACCATTGCTGCAATCCCCGGCTCCTTAAGCTCAGCCTAAAAAATGTCCTCGTATTCTTCAAACTCCTGGTAATCCAAAAGAGTGACTTGTCGGGTCGACTCTGCTCCCGAATCCTCGACTGACCGGTTAAAAATGGGGACTGGCTTCTCAGCATCCTCAATTACCATCGGGGCCTTCCTATCTCCTCTCGGGTCTGCCCCAACATCCCCGTTGCCTCAACGGCATCGACCTCCATCTCTGTCACCACTTCATCGCCACCTTCATCGGTGATTATCTCCTCCGTATCACTACCACTGCCAACGCAGCTATTGCTTTTCTCTCACTGCAAGTTCATCCAGAATATCCTCAACCAGGATTCCGGGAGAATTGATCGCAAGAGACCATGGAGGCCACTTACGCCTGACGAAACTGAACCCAATTGCTGTGCTCGACGAAACCCCAGGTCCCCCCTGTGACTCTTCAATTTTCAATAAGTTCAAAAGCGAGCGCGTGGAAGTCCTTCTCCGAGAAGGTCTTTCAGGCTCTAGTAGCCCACACTTGGTTTACATCCAAGACCAATTCAACACTCCTTTCGATGCTCGGCTCATTAAGATTATTTACTACCACCTTCCTCTTTAATTCGGTTGGAACAGTTGTGGTCAACCAAGCTAAAGAATCTACGTGGGCATTTTACCCTAAGCTTATTTGTTCAATGTATACCTTTTCGAAGGTATCCAGCAAATCCTTACCCGCCTCCACGTAGGTTGCCATCTTCTCATTCTGGTCTTCGTACGCTCCAGACAACTAGTTTACCATAAGTTGTGAATCAGATTTCTATAATCTAGAAGGCACCAAAGGCAAAATTGATCCAAGCCGTAGAGATTCCGGACCAACTAACCATCGAGGATGTTGGAGGAGACCCCGCTGAAAAGGTGGTTGAAGGTTTGAAGAAAATTCAGATCAAAGAGGCTGATCCAGAGAGGTATTTCCTGATTGGGGACCACTTGAGCAAAAAGGAAGAAGAAAAGTTGGTAGGGTTCTTAAGGAACACATTGATGTGTTTGCATGGGTTCCCGAAGAGATGCCTGGGGTGGATGCAAACGTTATTTGTCACCACTTAAATGTGGATCCACAACACAAACTTATTATGCAGAAAAAGAGGAGATCCGCCGTACAACACGTGGATGCTGTCATTGAGGAGGTAGATCGTTTGCTGGAAGCAAAAGCCATACGAGAGGTTTACTACCCAGAGTGGTTGTCCAACACTATGGTGGTGAAAAAGAAGAACGGGGAGTGGCGCGTTTGCGTGGATTTCACTGATGTGAACAAGGCATGTCCAAAAGATAGTTTCCCTCTCCCTAGGATAGATCAATTGGTCGATGCGACTACTGGGTAAGGACGAATGAGTTTCCTCGATGCATATCGAGGGTACCATCAAATTGCCACGTTTGGGCCCGATCAGGAGAAGACTTCCTTTATTACGCCAAGAGGGCTATATTGCTACAACATTATGCCCTTTGGATTAAGGAACGTCGGAGCAACTTATCAGAGATTGGGCAACAATCATGCTCAAGAAGTTGCTCGGGAAAACTATGGAGGTATACATAGATGATATGGTGGTCAAAAGCAAAGAGAAGCGATACCACATAACTGATTTAAACGAAGCCTTCGGGATTCTGAGGGAATATAAATTAAAACTCAATGCCTCGAAGTGTGCGTTCGGAGTAAGCTCATGGAAGTTCTTGGGCCACCTTGTGACTATAAGAGGGATAGAGGCAAATCCCGATTAGATAACAGTTATGCAAAGGCTCCAAAGTTCCAGGACCACGAAGGAGGTCCAGACGCTAATTCGAATGGTCGCAACCCTTAATAGATTTATCAGTCGGTCCAGTGACAATTATAGGCCCTTCTTTCAGCTGTTGAAAAAGAGGGAAAGATATGAATGGGGAGTAGAATGCGAACAGGCATTCCAAGACCTGAAGAAGTACTTGGCAACAGCCCCACTCCTGTCCATTCCTGATCCAGGTGAGTCTTTAACTTTGTATTTAGTAGTGTCTGAGCATGCTGTGAGTGCAGTTTTATTAAGAGATAAGGGATCTGATCAAATCTCCATGTATTATATTAGCAAGACATTCCTAGATGCAAAAATGAGATATCTACCCCTCGAGAAATTGGTCCTGGCACTAAGGACAGCGGCAAGAAAGTTGCCTCATTATTTCCAGAGTCATAGAATTGTGGTTTACACATAGTTTACATTGAAATCGTTGCTACAAAAAGCAAATTTCTCGGGACAAATATTGACTTGGTCGGTGGAGCTTAGTCAGTACGATATTGACTATCAGCTGCGCACCATAATTAAAGGACAGGTGTTGGTAGACTTCATGGCAGAATTCTCACATACAGTAGCTCCTCAGCCTCCTACGAGAAAGGAGCAGGGACCTGGGCCACCGACCAAGAAAGGTAAGGAGCCTGACGAGCAAGATCCCCTAGAATGGAAACTGTTCATTGACGGATCAGCATGTAATACTTGTTCAAGGATTGGGTTGTACTTTTCCCTCCTGAAGGAGTAATGTTGGAATTGTCTGTTCGGCTTGGTTTCAGTGCTTCAAATAATGTGGCGGAGTACGAGGCACTCTTAGCAGGCTTAAGTAGTGCAAAGACCCTGAAAGTGAAGAATAAAGGTATACTGTGACTCACAGCTCGTGGTGAACCAGTTGTCCGGGGAATATGAAACCCGGAATGAAATATGGCAGCCTATGTGGAGGCCTTCAAGGATCTGCTTGACACTTTTGAGAAAGTGTACATTGAGCAGATAAGTTCTGAGCAAAATGCCCATGCAGATTCACTGGCTTGGTTAGCCGCAGCTGTGCCAACCAAGTTTAAGAGAAAAGTGGCAGTGGATTATCTTGCTGAGCCTAATATTGAAAGAAGTGTAGAAATGGTCTTGGACATGAGCCAAGTACCAAGTTGGATGGATCTGATTGTGGAGTTCTTATGAGATGGGACACTCCCCACTGATAAAAAGGAGGCTCACAAGATAAAAACAAAGTCTGCACGATTTTGGCTATCCCATGAAGGAAAGTTGTACAGAAAGTCCTTCACAAGTCCGTACTTACTATGTGTACACCCCGAGATGGTGTTGAAGCTCCTCCTTGAGATTCATGAGGGAACATGTGGAAGCCATGCCGGGGGCAGATCCATCGCCCAGCGAGCCATCACCTAAGGATATTGGTGGTCACACAGAGGATGCGAAGGTATACGTAAAGATCTATAAAAAGTGTCAAAAATTTTCACCGATGATCAGAACACCAACTAAAGATCTAGTGCCATTAACAAGCCCGTGGCCATTTGCACAATGGGGGATGGATATTGTGGGTCCATTCCACAAGGCAACTGGGAGTCGGAAATTTCTGTTGGTAGCAAAAGATTATTTCACGAAGTGGATTGAGGCAGAGTCGTTGGCCAAGATCACTGAGCCTATGATAGAAAGGTTCATCTAGAAGAGTTTATTACTCGATTTGGGGTCCCTTATTCACTAATTATGGACAATGGGGCACAATTCAAGTACAAATTAAAAGCTTTCTGTTCCTAGTATGGAATATGAAATTATTACTCCACACTGACTTACCCTCAGAGTAATGGGCAGGCAGAGGCGTCCAACAAAACCATCCTTGATGGGATCAAGAAGAGGTTGGATAAAGCAAAGGTGAAGTGGCTCGACGAGTTGCCACTGGTCCTATGGGCGCACCGAACAACGCCTATGAGGTCTACGGGAGAGACCCCCTACTCGTTAGCATATGGGACAGAGGCTGTCATACCATTGGAAGTTGGTTTACCAACCAACAGGACTGCTTTGGTCGAAAGTGGAGGCAATGATAAAGCCCTGGAGATCAAGCTAGATCTTGCCGAGGAACGGAGAGAGAGGGCTCTAGTACATTTGGCCTTTTATTAGGAGCAGCTGATTAAAAGCTACAACATGTTCACCCACGAGAATTTGGTGTTGGAGACCTTGTGCTACGAAAAGTGCTCGGCAATACCAAAGTGGCGAATGAAGGCAAGTTGGGGGCCAATTGGGAAGGCCCATATCGAGTGACTGAAATTGTGGGCATAGGAGTCTATAAATTGCCAGACCTGGACGAGAACCCGGTGCCAAGGCCCTGGAATGTTCATAATTTAAGAAAGTTCTTTGTTTGAAAGACTTCGCTTTATTTTTCATTCTATTTTAGGATGCACAACGTGATTGTGGGGGAGGGGGGTGTTATGAATAAAATTTCCTTGTTTTTATTTTTGTTAGTTGCACGGGGTACGAGTAACGCCCCCTTGAGTTCAAAGATTATGAATAAAATCCTATTTTGGCTATGCATATGAATTTTTAGAAAGTTTTGATCTTTTTGTGGTTCTTTTTTATTTTGTGTCCGTATAAATACGAAATATGAATGTGTTCACACTTTTTTCCTCTTTCGTATTGGGGAGCAGAGAATGGGCACGAATGCCCTGGCATGTAAGAATAAACGTGCAAATTGACTACGTACGAAATACGAAATTATTTTCCCTAAACGAGAACACTTGGGGTGCATACGAGAACATTGAATTTATTCAAGTATGATTACTTGAGTGAATTTTATGTAGTACGAATAAACCTAAGTGCATACGAATATATGCAACACTATCTAAGTACGAGCAGACTTGGAAATTTATCCAAGCACGAATAAGCTTAGGAGCATACAAACGTGCAATATATCAAGTATGAATACTTGAGCATTAGTCTACGAGTCCAAACAAACTTAGTAGACATGCAATGTTGGCTACGTATGAGTACACTTAGTCATTTATCCAAGTATGTGAACACTTGGGATGCATACGTGAATATGCAAGCCTAGCCAAAGTATGAAAGCACTTGGGCTTCTGTCTAAAGTATGAGAAACTTAGTGACATATGAGCAAATTATTTCCTAAGTACAAAACACTTAGTTGCAAACAATGAAATCCTAGTACAATTAAACTTAGGAATTAAAACTAAAAGGTTAGAGCTACGAAGGCCACGAAGGGCCAAGCAAAATCAAGGGTTATGCCACGAAGGGCCGAATACCTGTGTTAAGTTTAAACTTAAAAAAGTACTAGCGCCACGCAGGGCAAAGATTTACAGCCACACAAGGCCTGCAAACTCTCTTACATGGGAGAAAATGTCTGAGGGAGATGGTGTCATACCTACTCATCAGTTGTCAGGTCTTGGACTAGAGTAACTTGAGCCGGTGTGTCTTCCGCAACTGTGCTTTCATCAGTTGGACCACCACTGGCTTCCTTCTGGCCAAGGTTGGTCACTTCTTCATTTTGTTTGGCATAGGCAACAAGTTGGTCGGAGACATGGGCATTAAGTTCCCTGTCGAGACTATCCCCCTCCTTTTCCTCCGTAATTTCTTCTTCAACAATACATTGCATGCTCGGGAGGTCTCGTTCCATAATGGAGACATCTTAGCAACTCCAACTTTAGTCAGGGCAGTGGTCCAAGCAGTAGCTTATATTTCATCTTGGATCCCGAGCATCTGGGCTTTGTAATTTTCAGTGGCGGCATCAACTCTAGCATTATAACCCTGCTGATGGGCCGCCTTGCCCTCCTTTTTCCTGGCTTCGAGTTCTATGAGTGCTTGGCTAAGACTATCTTTAGTACCATCCAACTTGATTTTCAGGTTCTCAGTGTCAGCCCGCGCCTGTTTCTTTCTCTTTTGAGCATTGTAATAGAACGCTGCAGCTTTGCATTTTCACTTGCAAGTTTTGCACTTTGAGGTTCGGATTGGCCAAGTTTCTGGGCCATGGTAACCATTTTTTGCATTGCCTGATGCAACATAGGGGATCAGGAATACCAACAAAACATAAATCAAAGACAGAAAAAGGGAGTGTACCTTGGCGCTATGGACCATGAATGAGCTAAGGAGATTGTCAGGGGAGCTCGCCACTTCTTTTGGCATATCCCCTGGCAGCATAAAGGCCTGGGACAGGGCTCAGGCCGTCCCCTTAGACTCCGCGCTGTCCCTAATGCTGACAGACCGGTTTCCATGAGTGAGTTGGGGAGCCCACATAAGGGATGAAGTTGTTGTAGTATGAGGAGGGAGACTCACGTTCAATGTTAATTCCAAGCATTGTCGTTTGTCTCGGTGACTTGCCTCGACTTCCTTGGGAGAAAAACCGGCAGAACATTCGATTGAATTACGACACGACGGCCATGAATTGTACTATGGCTTTGGGGAGCACCTCGACCACGAGCAGTGCCACGACCCCTTCCGCGACCAGGAAGGTTCAAAAGGCTGCTAAGGTTGATCGGCTGATTGGGCTATTCCATGTCTGATCTTGGAGGTGGAGAAGGAGAATAACCACTTGACATTGAAGTAGGAGCTTCCTCAGCTAGTTGGATGGGCTCGTCCAAAATTGGAGGAGTATGAGATCGACTGCTCCTACCTTAATTGGGATTTGAGGAAAAGGGAGCTAGAAGATCAGGGTTGTTTGCTGCTCGAGTTCGCCGATCAATAAACCAGCCGTACGAAGCCCTATAGCTGAGGAGCACCTGCGCTGCTCTTGGTCGGCCCGCAAGATGAGTACCTTGCCCGTTGAAAGCCAACACACGGTTGATATCAGTCACGTGGACTTGTGGGGTGATTATGACATGACCTTGGTTGACATTCGTGGCTGCAACGAAGAATGCAATAGAATATATTAGCAAAGTATGAGTAAACTTTGAGCAATTAAGAGAAAGCAATTCAAAATATTGCTCAGCCAAATAGTTCTATGAGGAGAAAAGAACTAATGTGGGGTGCCAAATCTCTAAGGCGTGTGAAAGCCAATCACTCTACCATCCTCGTCCCTGGGGTCGAAGTTCCCCGTGACGATGAAGAAATCATCATCATCTCATCAAGCTGAATCAGGAAGTTCAAGCACAAGCTTCTTCCTTGAATCTCTACTTTTCAAATAGTACATGAGGGCATCTTTGGTTCTAAAAATGATATAGAGATGGTGGATATCGTGCAGGCCTAAGGATGTGCCTAGCATTTAATTAATGGCATTTATGCCCATGACAGCCCTAAAGAAATTAGCAGAAACCTGCATCGAGGATAGCCTGTAATGGGACAGGTGCTGGGAAAGCAAGGAGCTAAAGGGAACCTAACCCCGCTTCTATGACGGCAACGATGGGGATATGAAGAGTGTGGTTATCAGGACACTCATAGATAACATCCTCAGGGGCGAGTGCAGTGACTATGTCGTCAGGAATCTCATAATGAGATCTGAAATTGGCCATAACCTGAGGGGTGTTACAGTGCCGCCTAAACCTCCCCATTGTTGGAAGATATACAGATGAAAGAAGGGGTATCGAAGAAACCCTAACAGAAGGAAAGACCCTAAATCGAAGAACGATAGGGCAGAATAAGGAACGGAGACTTACGATGTATTGACCGGAGTTCCTAAATGTAGAAAGGGAAGGACCTCAAGGTGGTGAATAGTGCTCCAATGGCAGGAACAAACAGGCCTTCTTTCTGCAAAGGGAGTTTAGAGAGAGATTGGAGTTTCAAAATGGGACAAAATCCCAAATATGCCCTAATGACAAGAGCAGTATAAGTGAAACATCATACCAGATGCCGTTTTGGCGTCCCGTTCCACAAAAGACGTCCATTCGCATTTAATGTGGGTACTACGAGGCACGCTATGTGTAAAGGTAAGGGCAGGATGGGCCTGTCCAGCCCAAATGACGAGACAGTTGGCCTGACCTTATGATGAAAGTTGCACCAAATTTGTGCTTGAGATTGGAAAAACAAGGAGCAAAGCGACTCTTTGTTCGTCATATTGGGAGCTTTCCTCATCATTTCGAGTCAAAATGACAAGTAAAGCTGAGGAACAAATGTGGGGAGGTATTCCCGAACAAACTCAAATAGAGCCAAAACAAGTGGTACGTGGGTCCACGGAATAAATAAGATACGATAATCTAGAAGGCACCAAAGGCAAAATTGATCCAAGCCGTAGAGATTCCGGACCAACCGACCATCGATGATGTTGGAGGAAACCCCGCCGAAAAGGCAGTTGAAGGTTTGAAGAAAATTCAGATCAAAGAGGCTAATCTAGAGAGGTATTTCCTAATTGGGGAAAACCTGAGCAAAAAGGAAGAAGAGAAGTTGGTAGGGTTCTTGAAGGAACACATTGATGTGTTTGCATGGGTTCCTGAAGAGATACCGGAGGTGGATGCAAACGTGATTTGTCACCACTTAATGTGGATTAATAGCACAAACCTATTTTGCAAAAAAAGAGGAGATCAGCCGTACAGCACATGGATGCAGTCGTCGAGGAGGTAGACCATTGGCTAGAAGCAAAAGCCATACGAGAGGTTTACTACCCAGAGTGGTTGTCCAACACTGTGGTGGTGAAAAAGAAGAACGAGTAGTGGCATGTCTGCGTGGATTTCACTAATTTGAACAAGGCATGTCCAAAGGATAATTTCCCTCTCCCTAGGATAGATCAATTGGTTGATGCGACTGCTGGGTATGGACGAATGAGTTTCTTCGATGCATACTGAAGGTACCATCAAATTGCCACGTTTGGGCCAAATCAGGAGAAGACTTCCTATAGACACCTCCCTGGAGCGGGGCATCACCATACAGATTGATTGTTGGATTGTTTGGTTGTTTGCTTTCATAAACTAAAATCGTGGATATTCTCATGGCTAGGAACATCGCCACACGATAGCGGTTATCACCAAAATGGAGTCGCTACCTAGTTTATTAAAACTAGGAAAAACAGCTAGAGATTCCGGGTACGGGAGCCAAAAGTACAATAAGGGGAAGGTGTTAGGCACCCCTCATTGCCCAATCGTGAGACCGGCCCATAGTTGTTTGACATAAGATTAATGCATGCTTTATTTAATCCTAACACGTAATCTATTTTTAGCCTTTAAACAGTCAATGGTGATGTAATGCCCCAAATTTTGGTTACGTTAAATAAGACAATTTTATTGAAATTCCAAAACAAAGTCTGGCTCTTTATTACAACATAACTCTCACAAGAGTACTTTCATTACAAAGAAAGGGAAACTAGGGTTCCTATCTACAGCTCCGCCTGCTCCTCCCTCCTTGCCAGCTTTTCAGCTCCAAAAGCTTCCAAGGTGTAGAGTTCACCATGTTCGTCTATGAGGTCTGACACATTATACCAGCGTCGCCACCGATATAATATGCCAGGGTCACCAAAAGGTAACACCGTGAGCTATGAGAGCTCAATAGAGTAAATCCTACCCACTAACCCATAACTTACAAACAATAGATCGTAAATAAAAAATAGTAACCATAACACATCCACAATCGATATTCAACTATCGTTGGTGTCCAAGATTTCCCGGTTTCTCCTACGCGACTCATCGTAGACCATGTCACCATTTTCCACTTACAAACAACCTTTCAAAAATTATCAGTTTATCACACACATTTGCATTGGCTCCGTACCGCGGATAACCAAGCTACACACACACCCAACCTCGGTTCCGCAGCTCCGAATTCCCGAGTATCCACATAATGGTTCTGCCGCTCCGGGTTCCCATTGGCACACAATTGCATTGGCTCCTCTCCGTGGATAACCAAGGTATACCTCACCATGGTTGCGCCGCTCCGGGTTCCCATGGGAATGCACACAAAACTCATATCACACAATGGGCTACCACATCCGGCCACATTGCGGTTTTCAAAACACTTCACCCGTTTCAAACACACCTTTTCATTAACCACACCCTAGGTGTCATGTTTCTACTTTCTCGGTTCTCGTGTCCCGTTACATGCAAAGACTTCCGCAGTAGGACTTTCCACATACGTAATCACAAGTCATGCTTCATAATCTTAAAACTAAACTAGCAAGTTCATCTTAATTTTTCATTATCCAGCATGCTCAAAACATAAGGTGATTAGTTCAACATACTCCCCATCCTTTTCATTATTTCAAAAGAACACCTTTCGAATATTTTCATTGATAGCAATAGATAACCTTATCATAAACTAAAATAACAAAAGTTATACTAGGGAGAACGAGTAGAGATTAATCTACCTTGATCCGAAACTAGTCGGGGCCGAATAAGCAAGTTGGAAAATTCTACGGGCGGTGAAACGTCCAAATCTGGACCAAACTTCGGATGGCAGTAACTCGGTCAATCTTTGGCCGAATACGATCTTTCTTGGGTCGAAAACGAAGCTCTAGAAATTCTCTACAACTTTCTTGAAGGAAGTTGATCCTAGAAACTACCCTAAGTAGGAGAAAAATGGTGATAAAGGAAGTGACAGTAAGCTGTCTGGAAATGAAAATCCGAGATTTTCACTGAACTTTGGATGACAATATCTTTGTCATTTCTTCACCGATTGAGGTGGTTCTTGGGTCTAACTTTTAGGTTTCAAAGTTCTCTACAACTTTCCCGAAGGAAGTTGGCTCCAAAAACTACTCGAAGCAAGAGAAAACTGGGGATTTCCAAAGGGCAGTAGGCTGCCAGGAAAAACAGAAATGGTTTCTAGAGAGAAGGAAGAGCAAAGCTTGATGGTGTGAGTTGAAATGCTTGGAATGGCTTCCTATTTATAGGCAAACCTTGGCTCTCTCTCCTCCCTCAATGGCCGGCCCCCCTCTCTCTCTATCTTCCTCAAATTTTGACACATGTCATGCCAACTAGAAAAATCAAGGCCTAACCCTAGGCTTGCATGGCTAGGATTTGATTCTTGGAAGAAAAGAGGTGTGAACAAGAATAATCAATTGGTAGTTGTACAAGACTTGGTGTGAAACAAATCATGGGAGTACAATGGAGGTTAAGTCTTAGCTAGGAAGGAAGTTTCCCCATGGATTGAAAGATTGATGGAAGATCATGGAAGTACAACCAACTTTCCTTCTTCTCTCTCCCTCTCTCTCTCTCTCTCTCTCTCTCTCTCTCTCTCTCTCTCTCTCTAGTACACTACTACATATATATATATATATATATATATATAGTTATGCAAGAAAGAATAACAAGTACTTTGTACTTGAAACTTAAAGGCTAAGACTAAGCAATTAGCACATGTTGGTTAAACTAATAAACTAGGGTACAATGTACTCTAGGGAATCAATTCCCCATCCAATTAGGTACAAAACCATAATTAAAAATAATACTTGAGTACTTAGAGAATCTTAGGCTTAAAGACTACCAAGTACTTAATTAATAAAATATTGAACATCATCCCATGGGTCTTTTTGAAAAAGACTAGATTAATAAAACCCATGTACTTAGTTGGAAGAACAACCTTTTACCCAATGGGTAATAAATCCCCTAACTTCTATTATCCAATGGACAATAGTTATTAGGTAACTTTTATGATAAAATAATAGGTACCTTGTCACATGGGGTTTTAAGAGAGAGATTAAATTAATCAACCCATGTACTTGGTTGAAAGATGAACTTATTATCCAATGGATAATAATTCTCCTAGCTTTTATTGTCCAATGGACAATAGTTACTAGGGAAATTTTATACTAAAATAATCAAAAAGTCATTTTTAAGCAATTAAAAGTCTATTTTAAAATATATACAAGAGTACTTGATATTCTAGCAAAGAATATCAAGAATATAAAATCTAGTTTCTATTATCCAATGGATAATAGTTCCCCTAACTTTTATTATCCAATGGATAAAGAATAAATCCAAAATAATAAAAGGAAATAAATAAACAAATTCCAAGTCTACGGTTTGAAAAAGTTCACAAAGTCCACAACGGGCAAAATGGTCCAATTGCGGTTAGGGAAAAGTAACCAAGTGTTTTCCTAGCTTAGTTCCTCCAACCGGATGGTTAGAAGCTAACTAGGCTTGCTAGATAGGGCTAAAGTGCAAGAAATGAAACTTGAAGGGCAAAAACGTAATTACGATGAACTATAGGAATTAAAAGGAATTTTCAAAAGCAAATAAAAATTCAAATATTTAACGAAATTTTTACCGACTAAAAATCAGGGTCGTTACAGGTGAGCCGAGACAGTAATTAAAAGCATGCATTAGAAAGTAAGATAAAACAGATCTGTCCCAAGAGAATGGATCTTGCGGCCGGTGAATTGATGTCGCGGCCGAGAGATCCTCCTGGTTTAATGTATCGGCCAAGGGATTGATTCCCCAGCCGATTTTGTTCCTCACACCAAACAGAATAGTTAGCAAATAATAAAAATACTACAATTAAGCATAAAAACAGTAAATAAATTAAACCAGAGGCCCGTGGGCCTCACCACCTTGATCCCTCAGTAGTTTGATTGCTTCGGATTGATTGGGATTGGCTGATTGCTTCTCAGAAATCCTAGGGTTAGGGCTTGAACTTCGGGGTTTGATCGTTGGATTAGTGGTTGCCTTCGGGAGGTTAAGGCTTTTGTAAAGGGGATTTAAGGGTGTATTTTTGTAGAGTTTCGTGGCTTGAGAGGGTGTGTGAACTTATGAATTTCATGTCGTTATTTTAGAACCTAAAGGCCCTTTATATAGGCATAAGGATGACACACCTCAACCAATCAAAATCGAACAATTGAATTGGAGTTATAAGGCAACACGAACTCCTCATGGTAATCTTCTGACGTAGCCCGAACGCATCGGGATTTGGCTGCTAGGGTTTTGTGAACGGATCAAACAATTGATAGAACGTTCCAGAATTTGGAAAATAGGCGATCTGGCAACCGGGCAAAGGATCTGACGGCCGAGTAATAGATGTTGCAACCGAGAAATGGTTCTGGTGGCCGAGGAATTGATCTCTCAAAGAGATTTCCAAGCAACAGGCTTCGCGGGTGAAAAAAATGATGATAAGGCCGTAAGATCAATGTCATGGCTAACAGATGGATTCTCCTAGGATACTGTATTTCTATCTGAAAGACTATTTGGCTCTGGATTGGATCCTCTAAAAGGGAGAAACTGAAGAGTTCTTATAGGGAGGTATTCCCGAACAGGTACAATCAGTTGCCGAACACGTGTTATACGGGGTCCATATAACACGTAAAGTTATGTAAGACGCCATGCAAGATGGTGGACGATGGTTAGGTCTGACGACATTAGGGGTCATTGGACCAAATGGACTGTTTGACAAATAAGGCAAGCGATACGAGAAGTCGTTGGTCCAAGTAGTTGAAAAGGACCAGTGACATGTGAAAGCACTGGACAAGATGGACTGCTCGGGCCGAACAGGGAAAGAACTCATGGTGCGAGGGACCATGGTATAGGTACAATCTTCGGGCAATACGGTGGTCGGCTATATGGACCAGTGACATGAGAAGTCATTGGTCCAAGAAGTCTGTGCAGGGCCTTGGACCAGTGAACATGAGAAGTTATTGGTCCAAGGGTTAGATAAAGAACGAGTGACACGTGAGATCACTAGTCCAAGTAGCCTGTTCGGCAATAAGATGGCCGAACAGGAGGAGAAATCTGGGGAAAACCACCACAGGTGCAAGGAACACTCTGGAAGGGTCCAGAAACAGTGGTATTCTATTAAGTAATGAGATCCCGAGAATGTAGGATTTGAGAAAGATACCCAACAAGAATGGGATGTTCAGCCAGTTATGGAAAAGACTCCTAAAAGAAGGTAATGAACGAGAATCCAAGATCCTGGGTTCCTATACGAGATAGAAATCCACGGGCAATAGGGATGCTTGGGCAGCAAACATCTATGAATCTATAAATACAAGGTAAACCTAGAGATAAAAGGTACGCAATATGTTGCGTTCGTATTATTTACCTACTGATAATTAGGGTTTTTTTGCTAAGTACGTGATACTAACTTTGGCATCGGAGGGCCTTTGCTACGAGAAGCAAAGGTGCGCTCACCCTTGTCTGTTTTGCAGATTAAGGTTCAGACGACAAACTAGGGTTCCGGTGAGGAGGCACGAGTAAGCCGTTGTAATCTAGTGCTGTTCTAAGCACCAATTGTTTTCACCTTCCTACAATTGGCGCTGTCTGTGGGAAACGATAGAGTTCCCTGTTGAAAAACGACCATGATGGAAGAAAATCCAGTCACACCATTTAAACCGAAGGACTAGTTAGGTGGGGGAAGAGATAAGTCCCCACCAGGCACTCCGAAAAGCCCCACTGGTAGCCATGGCAGGAAAACAACAAGCAGAGATGGTCCTCCGATATTCCCAAATGACTCTAAAGATAAAGAGGGCAGGATGGCCACAGGCTTCACGAGAAGGAGCAAGTCCCACCGAAGAGAGGAATCGGTTGCTTATTCAAGGAGTATACATAACAGTGAAGATGTCCTCAATAAAAAGAGGAAAGAAATCGAGGAATTTGCTCGATTAATCAAGAGACGAGAATACGAAATCCGCGAGATAGAATGAATTTGAGAGCATCCTGAGGACTCTGGACTTTCACGAAGAAATTCAAAGGGAGACAGGTATGCCATGGTGGACTACGAGAAGGCTCCCTCACGAAGAGAAAGAAGAGGTAGGAGTCCTACTCCAAGACAAAAAAGAGCTTCTCCGCGAAAAGAAAAAGCGAAAGTTCAGACTAGAGTCCAGCTAGGCGACGGGCTACTTCGCGAAAAAGGAGGAGCAGAAGTCGAAGCTCAACTCCCGAAGGCGAAAGAACCAGGAAACACCATAAGGACAGGTACAAGAGACCTGATACCGATTGGGCCAAGATCACGACTCACAAAACCAAGGAATATGAGGACGGAACAATGATTGCACGAGAAGCAGCACGGAAGGCCCTAAGTAACATAGCGGCTTCCCCCTTCGCAAAAAGGCTACAAGAGGCTAGGTTGCCGAGCAGAGTGAAGCACGATATGTTCATACTTTACAAGACAAATGCAGACCCCGTGGCTCACATACAGCACTACCAATAGGCCATGTTCATGCACGATGGAGACGACGTCATTATGTGTAAGATCTTCACTTCAAGTTTAGGGAAGGTGGCTTTGTCTTGGTTCCATAAATTGGGCCCACGCTCCATACGAGGATGGAGGCAGTTGGCCGAGGAATTCACAGCTCGGTTCTTGACAAGTAGGAGAGCCCCGAAGACGATTGAGAGTCTCTCCACCATGAAACAGGCAAAAAGTGAGCCGATCAGTGATTATGCAAAGAAGTACTAGGAGACTTTCAACGAGATTGAAAGTTGCAATGAAGAATATGCGATTGCTACCTTCAAAACTGGCTTACCTGTTCAGAGAGAACTACGTCGTTCATTAAATATGCATCCGGTAGCAACATTGGCTAAGCTAATGGAACGAATAGAGCAACATGCCAGGATGGAGGATGACATACTCCGGGAGGATGGCAAGATCGTGCACGAACAGCCAAAGGCGCCCGTAAAGAAGGTGAATAAGCCAGAGCCCAAAACTTACAGGAAGATGAAAGAATACGGGCGGGCAAAGAAGGAGCCGTACAAAGATAAGCAAGCTCCTAACCCTAAGTCTTTCTTTTCTATTACCACGGTTTGGAAGGAACCCATCTATAGGATTCTTTATCAAATAATGAATCAACCGTATTTCAAATGGCCCCCAAATCTAGGTGGAGATAAAAATGAAAAACGTGCTGCGAATCAGCACTATAGCTACCATAAGGATTGGGGCACCGAAGATTGTGAAATGTACAAGAGACACCTTGATGATTTAGTCTCTCGGGGCTATCTCAAGGAATTCATCCATGAAGACCCCAAGGATAAAAGGAAAGCCATGGAGATGGATTACGAGCAGAATCCTAAGGGGGTAATCCATATGATACATGGGTTGGCCGCACCTTATACGAGGAATGAGGTTAGGCTACTCTAAAGGCGAACCAAACACGACCAACATGTTATGCGGTTGGGAAACAAAAGAGGGCAAGAAAGTGACATATGCAACGAGGGCATAGTTTTCACAGATGAGGATATGGGAGAAGTTCAGGTGTCCTATAATGATGCTTTGGTCATAACCCTACAAATTGGGGAATATGACATTGAGAGAATCTTGGTGGACTCGGGGAGTTGTACAGAGGTGTTGTATTACGATGCGTTCAAGAAGTTGGGGCTGGCCCAGACGGACCTAAAGCAATCAATGACACCCTTGGTTGGGTTTGGTGCAGGAGCAGTTTGGCCCCTTGGAAACGTGACATTGCCTGTTCAGGCAGGGTCAGTGGTACTGAAGACTGACTTTCTGGTTGTGGATGTTCCATCCTCTTATAATGTGATTATAGGGAGAACCTGGTTGCATAAAATGAGGGCAGTTTCCTTAACTTATCACCAGATGGTGAAATTTCCTGGATCCAATGGGATTGAAAAGATCAGGGGTAACCAGAAAGTGGCTCAACAGTGCTTGATTTACGTTGTCAAGAAAATCCAAAAGGCCCACCAGGTACACACTGTAGAAGTACCAGATCAACCGACTATCAAGGATGTCGGAAGAAATCCAACTGAAAAGGTAATTGAAGGCCTGAAGAAAGTACAGATCAATAAGACTAATCTTGAAAAGTATTTTCTAATTGGGGAATCATTCCAAGCCAACGAGGAGGCTGAATTGGAAGATTTCTTAAAAGAATATGTTGATGTGTTTGCATGGGTACCAGAGGAGATGCCCGGAGTAGATGCAAATGTGATCTGCCACCACTTAAACGTTGATCCTCAGCATAAGCCAGTCATTCAGAAGAAGAGAAGGGCAGCCGTGCAGCAGGTGGATGCTGTTATCGAGGAGGTCGATCGTTTATTAGAAGCCAAAGCGATACAGAGGTTTACTATCCGGAGTGGCTATCCAACACTGTGGTTGTAAAATAGAAGAACGTGAAATGGCGTGTTTGTGTGGATTTCACAGACTTGAACAAGGCATGCCCAAAGGATAGCTTCCCTCTTCCAAGAATAGACCAGTTGGTTGACGCAACTGCTGGATACGAACGAATGAGTTTTCTTGACGCATATCGAGGATATCATCAGATTGCTATATTTGGTCTTGATCAAGAGAAGACCTCTTTCATTACACCACGAGGGTTGTACTGTTATAGTGTCATGCCCTTTGGACTAAGAAATGCTGGGGCAACATATCAAAGATTGGCAACCATCATGTTCAAAAAGCTGCTTGGCAAGACTGAAGTTTACATAGACGATATGGTGGTAAAGAGTAAGACCAGACAAAGACACATCACGGATTTGAAGGAAGCTTTCGAAATCCTCAGGAAGTACAAATTAAAACTCAACGCCTCGAAGTGTGCGTTCGGGGTTGGTTCTACAAAATTCCTAGAGCACCTTGTGACCATAAGAGGGATTGAGGCAAATCCTGATCAAACAACAGCCTTACAAAAGCTATAGAGCCCCAAGACAATGAAGGAGGTCCAAAGGTTAACTGGAATGGCTACAGCCCTCAACAGATTCATTAGCTAGTCCAGTGACAAGTATAGGCCCTTTTTCCAGCTGTTAAAGAAAAGGAAAGGATTTGAATGGGGTGCAAAGTGCGAGCAAGCTTTTCAAGATTTGAAGAAATATTTGGCTTCTGCCCCCCTTTTGTCAAACCCCAGATCCAGGTGAGTCTTTGGTTTTATATTTGGCAATTTCTGAACATGCTGTTACTGCAGTTCTGTTAAGGAATAAGCGATCCAAACAAATCCCAGTATACTATGTGAGTAAAACATTGTTGGACGCAGAAATGAGATATCTGCCCCTTGAGAAGCTTGTCCTTGCATTAAGGACAGCGACAAGGAAGTTACCTCATTACTTCCAGAGCCATAAGGTTGTGGTCTACAATGAATTCCCATTGAGGTTATTGCTACAAAAGGCAGACTTCTCAGGGCGGATCTCAACTTGGTCCATAGAGTTAAGCCAATATGATATTGACTATCAACCGCGCACGGCAATTAAATGTCAAGTGTTGGCTGATTTTGTGGCAGAGTTCTCGCCAGCGGTAGCACCCTTGCCTCCTGTGAAAAAGGAGCACGTGACTGGGTTGCCGGCCAAGAAGCACAACAAAGTTTTAGCCATACAGGATCCCCTAGAATGGAAGTTGTTTGTTGATGGTTCAGCGTGTAATACCGGTTCAGGGGTGGGAATCGTGCTTTTTCCCCCTGAAGGAGTAATGATTGAGCTATCTGTTCGGCTGGGCTTTAGTGCATCGAACAACGTGGCAGAGTATGAGGCTCTCCTAATTGGCCTCAAAAGTGCAAGGACTTTGAAGGTGAAACGAATAAGAGTATATTGCGATTTACAACATGTGGTAAATCAGCAGTCTGGGAAGTATGAAGCCCAGAATAAGAAGATGGCAGCATATGTGGAAGCAGCCAAGGATCTACTTGATGCTTTCGAAAAAGTTTACGTCGAGCAGATAAGTTTTGGACAAAATGCTCATGCGGATTCTCTGGCCTGGTTGGCCGCTGCCGTATCAACTGAGTTCAACAGGAAGGTAACAGTGGACTATCTTACTGAGCCTAGCATTGGAAGGAGTGTAGAGTTGGTTCTGGATGTGAACAGAGAACCAAGTTGGATGGATCCAATCATGGAGTTTTTATGGGATGAAACACTCCCCTTAGATAGGAAGGAAGCTCACAAAATCAAAACCAAATTTGCACGATTTTGGCTCTCACCAGAGGGAAAGTTGTATAGAAAATCCTTCACCGGTCCATATTTACTTTGTGTGCACCCCGAGATAGTGCAAAAATTCCTTCATGAGATCCATGAAGGGACCTGTGGAAGTCATGCAGGGGGCAGGTTCATTGCCCACCGAGCAATAACCCAGGGCTAATGGTGGCCACACATGCAGGAGGATGCGAAGTTGTATGTGAAGATTTGTGAAAAGTGTCAAAACTTCTCACCAATGATTAGAACACCAGCTGAAGATTTGGTACCATTGACTAGCCCCTGGCCGTTAGCTCAATGGGGAATGGATATTGTGGGTCCACTCCACAAAGCAACTGGGAATAGGAAATTTCTGTTGGTAGCAACGGATTATTTCACGAAGTGGATCGAGGCTGAGCCTCTGGCCAAGATAACCGAGCCTATGATAGAAAGGTTCATTTGGAAAAGTATAATTACTCGTTTTGGGGTACCCTATTCTTTGATTACAGATAACGGGGCGCAGTTCCAAAAGAAATTCAAATCTTTCTGTTCCTGGTATAGGATAAGAAACTACTATTCGACTCCAGCTTACCCTCAAAGCAATGGACAAGCAGAAGCATCCAATGAAACCATTCTTGATGGGATCAAGAAAAGGTTGGATAAGGCTAAGGGAAAGTGGCCTGATGAGTTACCACTGGTGCTGTGGGCACACCGTACAACACCTAGGAGGTCTATGGGAGAGACCTCCTATTCGTTGGCGTATGAAACAGAGGCAGTTATACCACTAGAAGTTGGTCTTCCAACCAACAGAACCGCATTGGTTGAGAGTGGGGGCAATGACAGGGCCCTTGAAATTGAGCTTGACCTTGCCGAGGAAAGGAGGGAAAGGGCCCTGGTGCATTTGACTTCCTATCAGGAACAGTCAATGAAAAGCTACAACAAGCACGTTCACCCTTGCGAATTTGGTGTTGGGGACCTTGTATTTCGAAAAGTACTTGGCAATACCAAAGTGGCAAGCGAAGACAAGTTGGGGGCCAATTGGGAAGGCCCATATCGACTAACTGAAATTGTGGGCATAGGGGCTTATAGAATGGCAGATCTGGACAGAAACCCAGTGCCAAGGCCTTGGAATGTTCATAATCTGAGAAAATTCTTTATTTAAAAGAATCTGGTTTTATTTCATTTTGTTTTTAGGATACACTACGTGATTGTGTGGGAATTACGAATAAAATTTCCTTGTTTTTTATTATTTGTTAGTTGCAAGGCGTACGAACAACGCCCTCTTGAGTTCAAAGATTATGAATAAAATCACCTCTTCACAATTTTTTAGAAATTTTTGTTTTTTCTGCTTATGGTTCTTCTGAATACGACCGGCGGGCTTGTTTTCCCTTTTTCGTATTGGGGAGCAGGGACTAGGCACGAATGCCTTGGTCATAAACGAATACACGTATCCACCAATATGTGATACTATGAATAAACGCAACTTAACGTTCTGTTTACATTTAAGTATGAGAAACTTCAAGTACGAAACACTTGGGCTCAGACATAACGAGATATGTCTAAAAAACATTAGACTAAGTACGAGATCACTTAGGCCTCTGTCTAAGTACGAGAATGCTTAGCTTTTGTATAACTGTGAAAAAAAGCTAAAGTACGAGACAAATACTTAACTTTTTTATCAAAGTACGAGACACTTACAGACAAACATGAAATATCCACAGAAGTAGCATGAAATGCCAACAAACATTGAAAAACTATGGCAAGAGTTTATGGCCACGAAGGACCGAGCAAAATGAAAAGGCCACAAATGGCCACCAAAACATATGTTATGCCACAAGGGGCCGAATACCTATGTTGTTAAAAGTACTGATGCCACGCAGGGCCAAAATACTACGGTCGCGCAGAACCTGCAAATTGTTCTAAGTGTTGGCAGGTAGGGCTGTCCATGAACCCGACCCGACCAACCACCCGACTCGACCCGACCCGAAAACTGACCCAATGGACGGTTCCGATTACCCAAATCGGTCGGGTTCGGGTCCAGTTAGTCGAATTTCGCAAATTGTCGGTCAGGTTTTGGATGTATTGGATAAACTGTCGGGTGACTCGACCCGACCGAGACATTTGTATAAAAGGAAAAAACCTCTAATCTTTATCCATTCAATCCGCCTCTTCTCATCTTCTGGTCTCTTTCAACCCCTCTCCTCCACATCTGACTCTCCTCCTCCTCGCATGCCACCACCACCAGGACCACACCCTTTCACCTCCATTACTTCTCTCTCTCTCTCTCCCCCTCTCTCTCTCTCTCTCTCTCTCTCTCTCTCTCTCTCTAAAATGGAGTCCCCTTACGCCACAGGACGATAACGACAAGACCAAACACCAGGTTCACCACCACTCCTTCGCCGGCTACAGCGACAGCTCCACCTCGTCCTCGTCACAATCATTCCCATCCGCCTGGGCCTACCTTGCTCGATTCCTCCTCTGCCAACCGTCACCTCCTTCACCGCCTCTGGCCCATTGTAATTTTGGAAAAAAATTTGATTTTCAGGAAGAAGGTGGGTAGACAGTAGATCTGTGATTTTGAATGGTAATTTTGTAATATTATGCTGTTAATTGTGATTGTGAGCTGATTTGTGAATGTGATTATGGGTTTCAATCTCTCTCTGCCTCCTGATATTTTTGTACGTAGGTTTTTTCTTTTAATCCGATGACCCGACCGAACCTGACAAATCCAACCCGACCACGTTTCGATCGGTCTCGGGTGGACATTTCAGTAACCCGACTGAAGTCGGGTCGGGCCCCACCCGACCCGAACCCGACCAAACCCGACCCGTGGACAGCCCTATTGGCAGGAACACTCACAAAACTAGTCCAAATCTTGATCTCTGGAGGAGACTCGTTTGAAGCTTCTACAATAACCTCAGTACTGGTACCACCGCCAGTAGCATTTTCTTCTAGGTTGATGGGCTCATGGGTACCCTCCCGAATAGATGCACATTCAGGAGCTGCCCCCAGAGATTCATTAGGTGTACTCTCATCACCTTCAGCAAACTCGTCAATCTGCTGTTCGACATCATCAGCTTGTTGTTCAATAGGATCATGACATGCAAGAGTGCGGCAGCTCAAAAGATCGTTATTCACCTAAAGGGGAGAATCTTCTGGGACACCAACCTTCGTTAGGCACGCCTCCCAGCATGCCGCCCAGATTTGATCCTGAATTGCTGGCATTTGATCGACATAACTTGCCATTGTCACATCAAAACCCTTCTGATACCCATCTTCATAAGCAGTCTTCTTGGCACCATCGATCTCAGCCAGTGCTTGGTTAAGATTGTCTTCAACAGCCTCAAGCTTGGTTTTCGTTTCCTCTGTGTCCTGCTTTGCCTTATCTCTCTCTCTTTCCAACCTTACAATTGTCTGAAGCTGCCTGGTGTTATCCCATAGAAGCCTGTTCCGCTCAGGCTCTATCTCCTGGATCTTCTGCCCTAACATCACCATCTTTTGAATGAGCTGAGAGGTCCCAAGTACGATAAAAAAGAGTTAGTGACTAAACAATAACTCGAAAGGAGTAGTAACTTGGCTAAAGTAATTAAGCTATTTACCTTGATACCACTGACCAGACCAATGGGCACGAGCCGATCAAGAGGGGATCCCGATTCCTTCTGCATGTCCACTGGAAGCAACAAACCTTGAGCAAGTGCAAGTGCCGTTTCTGAGGAACTGGCACTATCCCCAACGTGCACGGGACGATCCCCACTAATGAGTAGGGGAGCCCATGTTTGGGGAAGTACTTGGGTGGATGGTGATTGGGGCTGATGGATGTCTGCATCTGCTTGTGCAGCGGAGGTGGTTGGGTTCTCGGCCCTAGAGCGCTTGTCTCGATGGGCATCTTCGGCCTCGAGAATGGTATCGGACCCACGAGGAGATGAGGTGGACCGATTAGGCCCGCTGTTGCGATGAGGTGGTGGGGGCGTGCCTAGTCGAAGCTGCACAACCGGTACCACGCCCCCTTGCAAACACAGTAAGGAGAGAACTTAGATTCATGGGTTGACGAGTCATTGTACCTAAATTTGGTGGGGATAGGGAATATCCAGATGAGGAGGACTGGCTAGTGTCACACTAGGAAGCTATCTGTTCGGCTTGTCGTTGGGAGGCCCTTCTAAGAATCAGACGAGGCAATGGAATGCCCTCGGAGATGGGTACTTCGCCTGGTTGCCCGGCAATGGTAACTCCAACTTAAGATCTCAAAATCCTTGACTGGGGAGCAGATGAAGTAGAGGCAGCACTGGTACTGGGATTGCTGAGCCTTCTGTCAATAACGCCCTTATAGGTAGGGTCGTAGCCCAATAAAACGTTCGCGTCACGGCCCTGGCCAGCTGACAAAGCACCAGGCTCTCCTGTGTACTTTAAAACCTGTTGATCTCTGATGTTCAGACATAGCTGGGTTCTCGTCTTGGACGTTTATTAGCGTTCGTAGCTATAAAATTGAGAGACAAACGAAAGTTTTTTTTTTTTGCTTGGTGAGACAAATGAAAGTTATAAGATACAAAGAAACAGTTAAACGAAGATTTGAAAGCATATGAAATAAAATCAGGAGCATACGTGGGGAGCCCCATGTGTGGGGGCAATGAAAGCCCACCACTTGACCATCTTCCCCCCTTGGCTCGAAGCCTCCAGTGACATAGAGAAAGTCCATTTCATGATCACGAGCAGAATCTGGCAAATTAATCAGGAGACGCTTCTTTGCTTTCCTAACTTTGAAGTAATAGGTGTTGTACTCAGGGTTTAGCACGATACTATACCACCACTAGATATCCCAAATCCCAAGTTGAGTTCCCAGGATCCTATTCAGGGCTGCAACCCCCATTACTAATTGAAATACGTTGGTAGATACTTGCATGGGTGTAAGCCGGTACCAGTTTAGAACGTGACGAAGTAATGGGCGGAGGGGGAAACGAACTCCGCCCTCAACAATGGGTACGATAGGGATACACATTCTATCCCACGAACCTGCGTCCCTGTCTGCACCTAAAGGGGCAAGTTCGAGCCCCTTCATTATCCGGAATATTGTATTCAGTCCTAAAAGCCACCATGGCTACAAGGGTCTCGCAAAGCTTCCTAAATTTACTAGGTTTCAAGGCTTTTTCATTTTCGTCAGCCATGGAAAATCTCGAGAAATGGAAACTAATTCGATAAATGGGCAAGAATAAAACCCTAAAAGGTTGATTCAGAGAATGAAAATCTCAGACATTAATAGAGGGAGAAGAAGGAATAAGTTGCTTACAAGGTTGATAAGGTGATTGCTCAAGGTATGTTCGAAGTTGCCGGCAACGGCGATGGCGGATAAGGAATTTTTTCGCCTGATTTGAGTAAAAGAGAGGAGGATCTCGAAATAGGGAAGAAAGCCCTAAAAGAACCTTCGAAAGGGGTGTAAAAGCGTGAAACGGAGACAAAACGTTGCCTTTCACGCCGTTACATCGAAAGTAACGTGAAACAGGGATTGACCAGACGCCGTTCTGACACCATTAACAAAATGTCGATTTGAATTAAATGTAAGGCATACGAAATATGCCACGTGGAGTCACAACCCTGAGATGGTATAATGACAAGGGTTCCAAAACCATCAATGGGTATAAATATCATGTATGCATGAGGCCTCGGAAGTTTGGCTCAATGTTTAAAATGTAGCTTTACCTGTTGATCCCGAACAGTATCAATGAGCAAAGCTGGGGAGCAATTATAGAGAGGTATTCCCGAACAGGTACTATCATTGGCCGAACACGTGTTATACAGGGTCCGTATAACACGTAAAGTTATGTAAGACGCCATGCAAGATGGTGGACGACGGTTAGGTCCGACAACACTAGCAGTCATTGAAACAGATGGACTGTTCGACAGATCAGACAACGAGAAGTCGTTGGTCCAAGTAGTTGAAAAGGACCAATGACATGTGAAGGCATAGGACCAGATGAACTGCTCGGGCCGAACAGGGAAAGAACTCATGGTGCGAGAGACCATGGTATAGGTACAGTCGCCGGGCAATATGGTGGTTGGCGATATGGACCAGTGACATGAGAAGTCATTGGTCTAGGAAGTCTGTGCAGGGCCTTGGACCAGTGAACATGATATGTTATTGATCCAAGGATTAGATAAAGAACCAGTGACACGTGAGGTCACTAGTCCAAGTAGCCTGTTCGGCCATAAGATGGTCGAACAGGAGGAGAAATCTAGGGAAAACCACCACAGGTGCAAGGAACACTCTGGAAGGGTACAAAAATAGTGGTGTTCGATGTTCGGCCAGTTATGGAAAAAAGTACTAAAAGGACTAAGGTAATGAACTGATAAGGGAACGAAAATCCAAGATATCCTAAGTTCCTATACGAGATAGGAATCCTAGGGCAATAGGGATGCTTGGGCAGCAAGCATCTATGAATCTCTAAATACAAGGTAAACCTAGAGATAAAAGGTATGCAATACGTTGCAGTCATATTATTTACGTACTGATAATTAGGATTTTTTTACTAAGTACGTGATACTAACTTTGGCATCGGAGGGCCTTTGCTACAAGAAGCAAATGTGCACTCAACCATTGTCTGTTTTGCAGATTAAGGTTCAAACGACAAACTAGAGTTCCGGTGAGGAGGCACGAGTAGGGGTGTATACGAGCCGAGCCGAGCCGAGCTTCGGCGAGCTCGAGCTCGGCTCATTTCCTTAACGAGCCCAAAACTCGAGCTCGAGCCTGAACGAGCCGAGCCCTTATCGAGCCGAGCTTAGCCATTTACTAAACGAGCCTCTCTTAATCGAGCCGAGCCTCCCTTAATGAGCCGAGTTTTTGTCGAACGAGCCGAATACTAGAGCTCGAGCTCGGCTCGTTTAGTAAACAAGCCGAGCCGAGCCGAGCTTTAACGAGACGAGCCGAGCCGAGCTCACGAGTAGCTCGGCTCACTTACAACCCTAGGCACGAGTAAGCCGTTGCAATCTAGTATTGTTCTAAGCACCAATTGTTTTCACCTTCCTACAGTTCTACTCAGTCGCACTCCTTGTGTTTATCTAGATCAACATTTTTCTAATGCGTTTATCCAAAACCGACTGAGTATTGTGATTATCTAGTTCGCATTCATTCTCGGTGTGGTTATCTGAGCCGTTTGCTGCCTAATGTGTTAATCTCAATTGGTTTTTCTTTGGTGTGTTCATCCAAAATTTCTATTTGTCACCAAACCGCCAATGAAAGTTGCGTCGTATGATAAAAAAAAATTAAAAAATTTTGAAAGTTGCATCGTACAATGTTTGTTTAACTAGTAGTCATCTAGTTCGCTAGTATGCTTGTTTTGATTATTTGTGTCAGAACGCAGCCAGGAAACATAAATGGAAAACAACCCTCCCGCAGATTCAAGATAATCCGATTTTAAAAATACAATAAAATTGAGCTTATTTAAGTGATTTTTTCCAATACCAATACAAGAAGGCGGCTATACCAGTCCCACACCAAATGCACCCGTTTAATCCATTTCTTCAATCTTTAGAGAGCCAGAGCTTGACTTTACTAAAGAGATGCTCTTGTTTACATTCCAAAGCTTCATACCTTCTTTGCGCCCTTAGCTCAGAAGGATGAAGTAAAAGCAATACTCCCAATAAACCACATTCCGGAACTCAAGAGACATGGTTTGTGCTGGATAGGTCTTCATCTTATGTGCCCGGAGCAATCACAAGCCAGTAGTAACTCCACCACTCTCCCACTTTTTCAAGTTCTAAGAAGATCCTCTACAGTTACTAATCAAAATGCCTGGGAATCCATCAGATTAAAAGACATTATTCAGAATCAATACGTCATTATTTAGAAAATAAAACACCTGGAAGGTTACATAAGTTGGCTTGTAATACTTTTGATTCACCTCATTTAACAACAGAGTGCCTCCTATAGACAAAATCAGTAAGTAATATTTATACATACACCAGACCGGAAATTAAATGGAGAGGAGCTCCACTAGTTTGGTGCCAGGAAATGCACCCGAGCAAGAGGAAACTCCTTTCCTGCGATAAAAACCCCGGTTTGCGACCACTGTATATCCTCCCAATCAAGATTCTCCTCCAATACCTGTTCAATCACAAAGAGCAAGATTACATCCATAAAAAGGAAAACCAGAAAATTGAACAGCGGTTCTATTTTCCTTCAGGCTGAAAAGGGTTATGAACTTATGATTTAGAGATATTATTCAGCGAATCAAGTCCATTTAGCCGTGTTCAATCGCATTATTGTATTGCAACTATAAGCAGAAGTCCAAGTTCCAAGTTACATCACGAAGCATCCTTCCCTTCCAATTTTTAATGTCATAAAGTAACTTTTCTTTCTGATCAAGTCCATTCAGCCGTGTTCAATCACATTATTGTATTGCAACTATAAGCAGAAGTCCAAGTTCCAAGTTACATCACGAAGCATCCTTCCCTTCCAATTTTTAATGTCATAAAGTAACTTTTCTTTCTGATGCCCTAAGAAGCACGGATACGGGATACGGATGCGCGAATACGTGATTTTTCCAAAAAGTAGGATACGATACGTTGGGGATACGTTGAATATAAAATTAATTTTTCCAAAAATTATTTGTATCCCCTTCATTAGGTTGTGAGGATGAGGAAACAAAACTACCAGTACCGGTAGAATCCAATCATACTGTTACAGGGAAAAAAAATCCCCCAAAATCATATTATACTGTTAAAAAAAAAAACCCCTAAATCAGACAAGAGAGAGATGAGAGAGAGAAAGAGATGAGAGAGATATACAATTCCATATAGGTATATATATGCCTATATATATGTGTGCGTATGTGTGTATATATATATATATATATAGAGAGATATATATATATATAGATAGATATACATATATATATATATACACACACTATTACACAATGAGAGAAATGAGAGACGAGAGAGAAGAAGACGAGAGAGAGAGACCAGAGAGAAACACTTACAGTCGTCATCGTTGTCGAGAGACAAGTGAGATATCATCTTTTTTCTGCCTTTCGTTCTTTTCTATTTTCGACTTGTCCAAGTAGGCGAAATAAATATAAAGTTCTAATTGCAGTTTTGACCCATATATTTTAAGTAATAACATTTTTACCCCCACGCGTATCCATTACGCATCGGAGCGTATACAAAACATATCCATAACGTATCCGAAACGTATCAAGGTACCAAAAATTAAATCTAAAAACAGGATACTCTAAAAAAACGTATCAGATACTGTAAACTTGAACACACAGATTGAGATCCAAAGATTAGGGTTATTTTCCCATTACGTTAGAGTTTATACAAGACTAACAAAGTAAATACACTGAGACCCTTATCTCCTAATCTAATTACACAAGGGCTCAATTATACGCTAATTACACAGACACCCATAACTTAACACTCCCCCTCAAGTTGGTGCGAATATGTCAATCAAGCCCAACTTGAACACAGCGGAGTGGAAACTCTTGCTACCAAGCCCTTTTGTGAATGTCAGCTAATTGATCCTCCGATCTCACAAAAGGCATATATATCAACCCATCACTCAGCTTCTCCTCGATAAAATGCCTGTCAATCTCTATATGCTTCGTTCTATCATGTTGGACAGGATTATGAGCAATATTGATGGCAGCTTTATTGTCACAGTAGAGTTTCATAGGACCACTATCAGAAATTCCTAAATCACGTAACAAGGTTTGGAGCCACAAGAGTTCACAAACACCATGAGCCATAGCTCTATACTCTGCTTCTGCGCTTGATTTGGCAACCACTGATTGCTTCTTACTTCGCCAAGTAACCAAATTTCCTCCAAGGAAAGTACAATAGCCTAAAGTAGAGCGTCTATCATCAACAGATCCAGCCCAGTCAACATCAGTTAAAACCTCTAATTGCAAGTGACCATGATCAGAGAACAGAATTCCTTTCCCTGGAGCTAACTTGAGATACCTCAAGATACGCTAAACTGCATCTAGATGCGGAGTATGAGGATCATGCATAAACTGACTAACAACACCAACTGCATAAGTAACATCGGGTCGAGTGTGAGCTAAGTATATCAGTCGACCCACAAGTCGTTGATACCTCTCCTTATCGGTGCGCTCCCCCACATCTCCACTAAGATGATGATTTGCCTCAATAGGAGAATTCGCAGGTCTACAACCTAACATACCTGTTTCTTCCAAAAGATCAAGTATATACTTCCATTGGGAAATGAAAATACCTCTATCAGACCTTGCCACCTCCATCCCTAGAAAGTATCTCAGTGGTCCCAAATCCTTAATCTCAAATTCTTGAGTAGACTTAAGATTAAGAATCTCGTCCACATCATTGCCTGTCATTATTATATCATCAACATAGACAATAAGGATAGCAATCTTACCAGCAGCTCCTTTGATGAACATAGTATGATCTGCATGGCTCTGTTTGTATCCAAACCTCAACATCGCCTTTGAAAATCTGCCAAACCAAGCTCTAGGTGACTGCTTCAGCCCATAGAGGGCCTTTTTCAACCTACAGACATTTCCTTCAGTCTCAGAGGAAGAAAAACCTGGTGGTATATCCATATATACTTCCTCTTCTAATTCACCATGAAGGAATGCATTCTTCATATCAAACTGTTGCAAAGGCCAATTCAATTTTGCAGCACATGATAGTAGAGCTCATATAGAGTTCATCTTTGCTACCGGAGCAAACATCTCCTCGTAATCTATACCATAAGTTTGAGTAAAACCCTTGGCAACAAGTCTTGCTTTGTACCTCTCTACTGTACCATCAGCATTCTGCTTATCAGTGAAAACCCATTTGCATCCCACTGATTTCTTCCCTTCTGGAAGTGATACCAGCTCCCAAGTGCCGTTCTTTTTCAAAGCTGTCATCTCATCTACCATTGCTCCTTTCCACTTAGGTATTACCAGTGCATCCTGCCAATTCTGTGGAATAGATATAGAAGACAGAGACGAAACAAAGGCATGGTACGAAGGAGATAAACGATCATAAGAAACAAACTGAGAGATAGGATGTAGGATGCATGACCTAACACCTTTCTGAAGAGCAACAGGAAGATCATCAGAATCAATAAAAGAAGGTTCAATTGGAGAAGATTCATTACCAGATGAGTCGGCTGAGGAATCCAGAACTGGAGCAGGCGATTGTGATTGACAAGGTGGCATCACACAGGAGAGCTTTCCATTTTTCCGTCTAGTTCTAGTACAGATCTGCAAGTCAGGCCTTTGCCACTGTTGTGATAAGTTCTCAATATCACCACCAATGTCATGCGTTGCTCTTTCGGCAGATATTGGTTCATCTTCAGAGTTCTCCTTACCCTGATTAAAAAGTAATTCCGCCTCCCCCTGACCAGGACTATAAACCTCCCTCATCTCTTCCTGTCTATGCTCCCCCTGAAGAGATGGAGCGGAGGGAGAGTAAAAAGACTCTGTCTCCCAAAAAGTGACATCCATAGAGACAAAAAAACTTCTAAGAGTGAGGTTCATAACACTTATAGCCCTTCTGGGTAGGAGAGTACCCAATAAAAACACATTTATGGGCTTTAGGACCTAACTTGCCACCAGAGGGGTGAGGAGCATGAGCAAAACATACACAACCAAAGATTCGCGGAGGAAGAGTCGTGACGCGAAAACTACCAGGAAGACACTCAATGGGGGTTTTGAAGTGGAGAACACTGAATGGCATACGGTTAATAAGGTAAGTTACAGTCAAAATTGCTTCGCCCCATAAATATTTAGGAACATTCATGGTAAATATAAAAGAGCGAGCAACCTCAGCAAGATGACGATTTTTGCGTTCAGCAACTCCATTTTGTTGTGGAGTGTCAACACAAGTCGTCTGAAAAAGAATGCCATTTTCATCCAGAAAGGTCCTAAAAGTCCTATCGATATACTCAGTGCCATTGTCACTACGCAGAATTTTTATATTCGCATCAAATTGGGTGCGCACCATCGCATGAAAAGATTTAAAACAAGGAAAAACTTCACTCTTTGATTTAAGTAAATACACCCAACACAAGAGTAACAATCAATAATAGTGACAAACCACCGATAACCTTTAAGAGAGGTAACAGGGGAAGGACCCCAAACATCAGAATGAATAACCATAAAAGGAGAAATACTCCGTTTATTAATAGGTGCATAAGAAGATCGTTTATGTTTTCCAAGCTCACAGGCTTCACAAAAAAACTGACTCTGAGAACAATGTTTAATTAAATGAGGAAAAAGTTTCCCTAAAATCCCAAAAGAGGGATGACCAAGTCTACGGTGCCCACTGATATAACATAGAAAGAGCTGAACTCGTATCTGTTTGTTGAGCTAGACCACATGACACGGGTGATTGAGTTGAACGAGCTCCAGACTCCAAAATATAGAGGCCACCCTATGCTTTACCACTGCCAATCACCTTCCCCATATCCAGTTCCTGAAAAACACAATGAGTAGGGAAAAAGGTCACAGAACAATTTGCAGAACGAGTGAGACTACTAACGGATAAAAGATTAGTGGCAAAGTTTGGGATATGTAGAACTGAAGAGAGGGAAATAGAGGGAGAATAGCGAACGGAACCTTTCCCTAAGATAGGAGAGAATGACCCATCTGCTATTCTAACTTTATCCTTACCAGAACAAGTAGCATAAGAATCCAATACAGAGGAACAACCTGTCATATGATCTGAAGCACCTGAATCTATGATCCAAGGAATAGCAGAAGAGGCAGTAAATGCCCTAACTGGGGTACCCGTGTGAGCAAAATAGGATGAAGTGGAGGCTGCTGTGGAAGTAGGAGCTACAGTGGATGGAGAATCAGCCCGAGCCATTAGGCGCCTGAGAACTTGCATCTCCCCCTGAGAAAAACCACCAACATGATCGGATGACGCCTGAACCCCAGTACTGAACCCAGAATCAGGCAAAGTGGACTCCGAAACATGAGCCTGGGCCTAAGAACGCACAGGACCACGACTACGACCACCACGTGCACCCCCTCGCCCACGAGGGGAACGGCCATGTAGCTTCCAACAGAAATCACGGGTATGGCCAGTATTGTTACAGTAATCACACCGAAGGGACTCACGATCAATAGACCCGCTGCTAGTACCAAACTGTGACTTACCACTCTGTAGAGGAGCAAGCCCACTACGAGAACTCGATGGACCCTGTGGAAGAACAACCAAGGCAGAACGCTCAGGAGTAGGAGTGTCTAACATAGCACCCCTCCTACTCTCCTCTTGCTGAACAATGGCATAGGCCTCTCCCAATGACGGAAACGGAATACGACCTAACACCTGCACTCTAATCTGATCATATTCTATATCAAGTCCAGCCAAAAAATCATAAACACGTTCCTTCTCCAACAGCTTTAACCAAGTAGCAGCATCAACAGCACAAACAGCTTGAAAGCCCTGATAATAATCAAATTCCTGCCATGCTCCATTCAAATCAGCAAAAAACACAGCAACAGAACGATGATTTTGTTCCAATATACGAAGCCTCTTCCTCAACTCAAAACACTGTGCATCATTACCTTGCTAAGAATAGGTTTGGGCTGCAGTAGTCCAAATCTTATGTGGAGTATCAAGAAGGAGAAAAGTATGACGAATATCATCCCTCATAGAATTAAATAACCAGGTCATAACTAATGATTTTTTAGATTTAAATTTCTTCAATTCAACAGCTTCAACAGGTGGAGTAACAGGACCCTCAATAAACTCTGACATCCCTTTGGCCTCAATAGCCAAAGTAAAAGTGCGAGACCAAATCAAATAGTTGGTACCATCCAACTTAATAGGGCAAATATCCAAAGAAAAATTATCCTGAGTCCCTACACGACTCAATTCATCCTTTCCACTAGCAGAATTCTTTTTGTTCTCCTCTGACATCTTGGAAAGGGAACGACAGTGGCAAATAAATAATGAACAGTGCTGTTAAGACTCCAAAAAGGCAATAAATAAAGATCAATGGCCCTGGAACTTCACAGAACCACAGAGTACCTTCGGAATAAAGTTCAACAGCCCTGGAACTTCAGAAAAACAACGTAATACCTTCGGATCATCCTTTGGATAGACTGATTACCTTCGAAATCTCTTACCCAGCCTCAAATCACCTTCGGTTCTGACACCTTTCACTTACACAAGGAGATCTAGAGTCCGAAACACCTAGGAGCCTCAAAGAGCAAGGTTGGAAAAACAGCCGGCATGGGTTGGCGACACGGTACGATGGTGGACAAGGTCGGAAAACAGCCGGCGTGGGTTAGCGACCTAGCACGACGGTGGGCAGAGGTCGGAAAGTCAACGACGGTGGTCCGTGACGTGATACGACAGCTGACGAAGGTTCGTGCAGCTTGGGTTGGGTTCGTCGAGGAAAGAACGGCAGAATGGGTTACCCAGGTATATCGTTCTTCCGCTTTGATACCATGTAAACTTGAACACACAGATTGAGATCCAAAGATTAGGGTTATTTTCCCATTACGTTAGAGTTTATACAAGACTAACAAAGTAAATACACTGAGACCCTTATCTCCTAATCTAATTACACAAGGGCTCAATTATACGCTAATTACACAGAAACCCATAACTTAACAAATACGTATCCAGAACGTATCCGTATCCGATACGCATACGGTACGTGATACGAAGGCTAAAAAAGAGTATCCGTGCTTCATAGCTATGCCTTTCAAAAAAAAAAAAACTTTTCTTTCTGATAGAATTGGGCAGCCAACCCAAAAGTAACTAACAATGGGTGGAGGACATCTAGATTATAGGAACCAAGCCTGGGCGGCTTAGGGAAGCAATGCGCGAAAATCTATTTAGCACGGATACAAACACAGACAGATTTATGGACACGGACACGGGAATTCTAAGCAAATGGGGACTGGGAGACAGCAGAATTAAATAAATTACACGTACATGTAGAAGCATGAAAATCAATTTGTATAAACAAGCATCATATATACATGATAAATCACATTTACCCCCAAAAAACATTAAAAATTTGCATATTTAACCCACTACTGTATCCCCATACGTGTAGATCATGTGTCCCCTTAAAAAGATTAATCAAATTTAATGGACACAACACCATATGTACTTTGCTGTGTCACCGCCTTGTCACCATGTCGGACACAGGGACACGCCAGCCTCTATGAGTGACGGTGCTTCATAGGTGACGACTATTCTCTTACACTGACCTAGACATGTGGTGCAATTGTACATTGGGTGTGAAATATGAACAAATTGAATTAATAAGATACATGGTGGAGATCAGAATGCACAGGCATCCAACCCAAAGTTAACTGACACTGGGCAAAGCGGACTCTAGAACCAAGACTGGATGAGTCAGACAAAGGCAATGTGAGACAAGTCTCTTAACAATTTCTGTTTAGCTAGGTACAAAAGTAAAAAGCAACTTCCATTCCTTGGAGTCTGGGGATATTTTGTATTATTGAGCCTTCCAATATTACCAGTTGTCCTAAATATCACCAGATTGTCCTAAATATCACCAGATCTGAAGCTAATGTTGTACTGAGCCGTACGAACCAGGTGTGAGAGACAGTTTGCAAAAAGCCTCATTACAATAAATAATAGATCAGCAGATACAAGGGTGCAGCTCCATAATCATGAGCAGAGAGACAATACAAACGTTAAATATTAAATTCAATATTCCTCATTGCATATATGTCAAAAGTTCGAAAGTGATTTAGAGGCTGATGGGCAGCTGTTTGAGAAAATAACGCTAACGCCAACTAGTAAAACTTGGTTAAGGGAACCAGAACGGGACAGCAGTTTTCATATTGAGTTAAGCCAGGTAGTTAAAGATTTTACTAGTGCATTGTAAAATGGAAAATTAAAAACTTTTCTCTCCCATTGTTTGGTTTGGGGAGAAAGATGAGAGAAAATAGAAAAATCTAGAAGTGTGAATAGTGTTATTTCTCTCTCATTTCCTTTCAATTTTCTTCCATTTTCCTCACTCTTCTTTTCTCTTACTTTCCTCAACTTCCAAACAAAGCATAACTACACACTGTTGCTGAGTTCCCCTTTCAATTTTTTGGGCTTCGTGAGAAAACAAATAAATTCTCCTTAGTTGACAGCATCCAGGTAGCACTCACGATAAAGGATAGAAATATTTTACCTCCAAATGCTCAAGGGGCAGTGGGATTCCAATTGACAGCATGAGTTTCTGGGGAATAGGCTTCTTACAATGAGACCACCGGAAGACATTGATCAAAACGCTATCACCGTCCCCACCTCTTTCAACCTTTCCAGAGTGCAAGTTGTGACTCTGAGATCTCTCGATCTCCATATCATGCATCTGAGAAGATGTAGCCTTGACCATCCTCTCTCCAGTAAAGCAGAGCTCATACCTTCAGATAACATAAAAAAACTCAAGAAGATGCAAGAACATCCACAAAAGTAGACACGTAGTACTATTTTAATCTTACCAGCTCAAAAAACAAAACCCATCAAATATACAGTAGATCTAGTCCATTGAAGGATCACAATCCAAGAAGACCAAAATATCAGAAAAAGCTTCTCACTACAACAAAAGTGGGTTTCAATACCAGATTTTATATCTGAAGCTACATTTTTAGTTTTACCATGTTTTTTATCAAGACATCTAAAAGTGTACATCTTAGATATGCACACCCTTCTGGCAAGGAAACAGTAGCAAAAAAGTGGATTAAGCTAGGGCATTCCAATTCAATCTCCCAATCAAATTTCACGCAAAATTCCATAGACAAGAAAAAACAAGAGAGAGGGCTTATCGAGATAATGTGCCATCATTAGATGTATAAAGAAACATGAAAAGGAAAGTCATCCTTACTAATCAGAGAAAGGATAAGTTTGAGTATAGGACAACACAGATTCCAAGGAACAGTGAGCTAATTAAAGAGGAAAACTGATAGTACCAGTTTTATGCGCCAAGTAAATTATATCCATAGGTACTACTAGCACAAGTTTACCTTAATTATTTAACATTTATTCTATTTTGTCGCCGAAATATTGATCCATGAGAAGATGTCATGTTCCATGTTAATCCAATAATATCAACTCATTTCCAAAGAGCTTTACGGCAAAAGGCCATAACTCAAAGAATGCACCATCCAGGCATTTAGTGTAATGTTTGTGCTTACAATATGTAACCAATATTTATCAAGTATAGATTGATATTTACAGTGATACAAACAGTGTTTTTGTTGATATGGCTGGCTGTGTAATATCCAATACATTCCTTAATTATAGAGGTGAACTGCAATATACTGTTCATGGCTTCATGGTTAGATAACAACTTCCTACATCAACTATTGTGCATTCCCAAAATAGATGTCACAGTTGGAAAGGTAAAACAGTTCAAGAATGCAACAATAAATGCAACTCGCTTTAGTTCTGTTGGAATTATTTCTCTAAATTTTTCCTAAACAAAGTCCAGAATTGGGGGTATTATGGAAGTGAAGCATAATTATTGACCCGCAACAAAGCCAGAATTTTAACCAGAGGTAAGCCGACTTAATAGAAGTATTTTCATTAAAAAATGTAGTCAATATACCATGCAACTTTTGTCGTACAATAATTGTTCAAGTTATTGGTGTAAGTGTAATTAGCGTATAATTGAGCCCTTGTGTAATTAGATTAGGAGATAAGGGTCTCAGTGTAATTACTTTCTTAGCCTTGTATAACTCTAACGTAATGAGAAAAAATAACTCTAATTTTTTGGGTCTCAATTCTTGTGTCCAAGTTTACATGGTATCAGAGCAAAAGAACGATATACCTGGGTAACCCATTCTGACATTCTTTCCTCGACGTTGTCAGTGGTTAACCGTTAGACTCTTTCTCGGTTCATCAATCAATTTTCTTTCACGCTGTGTGTCGAATCCAGACTGCACAAACTCAACCCAGTCTACACGAACCTTCGTCAGCCGTCGTGTCATGTCGCTGACCACCGCCATTGGTTTTCCGACCTCCGCTGACCGTCGTACCGCATCGCCAACCCAAGCCGGCTGGTTTCCGACCATTTCCGAATACATCCGACATTGTTTTTTTGAGGCTCCTAGATGTTTCAGACTCTAGATCTTCTTGTGTAGTGAAAGGTGTCAGAACTGAAGGTGATTTGAGGGTGGATAAGAGATTTTGAAGGTATTCAGTTAGATCCGAAGGTGATACGAAGGTATTCAGTTGTTTTTTGAAGTTTTAGGGCTATTGAGACCTTTTTTTTGTGTGGAGTTCCAAACCTATTGGGAGTACTGTTATTGTTTATTTGGCATTGTTCTGCTTTCAAGATGTCAGAGGAGAAGAAATAGACTTCCGTGAGTGGAAAGGATGAGTTGAGTCGTGTAGGGACTCAGGATAAATTTTCTATGGATATTTGTTTTATTAAGTTGGATGTTACCAACTATTTGATTTGGTCTCGCACTTTTACTTTGGCAATTGAGGCCAAAGGGCTGTCAGAATTTATTGAGGGTCCTGTTACTCCACCTATTGAAGCTATTGAATTGAAGAAATTTAAATCTCAAAAATCGTTAGTTATGACCTGGTTGTTTAATTCTATGAGGGCTGATATTCGTCATACTTTTCTGCTTCTTGATACTCCACATAAGATTTGAACCACTGCAGCCCAAACTATTCTCAGTAGGGTAATGATGCACAGTGTTTTGAATTGAGGAAGAGGCCCCGCACATTGGAACAAAATCATCGTTCTGTTGTTGTGTATTTTGCTAACTTGAATGTAGCATGGCAGGAATTTGATTATTATCAGGGATTTCAAGCTGTTTGTGTTGTTGATGCTGCTACTTGGTTAAAACAGTTGGAGGAGGAACGTGTTTGACTTTTTGGCTGGACTTGATATAGAATATGATCCAATTAGAGTAAAGGTGTTGGATCGTATTCCGTTTCCGTCGTTGGGAGAGGCCTATGCCATTGTTCAACAGGAGGAGAGTAGGATGGGTGCTATGTTGGACACTCCTACTCCTGAGCGTTTTGCCTTGGTTGCCATTCCACAAGGTCCATCTGGTTTTTGTAGTGGGCTTGTTCCTCCTCTGCGGAGTGGCAAGTCACAGTCTGGTACTAGCAGCAGGCCTATTGATCATGAGTCCCTTCGGTGTGATTACTGCAACAACACCTGCCATACCCGGGATTTTTGTTGGAAGTTACGCGGTCGTCTTCCTCGTGGGCGAGGGGGTGCACGTGGTGGTTGTAGTCGTGGTCTCGTGCGTTCTCAGGCCCAGGGTCATGTTTCGGAGTCCATTTTGCCTGATTCCGGGTTCAGTACTGGGGTTCAGGCGTCATCCAATCATGTTGCTGGTTTTTCTCAAGGGGAGATGCAAGTTCTCAGGCACCTAATGGCTCGGGCTGATTCTCCATCTACTGTAGCTCCTACTTCCACAGCAGCCTCCACTTCATCCTATTTTGCTCACACAGGTATCCCACCCCAGTTAGTGCTTTTACTGCCTCTTCTGCTATTCCTTGGATCATAGATTCGGGTGCTTCAAATCATATGACAAGTTGTTTCTCTGTATTTGATTTTTACGCTACTTGTTCCGATAAGGATAAGGTAAGAATAGCAGATGGGTCATTCTCTGCTATCTCAGGGAAAAGGTTTCGTTCGCTACTCTCCCTCTATTTCCCTCTCTTCAATTCTACATATCCCAAACGTTGCCACTAATATTCTGTCCGTTAGTAGTCTCACTTGTTCTGCAAATTGTTCTGTGACTTTTTTCCCCACTCATTGTGTTTTTCAGGAACTGGATACGGGGAAGATGATTGGCAGTGGTAAAGCACAGGATGGTCTCTATTCTTTGGAGTCTGGAGCTCGTTCAACTCATTCACCCGTGTCACGTGGTCTAGCTCAGCAAACAAATACGAGTTCAGCTCTTTCTATGTTACATCAGTGGCACCGTAGACTTGGTCATCCCTCTTTTGGGATTTTAGGGAAACTTTTTCCTCAATTAATTAAACATTGTTCTCAGAGTCAGTTTTTTTTAAAGCCTGTGAGCTTGAAAAACATAAACGATCATTTTATGCACCTATTAATAAACGGAGTGCTTCTCCTTTTATGATTATTCATTCTGATATTTGGGGTCCTTCCCCTATTACCTCCCTTAAGGGTTATCGGTGGTTTGTCACCTTTATTGACTGTTACTCTCGTGTTACCTGAGTGTATTTACTTAAATCAAAGAGTGAAGTTTTTCCTTATTTTAAATCTTTTCATGCAATGGTGCGCACCGAATTTAATGCGAATATAAAAATTCTCCGTAGTGACAATGTCACGGAGTGTATCGATAGGACTTTAGGACTTTTCTGGATGAAAATGGCATTCTTTTTCAGACAACTTGTGTTAACACTCTACAACAAAATGGAGTTGTTGAACGCAAAAATCGTCATCTTGCTGAGATTGCTCACTCTCTTTTATTTACCAAGAATATTCCTAAATATTTATGGGGTGAAGCGATTTTGACTGCAACTTATTAACCATATGTCATCCAGTGTTCTCCACTTCAAAACTCCCATTGAGTGTCTTCCTGGTAGTTTTCGCGTCACGACTCTTCCTCCGAGAGTCTTTGATTGTGTATGTTTTGTTCATGCTCCTCACCCCTCTAGTGGCAAGTTAGGTCCTAAAGCCCGTAAATGTGTTTTCATTGGGTACTATCCTACCCAGAAAAGCTATAAGTGTTATGATCCTCACTCTCAGAAAATTTTTGTTTCTATGCATGTCAAATTTTGGGAAACCGAGCTTTTTTACTCTCCCTCCGCTCTATCTCTTCAGGGGGAGCATAGACGGGAAGAGATGACGTAGGTTTATAGTCATGGTCAGGGGGAGACGGAATTATTTTTTAATCATGGTGAGAGGGAGAAGGAAAACTCTGGAAAGGAACCAATATCTGTCGAAAGAGCAACACATGACATTGTTGGTAATATCGAGAACTTATCACAACGGTGGCAAAGGCCTGACTTGCAGATCTATACTAGAACTAGACGGAAAAATGGAAAGCTCTCCTGTGTGATGCCACCTTGTCAATCACAATCGCCTGCTCCAGTTCTGGATTCCTCAGCCAACTCATCTGGTAATGAATCTTCCCCCATTGAACCTTCTTTTCTTAACTCTGATAATCTTCCTATTGCTTTTCGAAAAGATGTTAGATCATGCACCTTACATCCTATCTCTCAGTTTGTTTCTTATGATCGTTTATCTTCTTCGTACCATAGCTTTATTTCGTCTCTTTCTTCTATACCTATTCCACAGAATTGGCAGGATGCACTGGTGATACCTAAGTGGAAAGGAGCAATGGTAGAGGAGATGACAACTTTGAAAAAGAATGGCACTTGGGAGCTAATATTACTTCCAGAAGGAAAGAAATCAGTGGGATGCAAGTGTGTTTTCACTGTTAAGCAGAATGCTGATGGTACAATTGAGAAGTACAAGGCGAGACTTGTTGCCAAGGGTTTTACTCAAACCTATGGTGTAGAGCAGGAGGAGACGTTTGCTCCGATAGCAAAGATGAACTCTGTACGAGCTCTACTATCTTGTGCTGCAAATTTGAATTGGCATCTGCAACAGTTTGATGTGAAGAATGCATTCCTTCATGGTTAATTAGAGGATGAGGTGTATATGGATATACCACCATGTTTTTCTTCCTCTGTGACTGAAGGAAAGGTTTGTAGGTTGAAGAAGGCTCTTTATGGGTTAAAGCAGTCACCTAGAGCTTGGTTTGGCAGATTTTCAAAGGCTATGTTGAGATTTGGATACAAACAGAGCCATGCAGATCATACTATGTTCATCAAAGGAGATGCTGGTAAGATTGTTGTCCTTATTGTCTATGTTGATGATATAATAATGACAAGCAATGATGTGGACGAGATTCTTACTCTTAAGTCTAATCTGGCTCAAGAGTTTGAGATTAAGGATTTGGGATCACTGAGATGCTTTCTAGGGATGGAGGTGGCGAGGTCTGATAGAGGTATTTTATCTCCCAACGGAAGTATATACTTGATCTTTTGGAAGAAACAAGTATGTTGGGTTGTAGACTTGCGAATTCTCCTATTGAGGCGAATCATCTTCTTAGTGGAGATGTGGGGGAGCGCACTGATAAGGAGAGGTATCAACGACTTGTGGGTCGACTGATATACTTGGCTCAAACTCGACCGGATATTACTTATGCAGTTGGTGTTAGTCAGTTTATGCATGATCCTTGTACTCCACATCTGGACGCAGTTTATTGCATCTTGAGGTATCTCAAGTCAGCTCCAGGGAAAGGAATTCTATTCTCTAATCATGGTCACCTGCGATTGGAGATTTTCACTGATGCTGACTGGACTGGATCAGTGGATGATAGACGCTCTACTTTGGGTTACTGTACTTTCCTTGGAGGAAATTTGGTTACTTGACGAAGTAAGAAGCAATCAGTGGTTGTCAGATCAAGCGCAGAAGCAGAGTATAGAGTTATGGCTCATGGTGTTTGCGAGCTCTTGTGGCTCCAAACCTTGTTACATGATTTGAGAATTTTTGATAGTGGTCCTATGAAACTCTACTGTGACAATAAAGCTGCCATCAACATTGCTCATAATCCTGTCTAACATGACAGAACGAAGCACATAGAGATTGACAGGTATTTCATCAAGGACAAGCTAAGTGATGGATTGATATGTATGACTTTTGTGAAATCGGAGGATCAATTAGTTGACGTATTCACAAAAGGGCTTGGTAGCAAGAGTTTCCACCCCGCTGTGTTCAAATTGGGCTTGATTGACATCTTCGCACCAACTTGAGGGGGAGTGTTAAGTTATTGGTGTATGTGTAATTAGCGTATAATTGAGCCCTTGGGTAATTAGATTAGAGATGAGGGCCTCAGTGTAATTACTTTCTTAGTCTTGTATAACTCTAACGTAATGAGAAAAAATAACTCTAATTTTTTGGGTCTCAATTCTTGTGTCCAAGTTTACAATAATATATTATATTGTACATGATCTTAAATTATTTTTTTTGGATAATTGCAACGCCCATGCGTGCTTACTTCTCTAGGAGAGAAATTGAAGATTTTTCAAATAACAATGAAAAATAGCTTCTTCTTTTTTATCAAACCAAATCAAAATATTTGGTTTTCAGAGATAGCTACACCCTAGTCACATAATGCGTGTGCGTGTGTGGGTACGGGAGCGCATTTATGAAAGCGTCCTTCAAAACTCCACCAAACAACTAGAATTCGTAAGTGCGAGGATTAAAAGCATGAGCGCAGAGCGAGGTAGTATAAGAATTTATTTACTTCAACAATCATTATAGTTTTAGCAATACATACTTGTGCATGTTTCACAGATTAATAAAATATAACGAACTTTCTTGAGCATTCAACTTTTCCAAATAGTGCATTCAATATATATCCTATTAAACTACAAGCAAACACACTAGTGCTATCATTTCACACACAAAAAAAAAAAAAAACTAGTACTAAGTTAATACCTGCGTGAATGTGTTTCCAAATACAAAACTTCTCCTTTTTTCAAGCGTGCAGAAGTGTAAAGGGGTTTCTTCAATCCCTTGTCTGCAACAATGCTTAAACTGTACTTGATCCTGTAAAAATACAGGAGCACACAAACTTAAGAGATGGAAATAGGGATTCATCAATTTGTAACTTGATTTGATGTGTAAATTCCCAAATCATTTAATTTCAGAGTAAAGAGAAATAAAGAACAATACAAAGAACAACATTAAAACAACCAAACAAAAAAATGGAACAAAGTGCTGAACCCTTGCAAATTAATATTGGACCAAGTCCCATAAAATGCAATTTCAGCTCAAAGATTTCCATTTCTCGCCTCCTGCTTTTCCAGGAAGGGGTTGATCCGAACTATTTTCCATAAAAATACATTTATACCATTTTTATGAAAAACTGCTCAGATCAAGCCCTTCCCCATCATATTTTTGGCCGATTTCTCGCGGGTATCCATAAAATCATATTTTAAACACATTGAATGGTTCGAATCATCAAAATTTAATTGGGAACAATGTCAAACTCATGAGGTCCGCATTTTACAATAATAAGGTCCCCTTAGTAGAAGGGGACTATATATGGGGCTGGTTCTACCCACACAATTTTTGACACAAAATATGACACTCGATCCCAACCATTGAAATCAATGGCTGAGATGAAAACTTAAAAGACATGCACTCTCTCCCTCATCCCAATCACAAGTAATCTTTCCCTCTCCATCTAAGATATTCTCTCTCTATACCCTCGCCGACTAAAATCAATGGCTGAAATTCCTCCTAGCTCGGCAAACCCCCGCGCACGCTCTCTCTCTCTCTAAAGAACCAAAACAAGTAACAAAAGAGGAAATGAGAAGACCACCATTCTCCTCCCCTTCTCTTCTCCCTCACCTCTCTCCTTTCCCTCCTCTTCTTCCCTTCTCCTTTCTTCTCAGCAAGATTACCACCGCAGCACCCGCCACCGTCGCACCCGCCACCGTCACCGGACTCACCCCACAGCTTTCACTCTATTTTTGTTGGAATCTGATTTTTTTATGGATGAAATAGGTGAAGATGCAATTTTAGGGTTATACACAAAAGGTTCTCTTTAAAGGGATTGATTCAAAGTTATACACTTGGATTTTTCTGAAAATCGCGGTCGAATCTCATTGACGAATTGTGTTGCAGGAATTTGTGCTTGTTTATCCATATAGAATTTGCGTTGGATGCCATTAAATTCTAATTTGTCAAATTTTTGACGTAAGAACTTGTCCAAGACCCAAAATCAATTAAACGCAAATCGGCAAATCGACGGCAATGGCAGGTGGGATGTTTTGGTGGGAACGATAGGGAGTGTAGGGGGTCGAGAGAAGTTGGAGTTCACCATAATTATGGGTCGCCGGAGATGTGGCTGGCCAGAGTTGGGGTCGGCCGAACATGGAAGTGCCGGAGTGGGGAGAGGTTGCTGGTGGGGTAGGAGATACAGAGCTGTGTGAGGTAGGGAGGGAGGGAGAGATTAGGTGTAAGTGAGATAGGGGCAAGGGAGTACAATTTCATCTCAGCCATTGATTTTAATGATTGAGATCGAGTGTCAAATTTTGTGTCAAAAATTGTGTGCGTGGAACCAGCCCCTATATATATATTTCTGTTTTTTCTTGTAATACATTTATTAAAAAAAAAAAAAAAACAAAAAGATATATACAGCGACAGAGAGACATACGCGAGAGAAAGATGGATACATACAAGAGAGAGATACCAAAGAGCAGGAGACGAGAAAGCTGGTGTCAATCTAGCCATCTAGGGCTTCAAACGAGAGCTGGAATTTGGAATTTGGGAGTAATCGACTGATGTTGCAGTAAATTTTTAAGTTCTAAGGGTTTAAATACTTTATGACCCAAATGTTGAGTCATAGCAAATTACCGACCGAAAAATAAAAACATTACAATTTGACCCTTGCCATGTCACCGGCGTGTCCCCTATCAAAAACTAATAAAAATTAATGGACACGCCAAAATTAAAGGGCACGCCACGTGGCATGTCCAATACGTATTTGGGCATGACCCCGCCGTGTCCCCATGTCCAACACGTGGATACGGAGACCTTTTGAAGTGTCGGTGCTTCATAGCCCATATCAACTCCACTACCTCATTCCACCTTATTAAATTGTTAACCACCAACTCATCTAAAAGCTTAAGTTGTTAGAACGTGGGCAACTTTATTATTTATATCTCATTCAAAATCTATTGCAGGGTACCTTTAACCACGGGCAATAATGTAACACACCAAACAGCCACCACAACCCTTAGCACTTTCCACAACATGCTCATCTCAACACCAAATTAGTGAAATCGGGATGGAGCAATGTCGAGGGAGGGAAAAATTCCAGACTTTAAATCAAAAGGCAACTGGCTAAGAAGACTCAATACAACCAAACAACTGCTAATGGACCGAATTTTCTAGTATAATTGTGTTCCATTTAGTTGGAAACTTGAAGCACCGACACTCCTAGAGATTGTCGTATACGTGTCAAATACACTGGGGACACGTGGGGACATGTATGAGACACACCACATGGCATGTCCATTAAAAAATAATACTTTTATGTGCAGGACACGCTTGGGGACACAACAGGGTGATTTTTTATATTTTTAAAAAGCTTTTTTGAAGTAAAATATTTATAACTTCAATAGTATTCACCAAAAGTGGAATATAAAACAAGTGTATGTGTATAGGCATAAACCATTGGTCGATATTCGTTAATGCATTCGATAGGAGCCCTGACCTAAATATTTGGTGCTTACAAATTTACAAGGTATGTTTGCATAAGTAAAAAAATATTTGAAAAGACAATTGCCACATCCCCTGTCTTGTTTGTGTCCCGGTTTGTTTAGAATTTGCAGTGTCCCGCAGTGTCCCGTGTCCGTAAATGTGCTAAATAGGTTTGAAGATCTTATATTGTATTTTTTTAAGTTAGGGGGTGTTTGTGTCCAAAACGTATAAATGAGGGGGTCTCCGTGTAATTTCACCAATAACAAAGTATGGAAATTTCAAAACTGATAACATAAATTATATGAGAACAAGGTATGTTAGACTAACAAATATATACGTAATGAGTATTTTAGTGTTTGAGATAAATTTAAGAAATGGTTAACAAATGCTCCTAGAATAAATATTCTAATCAACAAATTTTTTATGTGAATACAATTTTTTCGGACTTAATACTCTATGAAGTTATATTCTTGTTCTAATCAACAAATCATGAACAAATTTTTTACGTGAATACAATTTTTTTGGGACTTAACACTCTATGAAGTTATATTCTTGTTTCCTAAAACAAATGAAGGTAAAAGTGGTTAAATATTGCTGAATTCAACAATTTTTTATTAGCATGAATCAAATCGTGAATTGAAACATAAAAAGTAGGTTGATCACCGATTTTGTCCAAATCACAAGTCACTGATATATCGTTTTCGTAATCGTGAATCGTGTGATTTTGACAAATATGCTATAGACACAAAACAAGTTTTCATAAAAACTGATCCAAAAGACTTACTATCTACAAGTCACACAGATACCAATCTAAAGACTAATGACTACCCATTTCAGTTCAGCCAGATCAAAGTTGGAACTATACCTAGAATCTTATCAAGAAATCTTTTTACGTACGCGATACGATCTTACATGGGCAGGAGCAGTAGTCAGATCCAATTTGGTTCCATGTCAAGTCTACCCGCTTTATTGAACATTCCAACTAAATACCAGATATCCAATTCAAGAAACTGCATCTAATCTGACAACAAAAGGCTTCTATACTACATTATGTCATGCACGTTGTATGTGATTAATCGAAGATTAGGCAATTAGCATGCCTAACACATTTATGTATACAAGTTATAGAAGTGTAAACAGCTATAAGCTATAATCAAAGACACAAAAATTTCATTGTGCTATCTGCCATTACCCCATACAAGGAAACGCCCTACCATTTCCAACAAGAATACTTTTCCTAACAGAAAGGTGACTATTGGTTCAAATGAGTTGTCAAAAACTCAGCCAACTAACCTCTACGTTCTGGATTTGAGCCTGAGAACAGCCACATGGTGCAGTTAATGTAAAAGGTCATCTGTACACAGTCTACCGCAGTTAATGTAAAAGGTCAATCTGTACAAAGTCTATCGCTCTACAACATTCACTAAAGGGCACTAACCGGGTGTATTCTAATCTTCCTCTACAAGTAAAAGCTTCAGTACTGAAGCCTTTAATTCCATAGACCAATTGGAGTGGAAGCAAATGTTATCAATAGTCTGTTAAGCTTTATGTCCAATACCTGTTTTCATCAAGTCTTCTCTCCACAAAAAATGAAACAAACGGATTTCTACTTTCTTCCATGAAACGAAAGCAAAAAAGAAAAGAAGGAACTAAATGAGCTTCACAATGCAAATGACAATATCCTGAGCAATGATACACGGACACGGATACGGATACCAACACGGGATTTCTAAAAAAATGGGGACACGGACACGGCGGGAGACACGCCACATGTATATTTATTTATTTATTTAATAAATAAATAAATAATTTTAGTTTGTCTCCCAGAAATTTTTAAAAAAATTACAATTTGGCCCCAAATTTTTTTTAAAATTACAATTTGACCCCCAATTTTTTAAAATTTACAATTTGGCCCCCAAAATTTTTAAAAAATTATAGTTTGACCCCTGCCGTGTCCCCGTAAAAAATTTAAATTAAATTATGGGACATGCCACATGGTGTGTCCCATACGTGTCCCCGTGTCCCGACACTGTGATACTTCGACCTCTAGAGGTGTCGGTACTTCATAGATCCTGAGTCCACTCCAGATTCCAACATCCTTTAATCTTCAGATAATGTCTGAGGTGGCTCCAGGATTTTTGTTCAGCGGTGACAAAAACATAAAGAGAATACAAAGCTCTATCTAAAATAAACATTTATTTTGGTTGAAATTTTTTTGGGCCTAGTTTATTTTTTATTGTTGAGCTATATCATCTACTTGTTCAAAAAAAAAAAAAAAAATTTATTTATTTTGGCTCCGTTAGAGTACTACAGTGCCCAAAATATTAAAGAAAAAACAAATTATATGTAAACATGTACAAACTTCAGCGAATTTTTTGAACCTTAGGGATTCACTTGAACCCATAAGGTGGAGCCGCCCCTGGATATTGTCAAAGCCTTATATGCTAGGATAATATGTTGGACAACTAAAAAATGGCCTTGGAAGTTGGAACAATATCATATAATCAACATTTAGTATGCATTGTCTAAGCCTTGTATCATAGGATAATGCGTTTGACAACTAGCGAATTATACAAAAACTGGCCTTGGAAGAAGATCATAAACAACCTTTTATCTACAGCTATAGTCAAAGCCCTATATAGTATGATAATGCCCGGACAAATAGCATATTATACAAATAATGGCCTTGGAGAAATATCATGTATTTACTGACAACCTTATATTTGGTACTTTTGTTTGTATTGTTCTATTTTGTAAAGGAGCAAACAAGACAGACTGCAAACCAAAATAGACTGTTGCCTATTTGCGTGTTGATTTAAAGTCGTTTACAGGCCAATCTGTGCGAAAAGCAATATGGTTCACTAAACTCTTAACAAAAATACTCGTCGTTTCGCATAATTTATGAGATCCCTACTATGCAAAACAGAATCCTTTGACGAATGTAAATCTAAATCGTGTCCTACTCAATGATAATCATCTTTCAGAAGTTTCAGGTCCTAGATTCGTTGAAAATGAAGCAAGAGTCTTGTCTGATGCTTTTAGAACCTCATATGAAGCAAGAGTCTTGCTGCAAGATTAAATGCTTTTAGATCCTCATATTGACGAGTAAAAAAGGAGCCATTCCTGTCGAGCAGAATCTGTTTTCAAGGCAAACGGAATTTCCAACTTGGGAGCACAGTGAACGTCCATTAATAAGCATATGCAAATCTGTTGTACTTCAACAACTGCATTATAGCATCCATGTGACATTGAACATCCTCTAGGCTATGCGCCCATAAGGAAAGGGAATATCATCTCAGGAATTTGAAATTACGTACTGATCACTTCCCTTCTGATAAGTAAATTAAGTAATCAATAGGATACAAAGATAAATCCCATAAGGAAATCTGCCAAGAACAAAGGTAAAAAGCAAAAGATGTAAATATCACATCAGCCTCCAATCTCTACCAATCATAAGAGTGCTCTTGTTCATGTGCGCACCCTCAACCCATAACTCCATCTCAAATCAAAACAAAAATCTCAAAACCAACATCAAATTAACCACTCTATTATTCTCTTCATCAGAAGAGAAAATATTGGTGCCATGTGCTGTGAATGGAAAACGAACACTATCTGTCCAGATTAAGAAGACATCCTGTAATCCCATAATTCTTAATCCTGTCAACCATCCTGGCAAACATATCCACCACTAAAGTTACCAAGGTCGGAGAAGAAGAATTACCCTGCCTATGACCCTTGGAAAACTTAAAACATGCACCCACCTTTCAAGTTACTATAACACATACGTCACAAGAGGACAAGCATCCCTGCATCCATTATATCCACCCCACACCAAGGCCTCTCTCTAATATGGCAATCCAAGGAAACCCACTCCGTACGATCAATAAGCTTTCTCAAAATTTGCAGTAAAAATGTTACCTCCTTTTCTGATCCTATATATTCTTAAGAGGCCTCATTTGCCATGAAAACCACATCCAAAATCTGGAACCCTTCAAAAAAAGCCTCCATTTGAATAAGAGGTGGCATCTTGAAAACTACTCATAACCTAGATAGTTTAACCAAATTTTTGACAAGGCTAATAGGCCTAGAATCCCCCATGCGAAAAGAGTTTACTTCTAAGGCATCAAAAAAGAAAAGATGCCAAAGAATTCAGCAAAAAGATTGGCAACAAAGATACCATCAATCCAGAGAGAGGGCCATCACATCTCGGAGCCTCGTCCCTTGCCTGTCACACCCAAAACTGCCACTCTAATTTCCTCAACGTAAGGTCTCTCCAACCTACTAGACTTACCAGCCTTGAATGGTATCAGATAATGATCACCATATATGTCCTACAATCCATATTTCGTGTCTCATCAAAATCCAAAGGAACTTCAGGCATAGGTACTGTATCACCTTACAAATACAGTTTTAAGAGGAGATATACTCTCTTAGATAGACAACAGCCACACTTTCCACCAATTTTGAAAAACAAAGACTGATTCCGAACTCTAGTACAGTGAAATTTACAAGCAAATATCCAGAACCAAACAGAGAACATAACACTAAAAAATGAAAAAATTAGAGAAGAAAAAAATGTTTTCAAGTATACCATGGCTCATTGCACAGGTTGTACTGTATGGTGACTTCTCGTACAAATCTTTGTTGACGCAGGGCATTCTGAACAACAAAAGGCAGCAGATAAGCTCAATTTATAAGACAACAATATGTTTTACATATCACCCAATTGGGAGCATTAGATCACTGCAAACTATGAAACATCCCACCAGTATCAGAAGAACTACCAATTATATCTAATGTCCATGTAAACAAACAAACCTATTAGTGGTTCTTTGCAGTAGCATTTAGTCCTTGGTAAGAAAATGGAATAAAGCTAGACAAGAAATTGCATCAACCGTGGCAATAATATAAAACTTTAGAACGACATCAGATAAGTGAGATCTTTTCTTGAAAAATCTGAAAGGCAGTAACTTTGCCACGCGTTAGAATATTACAAGAAACAGACAGCACTCTGACTCAGATTAATCGGTTGTCTCACATTCTTCAGTTTCAAATTCATCATTCAGCTTTAAACATAACAAGAAAGAAAGAGATTCACCCCAATTTCAGCTGAAATCACGTCCTTTTCCCTCACACAATAGGGAGGCTTTTTGGCCATTGAAGGTCCTGATACAGGTCTATGTAAATCCTTCTTCAAGAATCAAGGCATGATTACACGCTCATTTTTCCGTAATCCCTTTCTAGACTAATTTGTGATCGAAATGGGAATACCTCGGGCATGGTGATCAGATTATGAGAAGGTAAATACTTACAGCAAGTTCAAAAGAAGGCTACAGAATGTCTTTTCAGCAAAACGTACATGTTTTTTCAGTTGTGTTGGTTGCAATGGTTAAAGTTGATCAGAGTTGATTAAAGCTTTCCTTTCATCCCCGAGATTTCTCGGCAACAGAAGATCTAATATTTACAACACCCAGATTGAACCATTGTCGTTCAAATGGGAGTATAATGCGTAGGTGTACAACATACTCAAGTGGTTCAATATGCTTGATGGGTAAGCATCCAATTGCTTGGTTAACCTATACTGCATACCCTTGTCCAAATGTCTGACACAGGCCTTCACACTTTTAGAAGCTAAGAAGCACTGACACACCCGCAGGGCAGACGTATCCTTGTGCTGAACGTCACGTCTAGCACAAAGACATGTCCGACACATCGTTGTCCATATTTCATAATTTATAGCTTTTTCCGGACATGAGGAGAAACACATCAGCAGAATAAGAAGACATGTCCGACACGTGTTTGACTGTGTCAAACACGAACAAACTGAGAGAGACAGCACTGCTTCTTTTGGTCTGGAAAAGAGACAATAAAAGACCCAAAATTTAGCAGGATTTGTTTACTAGGGTGGGCTTATGGGTTTGTAGTATTTCAGCAGCTTTTTTGCATATTTATAGATATATACGTAGACCACGACTTAAATTTATTCCTGCTTTAGGCCAAATTTATGACATTAAAATTGTTCATGGGCCCAGTTTCACTCCAGCTCATGTAACAATACAAACACTCCGTATTACCCAACTAACCCAACCAATTTTTGCCTACCCAAAGGAATTCGCCACAATATATAACGACGTAAAACCTTTAAAATAGTGTCTTATTTTTTGCATTTGTGATGAGATCAGTCAAATTAAAATTAGTATTGTCATTTCACACTGCATGTAAAGAAATAAACAAAAGATAAATATGCATAAAAATTTGTTTCAAATTAGGGGATTTGGGTTAGGATGTTCAGGGGTCGTCGGAGAACGATGACGAGGATCGACGATGGGATGATGGCAGATCGACAGCAGACAGTCGCATACACAGCGGCGATGGTGATGGATTAGGGTTAGGGTTTGGCTCAGATATCATGGTAAAGCATCCAACTCAAAATCAATTAGCAAAAAGTAGAGAGGCCGCTCAAGCTCATATACTAGTTTTGGAGATTATAGTAACCAATATGGGACAAACTCTAACCCACCCCCTCACGTGCTACTCTTGCCTTGCACGTAGAGAGATAAACAAAGGATAACGTAACAAGGTACTCTTAGGTATAAACAACGAGGCAAGCAATCAAGAGAGTCATGTGCCTCGGAAAATCTTAAAGCTCGGATACCATGTTGTTTGAAAGAAAGGAAAAAGTGCTTAGGGTGTTAATTAACCCCAACGCACATGTTATTCATATATAGGGTGAGTACAAGATACAAATGACTAAACTACCCTCATTCACTAATACTTCACCTACATTTGTCTTCTAACAAGTAATATGTTCATATCCTATCTGTGTCCAAAATTTTGGCGAAATAATGTGTCCACACATCCATGTACATCTCTGAGCTCTCTTAGGTTAGAAGAATCCAAGTAATATTGCTCAGGAACTAAGCTCCCACCCTCATCTTGTTCAAATCCAGCAATAGCATTTTAGAAGTTGGGAGTGAATTGTTGCCCAGTACTCAGATCAACCCCCTTCTAATCCACGTCCATATGACTAGAACGCGTAGTCTACTGAATGCCACGTAAGCCAAAAGAATATAGCTACTTCACCAACAAACAAGGCATTTTCATGACTAGTACAAGGGGCACAAAAAAAATCCATGAATTGATCCCATGCCCTGTCGAATTTCAGGTAAGGGCGCATGACAGTGCTACAAATAACGCAAGGTGCAAATTTATAGATCAACATATGAGACGGATTCCAAACTAAAACGTCAAATTCAAGTCTGTGATAACCATTTCACAGCCATTTCTATGTCTTCCAAATCCTCTCAATTTAATAAGTTTAATCACCTATCGTATGCCTTTCCAAAGAAGCTTACCTTTCTCGACACTCAACATCTATACTAGACTTGCCTTTAAAGTTCTTACCTATTCAACTCTGATAAGGATATTGCTAGGTGCAAAGGTTCTCAGGCTCCAAGCCTGAGAACATAAAAACTCCCTCTATTCCAATTTATTAGTCCATGTATACAATATGGGATTCCCAAAATGCATGTCCACTTAGATAAGTCAAAGCCTAAAACTATGAATTTACCAAAACTAATCATTCTAAATTGTTATTAATACTCCTAAAAGCGGGGATCAAGTAGAGATGCTGGAAATCAATACGTTTACTTGATTTTAAGTGCATCAAATGGATGTCCCTTAAATAGATGGAACTCCTAGACTAAAAGAAGGGACGAAGGTGCAGCCATTAACGAGTATTTAGAACTCTCTCCAATCTTTGTGTGAACTCTCTCCTTCGTAGTGCCATATCGCAGCCTAGTATGAGTATTCTTTTTTAGCTTCCTCCCCAGCTTAGTGCTGACCGATCTGATTAAGTTATCTTTCGGTGCCAAAAATCAAAATATCTCCAATCTCACCACTCCCATCACTTCGATTAACAGGGCCACATTGTGAAATAAGAATGTGGATAGGCCATTTTTTTATTTGTTGAATTACTTAATAAGTTGATGGTCAATATGATGTTTGACCTACATATCTTTACAGTAAGTACACAAAAAGAACATCAATGGGATCCATGCGACGAATGATAGTACGTAAAAAAAAAACTGCCATGACTACACAAAAACCCTCAATACTACAAGCAAAGCAATTCTACAAAATCCATAAAAGAATATCAGCACCAATCCCGACAGCTAGTTGTATACTATGCTCAAAAATGGCGCTCTTGATCCAGAATCGATTCCTCAACCCTTGATAAGATCTTCTATTACACTTGTTCCAAATTAGTCGCATAAGACTTAACGAAGCAACCACTGATGGCTTCCTCCTACGCCTCCCTATCCTACCACCTCTCCAACCACCATTCTTATTTAATCTATTTCTTTATCATCCTGCATCAAAACTACTAATGTCATCCATATCATAATGCATTGGCAATAGGAGAAAGGCACATTATTGTCTGGAAACACAAACAAAATGAAAACATGGTTCTTACTTCTTCATTAATCACCAATAGATTAACATGTATTTATGTTGAAGGATCAAATTAAGATTGAATCAACAAGACCTTTAACTTTTTAATTGTAATACATCACCAATCTCAAGAGAAAGGATTTATCACACACGAGAACCAAGGAACTGCGATAGTTTTGATCACATGCAACTATACACAGAAATATTCTCTTTGAGAACCCTTGACAAAAAGTTGGAAATTATAAAGCAAAATGGATCCATCAATTTTAGAGATTAACGGACTTCACGAAAGTACTATAATGAGCTCAAAACAGAGAAGTTAGACAGCTAATGTAAATCAAACATGCATATGCACGCACAAGAAAGATTAAAAAAAAAAAATTTTAAATTAAATTCAATCAAACATGCATATGCATGCACAAGAAAGATAAAAAAGATAAAAATTTGTAAGCTGTTTACCGAAGCTGCAGCCCTTGTAGTCATAGTGCGCTCCACCACCACTGGAGCAAGAGTTGGCTCCAAGGTTGATGTATGTGTTAGACACGGTTCAAGAGCAATTGTCCCACCTCCTTTCTGCAAGAGAAGTGACAATGACAAAGAGAGCAGAACCATCAATATACAACCAATCAAAAAAAATGGGCAAACTAGAAAAAGTGAATTTCAGGATCGACTTCGACCATCCAAGACCGCAAAATGGATCAAAAGCCAACGGAAGTTATGGAACTTTTGGGAGATTAACGGTATGCAATCAACCATTTCCAAGCGTTATAGGTATAAACACCAAAAAAAAAAGGCTCAAAGTGATTAAAATCAAGATATCTCTGGCACTCTGAAATAACAACAGATCATGAACAGTGATCTTATTGAAGATAACGAAAACAATCCTTGGATCAGTGCTGTACATTAAAGAAATTAGAATCCGTCTAATTCTGAGAAAAGAAGGAATATAAAGAAATGCTCCCACCTTTACAATGCAACAGCGCTCAACACGATAACTGCAGCCAATGGCAGCGCCCCAGGCACGGGATCTGACATTATTTCTCAGCGTAGATATGTAACCTAGAGAAAATGGCAGAATCGTAAATGAACAATGTACGTCGGGTAAGACAAAAATAATATAGATGCAATAAGGGGAAATAATGAAAGCAATACGCAGATGAGAGTCCTGGTCCACTGTAATATAAGGCCAAAACACACTCTTTCAATTCTTGTAAGTATTACCATCAAAGGTTCCCAAAGTGTGCCAAGTTAGGATCAAAACACATATACTAAAGTGTAATAAAAAGTCTAGACTAAAGTTCAATAAAAAGTCTCAATTTCCCTCCCTCTAATGGCTTTGTTTATCGCACCCTCGCTGTACCACCCCTGACAACCCATAAACAAGCAAGAAGACAGCATGACAAGACCAGCCGGTTAAAACAGAAAAAAATGTGAGGGATATCCCAACCATTCCAAGCAAAAAATACAATTGCATTTAATCTTCAAGTGTATAGTCCAAGTGTCAATTTAATCCTTAAAGTTTCAATTCAGCCAATTTAGTCCTTAAAGCATTCAAGTGTACATCTTAATCTTCAAGTGTATAGTCTAAGTGTCACTTTAATCCTCAAAGTTTCAATTCGGCCAATTTAGTCCTTAAAGCATTGAAATTTAACGTAAAGGTCTTCTGTGTGATTGTAAAAGACAACTATTAGAGCGAAAGTTTAGTGAATAGTATCAATACCCACTAAAGTTCTTGATAACTCCACCACCTTTTGAACTAAGAAACTAGGTCTGTGCTTTACAGTATTAGAGCCCGTTCTTTGCCTCATACTTAGTAAACCGATTATATGAGTATTAAGCATTTAAAGAACCAGAATCAAATAATTTAAATAATAGTAAATGTTTAAATATTGATTGAAATTTATAAACTAAAAAAACCATATACTGTAAAAATGCACACCTAGATAGGGATGGCAAGTGTACCCGCCCCGCCCCGAACCCGCCCCGCCCCGCCCCGAACGGGGTGGGTTTTTCACTCCATTTTCGGGGGTCGGGTCGGGGTCGGGGTAAAATTTCCAAAACCCGCCCGGGTTCGGGTAGGGTTCGGGGCGAAAGTACCCCGCCCCTAAACCCGCCCCGAAATACCCGCCCCGAAATTACCCGACCCCGACCCTGTGTGTGTGTGTGTATATATATAGGTATATGTATTTATATACATGTCCTGTAATTTTTTTAGGATTAATCCAAAAAACAATGTCTCTTTACTATCAAGTAGTCTAATCAAATTTAAAAAAGAAATAAAATTGATATTTATTGGTGTTTAGTGGATTTTTTAAAAAGTTTTCTTCAAATATTTATAATAAATCCTACACATAAAGAAATGAAATGAAGTATCTAAAATACTAATTGCAATTAAAAATTTAGATAAAACCGCGATACCAAAATTAAGACACAAAAATAATTTCAAAACTTTTATTTTTTAGATTATTTTTATTTTTATTTTGCAATTTTTAAATTTTTACTTATAGTTTGATTTTTTTAAATTTTTACGGGGCGGGGCGGGTAAACCCGTTCCCCGATCGGGGCGGGGGCGGGGGTACCCAAAAAAAACCCGGTCGGGGTCGGGGCGGGGGCGGGGGAGGGTAATGATTTTCGGGTCGGGGTCGGGGTATGCAAAAACCCGCCCCGCCCCGCCCCGTTGCCATTCCTACACCTAGAACAATTAAACATATATAACTAACAAGATCTAAAGAATGCCATCAAGTCAGCCCCTCGACCGGTACTAAATATAAGTCTTCATACCACATAGCTGGTAATAAATAAAATTGAAAAGCAAGAGCAAGAAAAAGAACAAGTAGATAATATTCCATTTACTTTCGAAAAAGTAGCGCAATTTAATCAAGAACAAGCAAATTAGAAACTCAAATTAAGAAATTTAAAACAAAACTAGAAATCTTAAGCAGAGGTTAGGAGGAACTATATACGCATATGCTTAAGGAACCTTTCTGTAATTAAGCAAACGTAGAATGTCGAATTGTAATTTGTAAGAACAACATTGACAAATCGAAAGGACTTGGGACAAAATCAGTCAAATTGGAAGTTTACGGACCAAAGGGACACGAGCAGCATAGTGAAGGTACAATTTATTTATTTTAACCATTTTCTAAAATGGCTAAAAAGTTAAAGTTAAGAACCCTATGAACCATACACGGCATACTGTAATTGGAAATTTCAATGGTCGCGGTATGCAGGGGTTCGGAAGGTTTAGCGTAGAACTAAGACATAGTGAGAGAGACTGGGGAAAAAATGAGACAAAGAAGGGGATGGTGGTGGTGGCACCATGATGACAAGGGTAGCGGTGATATGGAAGAGGTGGAGTACATAGTGGGGTAGAGGAAGACAGACAATAAACGGAAACATTTAATGGAAGAAAAAAAATGTGCCTTTGACCGAACCAAAAGGAGGTAAAACGTATTTAACCGCAGAAAGAAAAATGAAATGTAGACTCCATCTATACCGTCATAGCAGCAGTCTTGTATCATAAAATTGATGACCATATTCCCCATGCAAGTGTCATATACTTTGTGGGGGCAATGAGTTAACATGTAAAGAGTGTTATTCTTTTCATGAATAACATCTGAAGAGTTGAAAGAACAAAATGCACATTCAAGTGCACATTCAGTTAAATGCTTGTCCCTTGTCTAAACTTCGTTTCCCAGTTCAAAATCATACAGAAACAAAGGTTTGTTATTACTTGTATGTATGTATGTATGTATGTATGTATGAATTAGAACACAGTAGTTGCAAATATTTCAATGAACAGTAGTGAAGCATTACTTTCAGCAAGAAAGAAAGATTTTCAAACAGACTTACAATCTTGCGGAGGTAGCACTCTAACAGTTGCTCGTAATTCCTGGATAGCCGGTGGAGGAGGAGAAGCAGTTGGACGACAATAACCCGTGTGCATGAGAACTGGAAAACAGCAAGGCTTGGTCATGTCATACCACAAAGTTTCATAATACATGGACTCGGGAATAAATGAGAGGTTCTTAACCATAACACCACATACTGGCAACAAGATCTGAGTCATAGGTGTATACATCTGTACCCCATAGCTGGCCACCTCTAACCTGCACATGAAGCACTCACACAACGCAACAGCAAGTAATGTAAACAAAAAAATAACATAGCTACCTTAACAAATAAGAGCACCAAAAACCTCATCCATAAAATATAAAAACTGTTTCATGAATTCAAACGAAATCAACACAAGCATTAATGCCATCATCCAGGATTTTCTACATGACGCCACATGGCAGTTGGCTCTGAAAGCAATGTATTCAATACAGTCTAAGGCAAGAGTTTCAAATCTTCAATATAAGGGAAAACCCAATAGGAGACCCTAAGCTGAGCAATTAGGGAGAGATGCGAAAGGTTGTGTACTGAAATCATCCAGAGAAGATAGCAGTGGAGAGGTTGGCTTTCAAGAAGAAAAAGGACAAACACCAAGGAGGGGATACAGGGTTTCACATGGTGCACCAAATGGGTAGGGTTTGAGGATGAAAATACAGAGAGTTTAGGGGCTGTTGCAGGGCTGTCCTGCACTGAAAACAGTGATCCGGAAACAGTAACGAAGCTGATTGCAAGCAGAAAATAAGAAAGAGGAACAGAAAGAAGAGGAAAAAAAGTCAAGGAATCACTGCTAGGAGCCTAAGGCATCACACCTGGGGTTCAATTGCATCTCACAACCCATAAAAGAGGTCCAAAAGTTTGTAAAGTTTTCTGAAAATCGAACTCCATCAACTAAGAAGCATTACATAGCTTTATTGAGACCTTATAGACTATCTATAACCCAAGGACTACGTTTCCTAACTAATAAAGGATACTACTTACCCTTTCACTTTGAAAATCAATCTTAAACTCAAAGAAAACAGATTTGAAGAGCAGAAAAATAACTTGACCCACACCAGGACCCAAGAGCAACCCCTACAACCCATGTCTGGAAAAGTAAAAAAAAATTACCAAAATATCCGACTCTTTTAACTTCATAACATACATAAACCAACTTCCACCCCAGTATATTTACTTGTTATGAACTCTGTATAGGCTGCATCAAAGTCTTTTGCCTTCTTAAGTATTCAGATTCAGCCCGTGGCTGTGGTAAGTCTTATATTCACTGTAGCCGTTATAGAGCTGCGGGTTCCTTTTCCCAAAACGAAACCACGATTTTTTTGGTTTCCCAAATTTCCAAAATTTCTCACAGTTTTCCATATTCACAAAAATTATAAATTAAAAAAAAATGCCAAACAAGTTTTTCAGAACTGTTTCCAAAAATTCTGAAAACAAAAAGAACCCAGCGTACAAAAGCTTCTGCAAACAACCCCTTGACATTTCCATCAAGCCGTTCACTAACAAATGCAATCACCTAAAATTGAACGGAACCAAAGCTAAAAGAAAGAGAAAATGGAAAGCGAAGAAGAAACTTATAAAACGTAGAGGTGATACCAATGCAGGTAGCAGAGGTACAGATAAACCTGGAGAGGGAGGCAGCAGATATAACAAATAACCCAGAGAAATGGAAGCATACTGGATTGTAGCAATAAATGTGATACCAGCTTCAATTTCAAAAGCTTTTATGCCATGTGCTCATATTTACAATAGTTAGTGGACAACCCAACTGACAACAAATTCAAACGTATGAACAACATACTACAGTTTTGTACAGCCATTCCTGCAGAACAAAAGTGGTGACAAAAAACCAGTCACCCGTTTGAACTTGTTGTCTGTACGGGACATAAGTAACCATGAACTGGATACTTGCAAGACTTTGCGTATTAAACTGTATAGACTGAAAACATGACAATACAAGTGCTATGTGTTACTAACTCACTCGGAGGCCAACCGGTATAAATTATCATGCCATGAAACTGTTAGAATATAGTATTAGTAATAGTCCCACATTGCTTAGTTTACTTATTTAATATGTGAGTCGTCTATATAAATAAGATTGTTATGTGCTAGGGTTATTAACACCCTATACACTTTTCCTATCCTTCTAAACAACATGGTATCAGAGCAGGTTTACCATCCACCTTAGATATACAAAACCCTAGCCGCCACCCTCTACCGCCATCATCATCTCACCATGAAACCCTAAATCTACTGCCAATAATCCCAAACCACCACAACCCTAAAATCACAACCCTAATCTTAGCCTCTGTCCTAACCCTAATCCCTTCCATTGAAAGCTATCGCCATAATCACTATTCACCAATTATTGTTCATCGCGTACTGTTCACAAGTTATTGTTCATCAGTGTTACTGTTCACTGATTACTGTTCAGTGTTACTGTTTAGTGTTACTGTTCATCATCGTTACTGTTTGTCAGCGACTCCTGCTGTTTCAGTCAGTAAACGGCTTTCGTTCATTTATATTGTTGGTTTAAAGTGGTAATCTGCCACTCTAAGGTTTTGGGTCTTGGTTATTGATGATGTTGGGTTGATCTGTTGGTCGATTGCTGGTTTTTTGTCCGGTGATATATTTGCAATGAAATCTGATTCTACTTCTGTTGTCTCTGTTGCTGTTGGTTCTTTATTCAGTCATAGACATGACCATAATTCTGGGTTTTCTAATAGGGTTTTTGGCCATTCTTTTGATGAGCGTGGTAACATATCTTATTTTGTCGTCTATCTCGTTGAAGTTGGTGGTTGTCGGTTGGTAATTGAAGTTGGTTGTTATTGGTCGTTGAAGTTGGTAGTTGAAATTGGTTTCATTGGTTGTTGAAATCGTTTGTTGGTCGTTGAATTCGTTTGTTGATTTGTTGGTCGTTGAAATCGTTCGTTGGTCGTTAAATTCGTTGGTCGTTGAATTAGTTGGTTGTTGAAATCATTTGTTGGTCGTTGAATTCGTTTGTTGACTCATTGGTCGTTGAAATCGTTCGTTGGTTGTTGGTCGTTGAAATCGTTGAAGTTGAAGTTGGTTGGTCGTTGAAGTTGTTTCGTTGGTTGAATTCATTAGTTGGTCGTTGCTATTGAAAGTTGTTCCATTGTTTTAACAAGTTGGTTGTTTTTCGTTATTGCTGTTAGTAGTTGAGGTAATTGTTTCGTTGGTTGATATGTAACAAGCTGGAGAGTCTCCAGCTTGAGGGGGAGTGTTAGAATATAGTATTAGTAATAGTCCCACATTGCTTAGTTTACTTATTTAATATGTGAGTCGTCTATATAAATAAGATTGTTATGTGCTAGGGTTATTAACACCCTATACACTTTTCCTATCCTTCTAAACAACAGAAACAACTCACCTAAACGAACATGTAAAGCACCAGAATAGAACCTCGCACTTCTGTAGAAGCTTGAAAAAGCAGGTTATATATTTGACCTTACCTGCCGATTGGTAGCAGTAACATGCTCAGCCGGTATCCGGATTTCGAGAGTAGGACCATTTTGAGAGTTTTCAGATTTTCTATCGCTTTGAGATGCCTCGTATTCTTTCCACAGCTTCATTAGCTCTTCCATGCATTCCCCGACCCGATAAACAACAGTAGATGCTTCATGCTTACCTGCAACAAAAACATCGGAGGCTCACATAGCACAATGCGAAGAACCCATAAACTAACCACTGGGAACATCATATCGAACCAAACTTCTGTGATATGCAATCTTGAATTTAACCCCTAGATCTAAAATGAAGGTCCGACCAGAAAGGAAGGACTCTAGGTTAAAATAGTTAAATGAAATTAAATGCCCACCAACAAACTGAATGCCCGAGATGAAGAGCTAAATTCTGTAATGACATTGTAGACTCATTATACAGATAAGTGAACTATTGCAGCAACCAATTTTGGGAAGCAAAATACCATTTTACAATGTACTCATGAAACTATCCTCTTACATTCAACAGTACATTTATCTCACAGGAATCTAAAATGACAAAAGCCAGGAATGCCGATAAGGTTCCCATCTCTCTCTTAGTTAAGTCTCAAATTAAGAACTCAACTGCTAGATCATCAACTCCCACTCAAAACTCATCTGACCACCCCTAGGCCCTAGAAGATGAGACACAAGGCTTGGTTTGCTTTGGTTTAGCCTACAATGCTATCTTTCATTCAAGACCAAAGAAAGATTTCATATCCTAGAATTACTCGTGTTGCTTCTCCCCAAAATGTAAAAGATTATTGGGTGCCAACTGCTTAAAAAGTATCCAAAATCAACTGTGTGGGCTTCTCCGAACAGAAATACATGAGACTATCAGAAATGCACAAAGGCAAACAACGATGGCAGATAATCAACTTATATAAACCCACAACAAAACGTCATTCTTTTTTCCAGAAGGATTCCTAACAGATGTTTTACGACTTCACATTTGAATTTGAATTTGAAGGACGGCATAGCCAAAATTTCTTCAAAAAGTATCCCAGTGTCCCTATTAATTTCAACAGAACTGAACGCCCCTTTCAATGATAGCTATGATATGACGACCTAATTTGGCACAATTAACAACTTAACCAACAGCAATGAGTTCTAATTTGTCTTTGTTAGGGAGAATATGAGGTCGAAGAACAAAAACAAGCACATGACTGTAAGGCATATTAACTTTTGTTAAAGCATCCAACTCAAAACCAATTGGCAATGAGTGGAGGCCACACAGGTTCATGTACGAGTTTTGAAGGTTATAATAAACCAATGTGGGACAAGGTCTAACACTCCCTTGCACATGAGACCTCTGAGCCGCGCGTGGAGAGGTAAACAAAGGATCCATATCATAGGATCAACAAAACAAGGTGCACTTAAGGTACAAATAACGGGCCAATCAATAAAGAGAGTCTTGTCAAAGAGCCTCCAAAAGTCAAGCTCTGATACCATGTTAAAGCATCCAACTCAAAATCAATTGGCAATGAGTGGAGAGACCGCCAGGCTCATATACTAGCTTTGGAGGTTATAATTAACCAATGGGGGACAAGCTCTAACAACTTCTACGACATCTACAACAAAATGAAGCTATATGATTATGAACTAAAGCAACTTCCCTCAGGAAACAATAACAAAAGGGGAGCAACGATTGTCAAAGCAAGGGATGCACTTGCCAAAGCACTCATGCTTTATTAAGTTGAAAAGTACAACTGCTCAAAGCACTTATTCCTTTGGCAAAAGTTTCCCTTTGTTGTGTAAATAGCAATGCCCTAATAAAGACAGATTTACACCAAGGAACAGGCTCCTTATTACGGCAAGCATAACACTCCTGCTTAACAGCTTTACTGCAGCTTACCTTGAGATCTGCAAAGAAAATTTAAAAAAAAGAGAGAGAGAGAGAGATAGTAAGAATCCATTTAACCACCATGCGGCTCCTGATACTAGAACTCTACAAGATCAGAAATATGAAATGCAATTCTTCTATTTGGACAGGAGGAAGTATATTATATTATATTATATTTTATTATATTATATTATATTACCGCATAGTAATGCAGTACCTGCAGCTATGTTAATCATGACACTACCAAATAAATTATCCTTGAGGCTCAACAAACCATCTTGACAATGTCAATTTCTCAGGAATCTGAGTATCACAAAATATGTAGACACAAATATACGAAAAAGTATTCCTTTTGAGATTGAAATTGACTGTCAAATAGTTAGGAAAGTAATAAAATTGACTGTAAATTGATTTTTAACCTACTTTCCTGAACTGGCTATGTTGTGATATCAATAAAAAAATGTTCAGTGAAACCAAAGGACCAGGAACTTATCCAAAAACAAACAAACAAAAGTACCAGAACAAGAACATTAGTAACTATATGTAGGAATCCTATGTGCTGCCAATACTTCATCTTATAACTGAAGTGTGCAATCAGTAGCAGAGCTTGGATTTCTCCATTGCGGGGCATCATGGGTCGGTTTGCTTCCATATATTCATAAAAGGTAAATTGTGCATATGTATACACCCATTCATAAACATATTTATATTTATCCATATCCATGAATCATTAATGCAGACAGATAAAAGGTAAGCGTGGCAATTAATTGAACGGGCACAGGTTGGTCAATTCTGTAACAGAATGATCATCGAATAGAATTTCTACATGTACATATATGCAGTACATGTTACATACAAGATAAAAAAACGTCAATTGCTCATAGCTAAATATGGTGGAGAGAGGCATAAGTCCGCAAGGGGACTATCCTACAACTTGCCAGTTGCTTTAGCAGAGGTAGCAGATTCAAACAATCATGCTTCATAGCTTGACCTTTCCCCCCTCTGGGTGGGTCCAAGAGCTGTTATTAAAACATTATAAAGGTGTACACATCAGATGAACCCTCCCATTCCGTACAGTTAGCTACTAAAGACGAATAGAGAGTGTAGTTTCTAAACTTCTTACCGGAAACTTTGAAATAAGGCTGAGTTTTTATTTTTCCTTCCCAGGTTGAGTGTTGGGGAGCCTACCTTCCCTCCCTTCACCTACATGCGATGTCTTCTATAATTTCATTAATTTCCCAAACTGAGACTATCGTAGACGAGACTTCAAGTATTGTGTAGAAAAGAACTTCCTATCTACATGTTCTCCAAGCCTACCGTGCTCACAAGGCGAGTTGCCTCAGGTCGCGACATTATCACATGATGACCAAATGCACATAACTATTACATGAAACACCACAAGCATTAAATCAATTTATTTACAAAAATTACCCTACATAGCTAGAAACAATTAATTAAATTAAAAGTGAGGTATAAAAAACCCCAATCAACAATCCATCACAAAAAATTCACATAATATCTTACAATTATATCTCCATCATCCTCTAAAGTCAGTCAAAAAGGTGATCGAGTTTGTCCTCATGCCATCATCATTAAACCTTGCACTATTCCTATTTGAGACACCAACTTTTGCTGGTTACTAATTTCAACAAAACCTTCACCAGGCAACAAGAGGAGATAAGAACCTTGTCTAACAAGTGATGAGCTAAGAGGATCGCCAACACTTCCACAAACCCAATATATAACTATAAGAAGCTTCTCACACTAAATAAGGGTTCTAAAGAATCTAAACAATGTCACTGTATAAATTGGGGCCAAGACTATGAAAGGAAACAATAGAATCAATGCAACTTCAATGTTTAATGGAGGCCAGAATTTCCCAAACGAACATAATTTGTTAGCTCCACTCTAAAGTGAACTGGGCATAATCACCTTGTAAGGATCGAATTTTTTTTCTCAAAATAAAAAATTATTGATCTCCCAGGGTTCTGCTACAGAAACTTGCAACAGACATCGCACCTTCTAAAAGATACTCAAGCCCTAGATTTCTAGTTCACAAGAATAACTACAAGAATTTGAGGAAGAGAGGAGGATCACAAATATAAAGCATCAAACCTTTCATCATGTTCATTAGTGTAAATAAAGTAATTATCTCCCTCTATGGGATTGCACCGGCGTTTATGTTCCTCTTCTTCATCAGTTGCTTCCAGCAACGTCAGGCGGTGGCTCAACATTAGGGATCCATCGATTACCCTTTACAAACCAAGTTCTATAGTGAAAGAGAAGATTAATAGAGCATATGGAGAAAGCAGGTTTTTATATAAGGCTAGTTGGCAAGCAGGTTTTTCTTTAACTTTCTTTAGAGGAATTAGCTAGGTGGAGACACCCCCTGTGGCTCTGAAAAATACAAGGACAACCTCTCCTATTATCAACAACAACAACAACAAAATCGCAACCAGCAGTTTCTTTAAGATGACTATACTGCCAGGACACCCCTTATTTTACAAGTTACGGAGCATTAAAAAACTTTTTGAATGATGGTAATGTAATCATTATGATAATCAAAAAGGATAAATACATTACGCACATAATATTGTTGTCTAAACAAAATACCCATAATGGGAAAAGATTAGTGGGATGAATTAGATATTCTAGGCAAAGTTACAAAAATGAGTCCGATTAGCTATGTAGCACCGACACTCCAAAAGGGTGCCGTGTCCACGTATTGGACACGGGGACACGGGGACACGGCGGGGACACGCCCAAATACGTATTGGACACGCCACGTGGCATGTCCAATAATTTTTATTATTTTTTGACGGGGGACACGCCGGGGACACGGCTGGGGACACGCCGGGGACACGGCTAGGGGTCAAAATGTAATATAAATTTTAATTTTGAGGCATTAATATGAAATTATTCAAAAATATTTGGGTTAAAACTATAATTATGCCTTTATTTGGACCTTGGTAATCTTATACATTCATATAGGACATGTCTTCATCAACAATGGAAGAAAAGAAATATATATGTATATATATATATATATTTATATATTTATTTATTTCTACACGTGGCGTGTCCCCCGCCGTGTCCGTGTCCCCATTTTTTTAGAATTGCCGTGTCCCATGTCCGTGTCCATATCCGTATCTATGTCCGTGTCCGTGCTACATAGCCGATTAGCATTTTATTTCCGTTTGCGACAAGTTTCATGCGTGTCACATGGATGAACAATTAAGATTAGTTTTAAGTCATATCCTTCTAAAAATCATATCAAAATACGGTAATGACAATGAAACAATTTATGCCACATCAACAAAGCACAGTTAACTATATTTAGGCAACATAACGAGTACCACATATTCCAAATCGGATTCATGATATGCCGATAGAAATGATCTAGGCTTGTCAAATATTCCAGAACAGAATGCCCTTGACAGAACTCTATGGAGAAAACAGATTCAATGTAGCCAACCCCAATTGATTGGGACACAAGACACGGTTTGGTTTGGCTTGGTTTGGTTTGGTTTGGTTCGGTTCGGTTTATGATTACCACATATTTCACATTTTACCATTTTGGTATAGGAAAGTCCAAGCAGCTTGGTTGTTTTGCTTAGCCGAAAGCCAAACTACCCTCCCAGTCCCTCATAAAAGGGCAATCTCATTTTGCATTAGCGGGATTTTGATATGTTTTGATGCATGTCTGGTCCCAAGGTGAATGTGGGGAAACTGAATCGTTCCTGCCAGCAAGCTTGATGAAGAGCACTTGTTGGCAGAAATCTTGGGCTGCAAGGTTAGTTATTTTCCCTCATCTTATTTGGGCTTTCCTTTGCCCAAGGGATTTCAGAAAAGGCTTGCAGGCTAGAAGAAGTAGCGGGAAGAATGACCCTTATCAAAAAGCACTTTGTCGAGCTTGGGTATATACTTCATGTCAGCATTCACTATCCTCGTTCCAATGGTGGCCAGCAGGTTAGAAAAGCTGCAAAGAGATTTACTTTGGGGTGGTTTTGAGGAGTTTAAATACGATTTTACGGATTGGGATAAAAGTAGTACAACAGTTCAAGAAGGGGGTTTAGGAGTGAGGAGGCTTGCTATTTTCAATCAAAGTTTATTGGGGAAGTGTGCGCTAGGCACGAGTCAGGTTGGGGTGAGCGGTCATCGCTGAAAACACGATTGACATATGGGGTGAGTCTTTGCAATGGAATAAGGATATGATGGGTGAGTTTCTAGCCATACTAATATGAAGGTGAGGGCGGGGATGAGAGCATGTTTGGGGTGGAGATGTTAGGTTGAGTGATGTTTACCATTTTAATCAATTGCCGGCAGTAGGTAATGCACTGGTGGTGGACTCCCATGGTGGAAGAGGAGATGGTGCAGTGGGATATTTTGCTTCACAGGAAGGTACAAGATTGGGAGCTCAAGGAGTTGTTGGAAAACTCAGGGGAAAACTGTATGTGATGAGGGAAGTGGGGAGAGGAGAGGTTATTTGAGGTGGATCCCGGCAACTAATGGGTCTTTTCCAGGTGGAAGATAATACCAAATTTTTGATGGAGAAGCAAACTTTACCTTTCCCTGGAGAGCCCTTCAGGGCACTTGTGCCCCAAACGAGGCTTCTTTTTTTCCTTGGTGTGCAGCTAAAGATAAGCTTCTCACTATAGATAATCTTATACACGAAGGGAATCATTGTTGCATGTGCATGACAAATGGAGAGTTAGTGGCACTTTGTTTAATCATTTTTCGAGACATATAGTAGGTTTTCTCTTGGATGGTGGTGGAGCTTATTCAACAATGGTACGGGGTTAGAGTGTGTAGAACAAGATGGAAGCTATGGATTTTGATCTCGCTGTGCTTGATATGCTTAATTTAGAGAGAGGAATCGAAGATATTTCGACGGGGAGGATAGACCTTTCTTCAAAACTAAGAGTCTATTTCCTTCTACTTTGTTGAGTGGGGGGTCAAGGGAGTGCAACCCTACACTGTAGACCAATTCTTTGACAAGTTCATAGTTTTGGAGTTCAGAGTGGTGTATATGTCATTTTCTTGTTTGGCCTTCTTTTACATACCTTGCTTTCTTTTATTCACGGGTGGCATCCTTTTGATGACTTTTCAAGAATTGATTAACAATCAAAACAAACACAAATCTCACATACGAATTACACAAACATGGACAATTCATGAACATAACCATAATAACAAGGGTAAATTACACTAGCACCGCTCGAGCTTTTTAGGCAACTAGATAGATGGTTTCCCGATGTTTATAGAAACCTCAAAGGACGCCACTGTAATCTAACCTATTAAATTAAAAGGAACAAAGTAAAATCAAAAGGGAATTATGGAAAAGGTAATCACTATGTTTGGTTGGACATTTTGAACTTTTATTTCACAAAGTAGTTTTGAATGTAAAAAAATTGTGGTTCCCAACAAATGCTGACAAAGACCAGCATTTTGACTTTAGATTCTGACTATAACCATGTGTGTACAGTAAAAATGGCCCCACCACTCCCACACTCCTCCATCTCCCGGATTTCCCTAGCTTTTTTAATAATTAACGAGTAAAGGCTGGCCTTTTTTTTTGAAGAGAGAGAGAGATGTGTCAGAATTTGGGACAGAATTTTGGTCCCACTTGCCGACCCACAGGCTTTATCACGAAATTTTCTTTTTTTTCCTTTTGCTTGCACTCAGACACGGGGACCCACTCATTTCAAAAATAACTCATTCAATCACATGTTTTTACATTTTAACTCAAAATTTTCATTCCAAAATTGTGAACCAAACACAGCGAATAGCTCCGCTACGTTCAAAAACCAATTTCTCCCCTAGACCTACAAAATCAATCCCACCGCCAATGAACAAAACCGTACCGTGAACTTATCAATATTTATTTTTTTTGGCACCTTCAATTCAAAAATAATAATAATAATCTCCCTTGTCTCATAATTAGTCCAGTACAAAAAGTCTTATCATTTTCAGATAAAACAATTAAGTACTTTTGAGCATAATTTTTTGAACTTTTCGCGTCAAATTCGAGATCTAAATCAGTCCTTTAAATTGGTGCAAAAAAGTTGAAAAGTTATACGTAGAAGTACTTCATTGTCAAATCTAAAAAACGAACGACATTTCGTAATGAACTTTCGGATGGAGACACTAATTCCTAACTTGCATATTATTGGTTTGTTTGATCAAATTGACTCCAAACTAGTTGAAAAATAATTTGTCTGAACTCTATCCCATAGTTGTCAAACCATGATCCAATAAAGAATTGAAAATTGTGTATCACTACGATTCAGAAATGATTTATAGAATACTTTGAAATATATATTCATGTCTTTGGATAAGAAATATATATTGTCAAAGTATCATATTTACCCTTGTTCGTATTGCAAAAGATGTAGATTTGATAAATTGAATTTTTGGCTGTTAGAATAGATACGGACACGGCACGGGACACATCTAAAAAAATGGGCACCGGGATATGCACATGAGACTCTATAAAAATGGGAGCACTGACACAGCAAGGAAACGGCAAAAATATTATTACCATGTTCCATTGTAAACAATAATATTTACAAACACAACCAAAGTACAAAAACAAACGGAAACATAGTTAAGAACACGGATGAGCATAACTACACTTCTTATGTTTGCGTAAAACTGTATTATAGTAATATTACAGAAATTTTCAAGTCAAGGATCCTGGATTTTCTTACGGTTCGGACCTTATTGTTCCCGATCGAATTTCGATGATCCGAACCATTCAATGTATTTAAAATGTGTTTTTAAGGATACCCGCAAGAGATGAGCAAAAAATATGACCGGGCAGGGCTTAATCTGAACAGTTTTCATAAAATGCATTTTTATGCGTTTTTATGAAAAACTGCTCAAATCAAAGCGTACTCTTAAACACGTTTTAAACACATTGAACGGTTTGGATCATCGAAATTTGACATGAGGTCCAAACCGTAAGAAAAATGCGGGATCCTTGACCTGAAGAGGACTGTATATATATATTAACCCAAAACAATTGAAGTACTCCCTCCGTCCCATAAACATGGCCTTCCATTTGAGGATGTCCTAGAAAGATTGTCCATTTTGAAAAGTTTCCAAAAAAGTAATGCAATGCTCCCATTTTGCCCTTCCTTTTCTTTTACTTTAAATAATGAAGGATTTCAAGAAACATTCCATCAAGGGGCAACAATGGGAAGTCAACAAAAGTACAATATATAATTACATTATCAATAAATAAATAAAAATTATGTTCACCTGAATAGTTGGTTTCCAAATTAGGGCCAATGAAATGGGACAAAGGGAGTAATACATATTTACCCATCAAAATTTGAGAATTTACATGTGTAACTCCGTCATGTCCCATCAGTGCCCACACAACACACACACACCCCGGGTGTCTCGCCTATGTCTCCCTGCTCTCAAACATGTCCCCACCATGTCCTACCTTAAGAGTCAACATTGTGTATTTTGGAGTGTCCCCAGCATGTCCAACACAAGTACGATGACCGCGTAGGTGTGTCGGTGCTTCATAGTTGTTCTAAGCTTTTTTTTTCTGCTTCATGATTTTTCTAGTTATTAGCAATGTAGTAATCCTAGCTACCATTAATTAATTTCTAAACAGATCTATTATCTATATTAAGTGGTCCATTCATTTAGTCCTCAGAGATCTCCCTACATACATAGCATAAATGGTGTGATCATAGAAGATTTCTCTAAAAAGATGTAACTGCTTCCTCCAATAATACATGTTTGACAGACACCAAACTAGATATTTAACAATGATACGCCAAATAAGTAACATAGTTTACAATCTCTCCGAACATCATAAAATTTCCAAACCAATATTTAAAGCAGGCGCTCGCTCAGAATCTCCTCAACTTCTTACACAATTCGAACAATTTTGTATTCGCCATTTTAACCTATCGACTTTCTAATCCAAGAAAAAATCTAATTAGTAAGGCAATGAATAAGTATACATATATATAGCCAAGTTAACTGCACAACAACAGCTCTAGCTAGATGAGATGCCTCGTCAAAAGCACCACTTAATCCTCAGATCACAAAAAAGCTACAATACATTATTCATCATATAGCGCCAAGTATTCTATATCTTAAACAGCCCAAAGGACCCAAAAACCATAGTGTTCAAAAACTTACCCACAAAACTGCTCGTCTAAGAAGGGTAGTCAATGATATCTCTACTTATCAAAATAGTAGATGAAGTCTTAGTCCCTTACCCACAAAACTTTATTTGTAGCAAACGCCACAAAAAAAAAATAATAATAATAATCAGAACCTGACACATTATAACACAGTCAACCATATTTTTCTGCAATAGTATTGATTGTGGCATGCAAAATTAAATAAACCTATTCTAGAAGGAAGAAGAGTGAAATAATGATGAGTTATTACTCTTTCCCTAGCTGTTCTTAGAATTGAATTAGATATAAGAAATATTGAAAACCTTACCCTTCATTGTCTTGTGTACGAGAACGAAAACGAGGCTCCCGGTTTGCTACTTGAGGACTGCCCCTCGGCCGAAGCATCCGCTTACGTTGCTGAACACCATAACTGAAAACTTCCCTTTCTTTCTCTGCACCCAAGTCAGTGTCTGCACATCCATCATCTGAGTCTTTGTCATACCACCTACTGCGCTTTTCAGGTCTCTCTTCGTCTACATCAGCATCTCTTCCCTTTCTCCTCTCTCTAGCTTCCCCATCACTGTTTTTCCAGCCATCGTGGTCTCTCTGCTTCTTCTGCTCTAATGTTGAATTTTCCAGCTCAGACGTTCTGGCATATGCATCCACTGGTTCTTTATCATTCTGCAAACCATCCTTCTCAGCTCCATTCCATACTTCTCTCTTAACATGATCCTTTTCCCTCTCCTTTGGTTTTTCCTTATCTCTGGAAAGATCCTTTCTCTCTCGCTCCCACCTCTCAGCTTCTCTTTCTTCCGTCACGGGCTCTTTTCCATCACCACTGCTACTTCCTAGATGCAAGTTGTTCCGACGCTCATTCTTGTCTTTGTCCAACCAATCCCTGTGCTTCAAGTCTTTTCGTTTCCTGTCTCTTTCTTTGAATTTATCTTCACCTTTTAAATCGAATTTATTCTCCCCAACGGCCTCATGTGATTCATAGTAATCCCTCTCTTCAGGAGTTGAGAATTCCTTCCCGGCCTCCCTCTCAACTAGGCCCTGCAAATTAGCCCGTGAAGCATGCAATGGATCCACATTTCCACCCAGGATATCAGGATACCTCTTTCCCCCCCTGTGGTGTTCTTTCGATTCTTTCCAACTCAAGTGACTGTTCCCCGGTCCATATCCTTCCTTTTCTGTCTTCACACTGCCATCTTTATACTCCAGATGATTATCATCCCTATCCCTGTCGTGTTTGGCTTCTTTGCTCTCTTTCTCTTTCCCACTCTGATACAAATCCCTAGCATCACGGTTCTCAGCCTTGAGATCCCTGGCATTGTCCCTCGACTCTGACCTGTTCTCTGAAGCAGCTACAGGGTGATCGAAATGTGAAACATTGGAAGACGGGGACACCCGATTATGATACATTGGAAGCAACGGCGACCGAATCTTAACGGGAATCTGGGAATCCTGTTGTCCCGCGTGATCAAACGGTTGGGTATGGTGGTGGTGGTGGTGGTGGTAATCGCTCAGTGCCACAGATGGTCCCAGTTTAGGGCCAACTAATGGGTGCACAACAGCAGAATCGTCATTTGGGTATTTTGAGTTTTCAGCAGCAACTCCACCAGAGGTAACGCTGGCTGCGGCCTCCTCATGCAACCTCTTATTGGGAGTAGCACTCATATCGCTGTTGTTGGTGTGGGTAGAAGCTACAATGAAACCATGGCTAAAAATTTAGTTCTTTTTTTCGCAGATATATTAACAAAAACCCTTGGGCAGAAACCTAACCTAGAAAGCCACCGCTTTAGACCTCAAAAAGAACAAATAAAATAAACAGAATGGCCGGCGAAATGTATGATACTCCAAATGGATTCACTGTTGGTGCGTGGATTAGGCAATCCCTTACTACAGAAGGTGTGTTCATTTACTAGACCCCAGACGTTTTATGTTAAAGCATCTAAATTACCGACATACACACACAACAGAGACGACCAGAGAGAGAGAGAGAGAGAGAGAGAGCGCAGAGAACTAAAGAGACGAACTGAGAGAGAGAGAGAGAGAGAGAGAGAGAGAGAGAGTGGTACCTGTCCTCGTTGCCGGCGGAGCGTTGTTTCGATTTCAGAATTTGGGCTGGTTCTGATTCCGAATGGAACTTAAATTTTGAGGGTAACCTGGACTGAACCGCATAAAAAAATGGTAAATTTCATCGACATCCCCTATTGTTTCTATATATACAAAAATCTGCCATGAAATTTCTGAAATAACATTGACCTCTCTCACCTTTTTCCCTGGCAGTATGCACTAAACCCCCTCCATTAACGGATTGTCATCAAAGTACCCAAGGAAAGTGGCTGAGATCATAATCTGACTACCTAAAATGCCAACAATGCCCTTAGCTACTATGTAGAAGATAAATACTCCTACATTCAACATGCCCATGAGTGTATAAGAAAAGAGTGAATAACCACATCTTTGCATATTTACCAATATTATTGGTGAATTGGAAATACAAAGTACAGGGCAACAGATGGAATAGACAAATGCACATATATGTAAATATACTCCCTCCATACCAAATTACTTGTACTCTACAAACTATTTGGGCTAAATCAACTAAATATTTGTAAATAATTTTGTGCGGACGTGCCAGAAAAGAATATAAATCTATCTTTTTCAGATTAACTCAAAAATAGCTAACTTAATCACGCAATTGTGATTATCTGTTCAATTACCTGAACGAAGAGGATTTTTCTAAAAAGTATCAATCAAACTAAATCGGCACCCTTCAAACAGAGAAACCAAAAAAGATAATTGAATACAAGCACGCTTGAGTTTAATCAAAAGCAAGCTTATATATGATTACTCTTAGGATTTCAGCAATGTAGACACCCCAATCTGGGTTTCAAGATTAACTTACTTTTGGTTTTTTAATTCTCCAATGATGAAACAGATCAAGAACACCCCAGGAATGTCGAGTGGTTGAGCTTTGAGTATTTGATACCCTTTTAACCCTAACCAAACCTAACCTTTACCCTAGTGTCACGCGTTGCGCGCTAGTCAAAGTGCCAAGTGTTGGTCAAAATGTCAGGTTTGATCATTGACCAGGGCAGGGTAGCTTTGACTTGCGTACGCAAGTCCTTAACTCGCGCGCGCTAGTCAACCCCTCTCGTTGACCTGTGCGTGCTAGTTTAAAACTCACGCGTGCTAGTCAGAGCTCTGGTCAAACTTGCTTTATTCAGCATGCAGTCGCCATGATTAGGGGTCTACAGCACTTTAGAACCTTCCAATTCGTTGAAAAAATAGTCATCGTCAGGGGACATCCCTTACGCCCATCCCATCAAGCTTTGGCGCAAAGCTAACCAACCATTTATGGCTGATTGAAGTTAGGGCTGTCCAAAAAGCTCGCCCGCCCGACAACTTGACCCGACCCGAAAATTTAGTCTCGGATGGATAAAACAAGACATTCGATCGGGTTCAGGTTGACTCTAATAGACCCGACAAGTTGTCGGTCAGGTTTCAGGTTGTAAATATTTTATTTCAGGTCACCTGACCCAACCGAATTTTGTTCCTACTATAAAACCAAAAAAATAGGGGATTTTTCATTTAGGGTTCTGGTCTCACTGTCTCAGTCTCTCTTCTCCTCTCGTTCTGCCGACACCCACCCCACCCCACCCCACTCTTTCATTCTATCTGACCGACGACCAGATCTCCGGCCAGTCTTCTGCTCTCTAGTCTCCACAATCCACTCGCTACCCAAATACCCGATCTCGCAGCCGATCGACAATGGCTGACTCTGCCACTCTGGTACCGTGGTACGTCTCTCTCTCTCTCTCTCTCTCTCTCTCTCTCTTTCTCTCTCTTGCTCTCCAGTCTCCATAGTGGCATAGTTTTGATGATTTTGTATGATATCAGTTTTTTAACTGTTAGTTTTGCATTTCTAGATCTCTAGATTCTCCTCAGTCCACTCTCTCTCACAGCCAATCGACGCCTAAATCTGGTACGTCTCTATCTCTCTCTCTTTGGAAGTGAGTGGCGGCGGCGGCGGTGGACTGGTGGTTGAAGGGTGGTTTTCGTTGCTAGGGTTTTTGTAATTTGTTGCCAATTTTGTAATTTGTTGCTAGATTTTGATGGAGCTCGTCTCTGATCTAAGAGAACTCATCTCTATGTGTGTGTGTTCTTGTGCAGGGAGGACAATGATAAACTGATGTTTTGAGGAGAATATCATGTGCTCACGTTTGTATATGGTTGATTTATTGTATTGCATTTTATAATGCCTATTAAGTTCACAATTTGCCATCTTAATTGTCCAGATTAGTGCATCATATTAGATGTTAGACTATTCTGGTGTATCTAAACGTGAAAACAATGAGCTCAGTCTTCGGGTTCCAAAAGATTTAGTTTTATAAATGGGAAGCACTTCGGTTTTTGTTTATTGCTACCACCAAAAGATTTAGTTTTATAAATAAGAAGCACTTCGGAAGCATTTTATTATTTAGTTCCTTTTAATTTAGTTTTTACTTTTATGTTAAAAAGTACTCTGATCTTTTTAATGTAACTGATTGAAAACCATCTGATCATCACTCTTGTTTGTTATAGGTGATGCAGCCAATTTTTGATTTCCATCTTGGTGGGGAACTTGAGGATGATGTCGTTGATATCGAAGAACTTGAACTTCAAGTTCAAGGTAATCCTAATCCAGCTGTGACTACCCTTGCCGATGTATGTCAATGTTGAAGATGATACGGTAGATAAAGTAAATCAAGTTAGGAGAAAAACCAAGAAAAGAAAGCTTCCTCCACAAACTCTTGAAGGCCCCAAGCCAAAAAAAGATCGACATCGATCTCCTACCTGGGATCACTTCGAAAAAATAATAGAGGGCGATGATACATGGGGTGAGTGTAACTATTGCAAGAAAAGATATGCGGCTAATAGTAAAAAATATGGCGTTAGTAATTTGAAAGCTCACATCCCCGTTTGCCCCGTTACATCCTCTTAGAGACCAACATGGACAACAAAACCTTTCATTCAAAGTCAACCGGGGGGGGGGGCGGCGGTGTCGACGTTGTGACAAGTGTATTTTCTTTTAATGAGTGTAAGAGAGCTATTGCAGAAATAATGATTATTGATGAACTACCATTTAGGTTCGTTGAGGGGATTGGGTTCAGGAAGTTTTGTAAGGTCATGCAACCAAAGTTCGCACCGATCCCTTCTCACCAAATGATTACTAGAGAGGTGGTTGCAAGACTACGACAGGGGAAAACTGAAAAAATTATTAAAGGGCCGTAGGATTTGCCTCACAGCTGATACATGGACATCAATTTAAAACCTTAACTATGTGTGTCTCACTACACACTTCATTGATGATGATTGGAAGTTGCAAAAGAGAATTTTAAACTTTTGTCAAATTGAAGATCATAAGGGAGTCACAATAGGCAAGAAAAATGAGTCATTATTGCTTGAGTGGAATGTTGATGCTATTTTTACAATGACGGTAGATAATGCAAGTTCGAACGCCACGGCTATTGAGTACTCGAAAAGGAAAACAATGGATTGGAAAAGGACTGTTTTGGGGCATGAATATATACATATGTGACGTTCTGCACACATTTTGAATCTTATTGTCATTGAGAGATTGAAAGATATGACTGAATCTATTTTGCGTGTTCGTGATGTTGTGAGGTATGTGAGATCTTCTCCACAAAGAATAGAGCCCTTCAAGAAGTGTGTGGAGAAGGAGAAAATTAAATCGAAACAAACTGTGTGTCTTGATGTGTGTACTCGATGGAATTCCACTTACTTGATGTTAGACGTAGCCATCAATTTTGGGAAAGCATTTCAAAGAATGGGGGAGGAAGACAGTAGTTTCATAAAATTCTTTGGCAGAAAAGAAGGCGATGAGGATTTGTCATTGGAGGGTGACCAAGGTGGGAGCCATAGCCATAGGGTCCCAACTCCAAGACAAGCAACTATCTTAAACAAGCTTGATTGGAAGAACTGTAGGTTGTTTGTTACATTCTTGAACTTTTCTATAATGCAACCAAGAAATTTTCAACTTCTCTTTTGTCACATCCAATGTGTTCTTTCATGAGTTGTTTGAGGTTCAAACCAGTATAGATGAATCAATCCTCAACAGAGATCCTTTTATGTCTAAAATGGCAATTGAAATGAAAAGAAAATTTGAGACGTATCGGGGGGATGTAGAGAAGTTCAATCCCCTACTTTATGTGGCAGTGGCTCTTGATCCCCAGTTTAATTTAAGGTTGGTGAAGTTTTGCTATACAAGATCCAAAGGGAAGCCGGTGGGTGAGAAGATGGAGAAACAAGTGAAGGATGTTTTGAACAAGTTGTATGATTTTTATGAAAAAAAGGGTGAAGTTAGACAAAATGTGCCTATTGCAAGTCAAATGCCGAGGGTAAAGGAGGAGAATGAGAATTGTGATCGTCGCTTGAATTTAGCTAGCAAATTGACACGTACTTGGAGGAGGAGTATCCTAGTGTTTGTTCCTCGGAGGTAGACAAGTACTTAGGGGATTTGTGCGAACGTAGAGACAGTCCAGATTTTGATATCTTGGTTTGGTGGAAGAACAATTCCAACAAGTATCCAATCTTGTCAAAAATAGCGCGTGATGTATTAGCTATGCCCGTTTCTACCATTGCTTCTGAGTCGGCCTTTAGTAGGGGCGGTCGCATACTTGATCCATTTGAAGTTCACTCTCACCGTCAATGGTCGAGACTCTTGTATGCACCCAAAATTGGCTTCTAAGCACAGTTCCAATCTCTCTTCGACAGTCTATGGATAAGTTGAAGATCTTGAACGAGGTAATTTAATTCAATTGATCTAGTCTACTTTCTATTTAGTTTTTTCATAGTATTGGATTGAATTAAGTGTTTTTTTTTTTCCAGAACTCTTACAAAGTGAATCAACTGATGATGCAAATTGCAAGACAAGTTCCTAGGGATTGAGTGATGAGCCTTTGGACATTGGACCACTAATAAAATATTTAACTTTACGTTATTTTGTAATCTTTGAAGTTTTCAATTCTCTTCTAATTTTTCTTTCTATGTAACAAGTTTGATCAATTTAGACATGGGATGCATTGAGCAGTGAGCACTATGGACAATTGGACATTGGACTACAGGACTAGTTTATTTTGTTATGGAGACTTGTGTGTTTGGTTGCTTTAAATTATTTTAGACTTGTAATTGCTTGCCTAGTAGACAGTAGTGGACTGGAAATGTTGAACTGGTTGTATCATGTATGGCTGCTAAAAACACAAGGAAGGAGAAAGGCTAGTCACTGGTGTGTGGCTGTGTGCCGTGTGTTTGGTCTGTTTTTTTTGCCATGTGGTTGTGTTTGGTCCTTTTTTTTTTTTTTGGCTTAATCTTGCTTGGATGTCACTCATGTCAGTACTAGACAGTAGTAGTAGTAGCGGTGGTGGTGGAGCAGTGGACTAGAAATTTCTTGCTGGCATTGTTGGAAAATGACTTCTTTTTTTTAGCTGACGATGAATGATGATTGCTGGAAAATTGGGCATTGAGCCATTTGGCCCAATATAATTAATGAACTTTTTTTTGATATGGCTTGGTGGAAGCCCAAAGGTTAATAAGGGCATTTAGCCTTGCGGGCCTGCTATGAAACTTGCAAAATCAAGAGATTAGCAACCCAAAATATTTAAGGAAATGGAAAAAAAATAGCCCAAAAAAATGAATACGGCCCAAAAAATAATAGGCCCACTTAAATGGCCCAACCCGAAGAATCGACCAAACCAGATCAAAACCCGCACCGGCCACAAACCTGACCCGAATTGACTAGAAGTTTGATCGCTTTCGGGTTGACTCTAACATACCCGAAAACTGTCGGGTTGGGTCCAACCTGACCAAACCCGACCGATGGACAGCCCTAATTGAAGTCCTCTCTCTCACCCTCTCCCTCGATATATACCCCTTCTTTCATCCAAGCAAGGGGTTACAACCTTTGGATCACTTTGTTGCAAAACTTAGTTGATCATTTTGTCACCCAAAGTATCACGCCCTGAATTTTCAACATAAATAGTAATAACATTTGATAATTAAAATCATTGCATTAATACAAATATTACCCCAAAAAGACAATTCTTTCTTTTAACCACAAGTTAAGTTCAAAGATTTCATCTACGGCTCGAAGCCCCAAATTGTCATGGTACTAGTACTGAAAGAGAGGATTAAGAGTTTACAAGATTCCATAGTCAAAATGATTTTAACAATAATCGAAATTACAATTATATCTTCGAAAGAGTTTTACTAAGATGCTAAGTAGTTCCCCCTTGATAGATTTCAAAAAGATTAAGTCAAACATGCACTCCAAGCACTTCATGTCAATGACCTGCAATGTACCTGAAAATGATAGGTTGAGCTACACTAGCCTAGTAGAGAAATCTATACACAAGTTATAGGAAAATATGCCGAGTTATGCATCAAGAGAGAACGAGAATAGACAGATATGCCCAAAGTTCATATGGCTATCAATAAACAACTCACTATAGCCAAAGGATTCTAGACAATCCTATATGCAATACATATCATCTCACACGCCATACTTGTACCACTAACATTTTCACATCAATCACAATTAACCGATGTTTGGTTTATCAACCGATTCATCGCATAACATATGATTCCACAATCATTCCCGTTCTCATAATAATTCTCCCTTTCCTTATTGTTAGTCATCAACATCCTCTTTCCCATGAATCAATCTCTTTTGTTTTCAAATAGGTGTAATGTAAAGAAATACATGACCTATAATGGTCAAGCTCCGTTGATTCGAGCTTGAATAACTGGAGTCCATTGATTCTGTGTACGAATACTGGAAACCGTTGATTCACTCAAGAATAGCTGGAGGATTTTTAATAGAGAAATCCTTTTCCTTTTTAAACAATCCAATTTAATAAAAACCAATCTTTCTTTCTTTTTCTCAAGATCTCATATCTCATCAATCAAGGTTTTCGCATGTATCGCGCGTACCCCAGGACATATCACATATAAGTGATACCCATTTATATATACTCCGGGACACATCACATATAAGTGATGCCCATTTATAAACTCTGGGACACATCACATATAAGTGATGCCCATAGTGTCATATCTCATCATATCCATACGAGTCGATCAATCAATCACAATTTAATCATCCCAAACAATTCTATCACAACATTGAATACACTTCAAGCATCCTAAGCGATCTACTAATCCACCACGTTGATTACATTTTAAAACATCCCAAACTGTCAACCATATCGTGACTCTGACTAATAAATTAATACACGTCATTCCCTTTAAGTATACAACAATACCTATGTAAAGCACCAACCCATCACCACCCTATAGCATACCCCTCGCTAATATCGACACCAAGACCTCATGGAATAAGCACTAAAGAAATTTAAAGAAAACAACAAGACGGATCATGAGGACACGGATTTCGGTCCGACCTTTCAGATCACTTAACAGACACCCATCTTCCCAATTCACACTCACCACAATGCCTCGCATAACCTATGACACCCGTAAACCACCTTACGATACATCCTCCGTTCACAACGATACTAAGGTTACGTTTTACGAGCGTCTCAGGAACAGAAATGCCAATGAGTCAACAAAGATCAAACAATTGAGTTTAGAGAAGGTCTAAAGACATTTAAGGGGTGCTAGAAAGGATTAGGGGTCAAAACGATGAAGTACGAAACAATTGCTGAAAAACTGTCCATAAGCTCCTGGAATCGATATAGCCAAATGGCCGTATCAATACATCAACCAAATCAAGAATTCTGAAGCTTGTGTTTTCTTATAGTATCGATACGGCAAAAAGCCCGTATCGATACAGCGAGGTTTCAAGCAGATTTTCAAGAAACGAAGCCCCAACAACAACCAGCAATCTAAAGCACGATTAAGGTGCAAAATCAGCACATAAGTATATAACAAGCGCAAGAAATCCCTACCTCAAAGTCGGAGAGCAAACAAACAAAGAGATCGGGCCGCGCGAACCCTTGAACTCAAACTTTGAAATACGCCCAAAATACTCCTCTACGAGCCAAACCGAACAAGCTATGAACTCAATGGCACATGAGGAAGACGAAGAGAAGGCTAATTTCTTTGGGTTTCAAGCTTTGGTGGTGGAATGAGTGTGAGAGAGAGAGAGAGCCCGAGAGAGAGAGAGTCGGACAAAGTGAGAGAGAAAGGGGAAGACTTTCTATCCTCTACACACACAAACACCCTATATATCATAGGACATACACAAATCACACTTGCACTCCCTCAACTTCCAATTCCTTCATTCAAACTCCAAATTACATAAACACATATTTCACATTTTCCTCAATTTCTAATATTAATAAACCTTTAAATAATTTTTCAAAAATACGGGTCCTTACACAAAGGTGTGGGCAATGCGAATTGCCCCGACTCTTTCTCTCTCCTCCGAGGGAAAGGGATTCCGTTCCCCACCCTTTTTGAGAAAGGAGAGATGCTGCCGGTTCGTGGGAGCGCTTTTATGAAGCTGGACGTCAAGCGCTCGCGAAAAATACAGAGTCGCCACTTGGGTTTGAAGGTCCGATACCCAAGGAACCGTATTTCGAAGCACTTGCCGCGCTGTTTGATTTGAAAAAGTTAAGGAACCAGTCCGTCATAACCATATCTGGGTTCGGGAGCCAGGTTACGAGAGGGGAAGGGTTTTATGGCACCCCTCTCGCCCAATCCGGAGATCGGTCTCTACTTAGGCATTTGCGAAAATGTTTGTTTTTGCGATTCTGTTTAATTAATCATTTTTTAGCCAATTAGGGCGGGGGAACAGTTAATCGGGGATTTAAAACTGTAACATGTTTGCAAGGTGTGGTAGATAGCATGCATGGATGAAATAAATGAGATAAAACTGAAAACCGCTTTCGGGATGCCAAAACAGTGCAGGGTATGAATTTATCACGAACAGTGACCAACTTGCATGCAGAAAATGGAAGCATGCAAGTCACACCATCGCGCGACACACCCATACCCTCGCGCGAGTATCAACATCCTTTTACAGATTCAATTTTATCTCCTTCTGGGCTCTGGAAGGACCAGTGCACACCCAGGACAAACCAAGCAGTTTATGTATGCTGGAAATAACTACTTATTACAATCTGATTGAGTAAGAATAACACACAACCCTTAAACAGTGAGGGTGATAAAAACAGAGACCAAAGGCCTAGCTGAGGCTGCATTGGTGGCCAACTGTCCATCTCAGGAAGGTCGGTGGTAGGTTGGACCGTCGCGCGATGGTGTGAGTCTGTCGCGCGATGGTGCGCCCTGGCGCACTGTCACGCGATGGAGTGACTCTGGCGCGCGATGGTGCGCCCGGGCGCACTGTCGCGCGATGGAGCCAGATCGTCGCGCGATGGTGCGCCCCGGCGCGGGATGGTTGCGCCCTGGCGCGGGTCAGCTAGGTTTTTGGTTTTTGAAGTGGCTTAGGCTAGGTTAGGTTCAAGGGTTTTGCAAACACTCAAAGCTCAAACACGATATCATTCCCGGGTTGTTCTTGATCCATTTCATCATCGGGGAATCAAAAACCGTAAGTAAACTAATCTGGAAGCCCAGATTGGGGTGTCTACAGTAGCCCCTCTTTGACGGCACTTGAAGCACCATCGACTTGGTACAAGTAACGTCAAAGATTTCTAGACACCCCTCAAGGCAATCCAGAGCAAAGCATACTAGCAAAGTAGACAAGTAAACTTAAGGAACCTGATTGGTGGAATGGACAGGCAGGTCCATTGCCGGGGATGAAGATAGAAGTGGACGAGTGAATCGCCGCTTGTTGATCAAATTTGGACAGGACAGGCTGTCGTTGCAGATTTGGACGGGACAGGCCCTCATTGCTGGGGATCAAGCTATCCTCGGCATAAAGTATTCCAACAAACACGGGTAGGTCGTGTCAGGCAGGTTGAATTCCATCTGTTAGGAATCAGAGCCAATCTCCTTATCAAAGACCATCCGAGACAGAGCAATAAGGCTGCTGGAAGATGCATGTGAAGCTAGACTGATGTAGAGGTAGTCATTTGGGGCAGGCCGAGGCGGACTCTCCTGGGGAACAACTAGTTGCGAATGGGCGAACCATCGTACGATATCCTGATCGTTGTTGATCGGGGCGAACACGGACGATATGGCTGGTTGTCATCGCTGAATGGACAGAGACAGATGATGTGGTTGATTGTCGTCGCTGAATGGGCAGAGACAAGCGACGTGGCTGGTTGTCATCACTGAATGGACAGAGACAAGCGATGCGGTTGGTTGTCGTTGATGATATGGCTGACCATCGCGGAATTGAGAAGGACGATATGGCAGACCGTCGTTGAACTAGAGACAGGAAGATCAGTGTGCTGAATGATCAAGTCGTTGAAGATTGGACAGGACCGGCTATCGTTGATGCGGACGGAGAGATCAATGAGCTGAGTGATCAAATCGTTGAGGAATTTGACAGGATGGGAGGATCATCAGTATAAATGATCGAGCCGTTGAATTTGGACAGGACCGGCTATCGTTGATTTGAGATGGGCAGATCAGTGTGCAGAATGATCGAGCCGTTGAGTTTGGACAGGGCCGGCTGTCGTTGATTTGAAAGGGCGGATCACTATACAAAATGATCGAGCCGTTGAAGATTGGACAGGACCGGCTGTCGTTGATTCGAGATGGGCAAATCAATGTGCAGAATGATCAAGCCGTTGAGAAGTGGACAGGACCGGCTGTCGTTGATTCGAGATGGGCAGATCAATGTGCAGAATGATCAAGCCGTTGAGAAGTGGACAGGACCGGCTGTCGTTGATTTGAGACGCAGATCATTTTATCGCATCCTGCCGTGTGAACAATGCCGCAAGAGATTTTCGATCGCATCCGCTGACAAACAGAACAAAACCGCAGGAGATTGCATCGCATCCTTCGGCCAACAAATCGAGAGTTAGGGAGATTTCCATCGCCTCCGTTAACAAACAGAACAAAACCGCAGGAGATAGCATCGTATCCTTTGGCCAACAAATCGAGAGTTAGGGAGATTTCCATCGCCTCCGTTAACAAACAGAACAAAACCGCAGGAGATAGCATCGTATCCTTCGGCCAACCAAGACTTGATGGTAACCATTCTGGCCACCTTCCTGTTTTCAACATTTGACATATACAATATGCAAAGATGTATACTAACAAAATGCACAAATTGAAAGTGCAGATGCAAACTAAGGGCGGCTCCTAAGAGGACAATGATGCCTAAGGACTACCACTGAGCCCCAGTACTTTACTGTCTTTTGCTTCTGAGATGCGCACCCAAACAGAGAGACATTGAGTGGGCTGACGTGCCCAGTTGACATGTAGCAGTGTGGCATTGGGCCTGCATGCCCTTTCTTCGATGTACGGGCAGATGAGCCCCAGAGATATACTTTGCTTGGCCTTTGGCTGACGTGCCTCTGCCGTTCACGAGATTCTACTGCTTGTAGATCAAAGAAGCTAGGGTAGCAACGTAAAAATTGCATTTTTCAGTTTATTGACATATAAACCATGCGCTAATATCTAATTTGCATTGACAAGTGAACTGAGTCGACACAGATATGCGCACATGCACAAACTCGCCTAGCTCGAAAGAAAAGGGGGAAAGAGCCCCAGGGAACAATGCGAACCCTTAGACACATGGAATACAATGAAATTTTGGGCATTAACGTGCCAAAACTCACAATTTCCCTTTTAGACAGGCGAAACTGACACTTGCGAGGTCAAAATAGCTGTACAATGACCTGCACAAACAAATAGAACCGAGAATAGCATCTCGACATGACAAAAAAATAGACAAATGCCACAAAGACGGACATAAGACACAAATGATGACACATATAGGCCCGGACTGAAACCGACACCCCCGTGCAGTCACATTAGGTCTGCACGGTATGACAAAACATGGCAAAAAGCCCCTTGAATGACATTCAAAAGTAGTAGCTGACTGCTATTGACTGGCTGCTCGAACCAAAGAAAAGCGCGCAGGTTTGAGACCAACGCACAAAACTATGAACAAGTGCACGTGAACCTCAAATTAGCGCACATGACTGCAAAGCTACTGCAAATGCTCACATCAGACTTCGCTGAACTTTAGAATAAATTGTGAGCCATTAGGCCTCACCAGCATTTCGTTCTGTTTTTGATGCTTAAATTCTTTTAAGGCTTTATGCTCAGCTTTGAAATTGAAGTAGTAGTTTGCAATAAAACTGAAAGACAAAAGGTTTTCCCCGTCAGACGCCTCCCATGCAGCTTGATCTTCGAATCTCTTCGACCTTTGATGTGTACCAAACGTCAACCATGGATCCAATTGATAGATTGCGACCGAGTCTCAAAGAAAGACTGCCTACGTATCCCAAGCTAGGGAATCAGGTCAAAACGTAGTTCAGGCCAAGGTTCACTCGAGTATTTACCTCACCTTTTACGCTCTAACTTTTGCCTAGAACCGCCACTTCGGGTTTTCGGTCTAGCGAGCTTTCAAATTTTGCCTTTATTTTTGCCTAAACCTCCTTCATAGGTTCTTGGTCTAGCAGGCTGCTCTAACTTTTGCTTGGAACTGCCCACCCTTGGGGTTTTCAGCCCAACGAGCTTCTCTCAGGGAAAAGGCTTTTGAAATTGATCCATATTGACCAAGGTATTTGAATTTATTGCTATAGAGATCGAAGAAATGGATGTTTGGGCACGGCCCCAGATAAAATGGCTTTGATAGCACAGGGTCCAAATTGCTTCAGTTGACATGCCTTGCTTCAGGCCAATTTTGAACTTTCGAACTTGTGCTTGGCGAAAGGCTGTTCCAACAAACTTGAACATGGTATGTGGCACTGGACCTTCTGAGCTTCTGCTTTTTGGCTTGGCATCCGGTAGCAAAGGGATTCGATGTTTCTTTATGTCAAGATCAATACCAAGCGTGTCTTTGTGAGACCATGCCAAGTCATTGATGAATTCTTCGAACCTGTCTGACCGGGCACAATGCTCCTCTGGGGACAATGTTGAACCAGTTTTGAACCATTTGGAGGTCTACTTCATCTTTCAAGTTTATTTGAAAACTACTATTTCAATTATTAGGCTGAGCATGCCTTTTGTCTTCCCTTTCGGCGAGGGAACACATTTCCTTGGGGATGATCCCATCGAAATCTATCCCTTCGTCGTCAGGGTCGACACAATTTATTCAAAAGCCAGCAAAAGTACTTAGAAGCAAGATAATGCATATCATAAGGAAAGCCCCCTCGGGGTTGCCAAGTACAGCAAAAGACTCGAATAGAAGCTACGACATGGAGGGCCAAGAGGCACAACCTCCGACTCAGAGCTAGACTTAGACAAATGCAAACGACTCTGTGTCAGACTCAAACAAAACGCCAATGCAAACTAGACGCGGTTTGAAAATGCAATATTTAAAAAAGCTACCCATAGCTTCCACAAAAAGAGGTAGGATCCAGCGGGTGTCAGGCCCAAGCAACAGCACTTCGGCTTCCTCAGCTTCTTTAACCAAACCTACTCGGTGCTCCTTTGAACAATGGACCTCAGCAGGGCAGTCCTTTCCTTTGTAAGCTCCTCATCACTATCAATCCAGGTGTCGGCAGTGAAGATCTCAATTGCCCAACCTACAGCCATCATGTTAACCTCCGGTTCAAACGGGATGGATACGATTGGTTTGGGTTGGCTTTCTGGGATGATATAGTGGCTAGGGTTGAATATGGTAGAGCTGGGGTTGATTTGTGTGGAGATGATAGATATCTGACCAACCAGAGGGTCAGAGTTGTGTTGAGGCAAGGAGTTGGAAATGACGTTAGGCTTTGGTGGAACATGAACCGTGCCATTGTCAATGAGATCTTGAATCTCATGTCGAAGACGATAGCATGCGTCAGTAGGATGGCCAGGCATTTGGTGGAAGGCACAGAAGAGGTGAGGCTTATAACCAGAAGGCAGGACTTTTGGCGGAGAAGTTGGGGTCAAGGGTTTGAGATGCCCAGATTTGACAAGTTTTTCCATCACTGCGGACAGAGGTGCCTCGAAGGCAGAGAAACTCCGAGGTTGGGTTCGGGCCCGGTAGCTTTGGGCGTTTTGAACCTGATTGACATCGGCTGTATGGTTGGGGGAAGCAGCAGCATTGTCCCCATTTGTAGTTGAATTGGCGTAATTGCTTCCACCAAACAGAGCGCTACTATTTCCAGAGTAAGCCCTCGGCTTAGCTTTTTGTGAGGAGGACTCTCCCCTAGGCAGAATCCCACTCTGCAGTGCATCTTCAATGGCCAGGCCTGACTCGAAGAAAGTCTCAAAGTTTGCAGATGCTTGAACCAACACGAGGTGCTTGGCGAAGTCAGGTTGAAGATTGCGGGAGATGATACGAAGTTGATCCCTCTCGCTCGGGCGCTCAGTCATCAAAGCAGCTTTGGCTCTCCACCTTTTAACAAAATCCGCAAAGGACTCCTTTGCTTCCATTTTGGTGGATTCTAACTCACGAGTAGTCATCTTGAGCTGAGAGTTGTAGTTGTACTGTGCAACAAAGGCAGCCCCAATATCCTCCCAAGTTCTTCTTTTGGAGATGTCGAGCGACATGAACCAATGGAAGGCAGGCCCAGAGAGAGTCTGAGGAAAAAGCTGAGACATGGCCTCACTTTCTACACCCAACAACTTCATTGCAGCATGGTAGCCAAAGAGATGAGTCTTGGGATCACTGCTCCCGTCGAACTTAACCAAGTCAGGCATCTTGAATTTGTCAGGAAGCCTAGCATTAGGGTACAAACAGAGACGATCCAGGTCAATTCCCCCTGCACTGATCTTCTCGGATTTTGAAACAGCTTCTTCCAGCTTAGCCATCTTGGCCATAAGAGCAGCTATGTCAGGGTTTTGAACAGGCCTAACAACAGCGGGGTTTGGATTTGGAGCAAGCACACGAGCCTCTCTAGGGTTGGGCTGAACAATGAGACGCCCTGCATGGTTTGGATCCTCGATAAAGACAGGTTCTGCATGAACATCCTCATCGTCCTCGCCTTCCTCTTCGGCTGCTGATGGAAGACGAGTGTTGATAAGGTCATTCAAACGGGAGATGGAGGCATCAGTCTGAGTGGCCCTCTGTTGCATAGTAGTGATACTGTTCTGGAGGTTCATGAGCATGGTTTCCAGAGTGAGCGGTTGCGGCTGATCTGCCATTGCAGGTTTTTCAATGGAGCTTGATGAAGAAGCTAAAGATGGGGAAGCCGGCGGCGTGACTTTTTGCAATATCGATGGCGAACCCGACTGCAGGGTGGCCAACAATGAACCTGGAGAAGCCTCCGTTGTGATTGACAGGGAATCTAGCCTGACAAGCCTTTGAACCGGATTCCGGTGCAGACGTTCCCAAGTAGGTTTGGCTCTTCCTTTCGGTACTCTCTCGTTCGGTGCAATGGTTCCAAACTAGACAGTAAAGTAATTGAAAGCTCAGTGACGTTCCTGCAGCAATTAGAATGCAATGTACATGAATAAAGCAATGTACACGTCATCGTCGTCGGTGTCCTCCTAGACTCTACAACTATAGACAAATCTGTCTCATGATGTTTGGACGCTGCCAAAATCCTCGGAAATCTTTTCGAGGGTGTATCCTTTGAATAGATCGACTAACACTAAGAGATGTCAAAACAGTCTAAGCCTTTGACTATTCCGTTCTCGAAGTTTCAACTTTGAACTTGGAACAACTTGGTATAGATGACATGGCACCTTAACCTTGAACACGGTGGTGTATAGTGACTTCGCACTTCAACCTGGGTAGTGCCAGTGTCATGGCATCCATACTTTGTGGTTCCTTATTTTCGGTTGAAACTTCAATCGGGCATGAGCCAAGGACTTAAAAAGGTTTGATTTCCCAAAGTCTCGCTGATCTAAGGACTTTGAAAATTTAGCAACGTGCACCATCGAGATGCACGACTCTTCATCGGGCCTAACAGCGTCATAATAGGCATAAGACAGACTCGAAAGAGAGCCTAGAAGCCGCCCTAAACATGCTCCTACGCAAAATGGTATGTATGTACAAAAACAGAGACCAGTTTGCCTCACGACTTTCAGACGTTGCCAGAATCCTCAGAATTCTTTTCGGCCATGTGTACTTGAGTAGATCGTCAGATCCTAAAAGATGTCAAAATATACTAAATCTTCGACTAGTCCCATTTGAAGGTTCAACTTTGAATTTGGAACAACTTGGTGGTGATGACATGGCACCTTAACCTTGAACACGGCGGTGTATAGTGACTTCGCACTTCAACCTGGGTGGCACCAGTGACACGGCATCACTACTTTTGTTGTTCCATATTTTCGGTTGAATTCTTAACTGGGGATGAGCCAAGGATGTAGTAAATTTTGATTTCTCAAAGTCTCATTGAACTAAGGACTTTGCGATTGATAACGAACATTCGACAGAATGAACGACTCCTCATCGGGTCCAACAACGTCTTAGATTGCGCAAGACAAACTCGAGAGAAAGGACCACTCTAAGCATGCTCCTATGCAAAATAATGTATGTACAGTACATGCGATAGGGAAAGCAGTAACACGTAGACAGTACATGGGGTTAGATGCAAGTAATCTTACCCTGTAGGTACCTGTCCTAGTTTGGAGAGTTCTAGTGCTTTGTATATGCAAAGGCTGGTTTTGGCTTGTAACAGGTTCCTCGGACTAGAGCCAAGATATACCTCCCGCTGCCCGCGTAACCGCAGAGCAACAGTCGAACGGTAGAATGACTCATCATCGTCGAAGGTTGTTAGTCATTCGGGGTCCCCGGGCTCCGGTAAACCGTGCCGGATTGCCAAAACGATCCAACGAGGCTTATCCCACATCGATGCAAATGAGAATGCTAAAAAGTTTGATTAATAGAATAGAATCGCAAATTCGCAAATGCCTTTTCAAATTTGGCTCTCTTTGTTAATTAATACTTAGAAGAAACTACGCGAGAGAACAATCGGAAAAGCCCCAGATTGGATGGCCGGACACGAGGTCCTGTTAAATCACCAATCCTTTCTTCAGCAGCGCGAAGCTCACCGTTTTGACAGGCTTTTATGGGATTGTTCCCAAGCGTATTAACTTCAAAGTATAAACCAATATCGATTATATCCCCAGCAGAGTCGCCACTGTGGGCAATGCGAATTGCCCCGACTCTTTCTCTCTCCTCCGAGGGAAAGGGATTCCGTTCCCCACCCTTTTTGAGAAAGGAGAGATGCTGCCGGTTCGTGGGAGCGCTTTTATGAAGCTGGACGTCAAGCGCTCGCGAAAAATACAGAGTCGCCACTTGGGTTTGAAGGTCCGATACCCAAGGAACCGTATTTCGAAGCACTTGCCGCGCTGTTTGATTTGAAAAAGTTAAGGAACCAGTCCGTCATAACCATATCTGGGTTCGGGAGCCAGGTTACGAGAGGGGAAGGGTTTTATGGCACCCCTCTCGCCCAATCCGGAGATCGGTCTCTACTTAGGCATTTGCGAAAATGTTTGTTTTTGCGATTCTGTTTAATTAATCATTTTTTAGCCAATTAGGGCGGGGGAACAGTTAATCGGGGATTTAAAACTGTAACATGTTTGCAAGGTGTGGTAGATAGCATGCATGGATGAAATAAATGAGATAAAACTGAAAACCGCTTTCGGGATGCCAAAACAGTGCAGGGTATGAATTTATCACGAACAGTGACCAACTTGCATGCAGAAAATGGAAGCATGCAAGTCACACCATCGCGCGACACACCCATACCCTCGCGCGAGTATCAACATCCTTTTACAGATTCAATTTTATCTCCTTCTGGGCTCTGGAAGGACCAGTGCACACCCAGGACAAACCAAGCAGTTTATGTATGCTGGAAATAACTACTTATTACAATCTGATTGAGTAAGAATAACACACAACCCTTAAACAGTGAGGGTGATAAAAACAGAGACCAAAGGCCTAGCTGAGGCTGCATTGGTGGCCAACTGTCCATCTCAGGAAAGGTCGGTGGTAGGTTGGACCGTCGCGCGATGGTGTGAGTCTGTCGCGCGATGGTGCGCCCTGGCGCACTGTCGCGCGATGGAGTGACTCTGGCGCGCGATGGTGCGCCCGGGCGCACTGTCGCGCGATGGAGCCAGATCGTCGCGCGATGGTGCGCCCCGGCGCGGGATGGTTGCGCCCTGGCGCGGGTCAGCTAGGTTTTTGGTTTTTGAAGCGGCTTAGGCTAGGTTAGGTTCAAGGGTTTTGCAAACACTCAAAGCTCAAACACGATATCATTCCCGGGTTGTTCTTGATCCATTTCATCATCGGGGAATCAAAAACCGTAAGTAAACTAATCTGGAAGCCCAGATTGGGGTGTCTACAAAAGGCTCAGGCAACTCCTAGTTCAAGCACTACACCATTTGTTCTTCATCTACCAACATACCAACAACCTTTCAAAAATCCTCCATTCAAGCCTCAAACCTCATGCTCAATCACTCTCTCAAACCCAAAAACCAAAGGTATAACACCTTTGTACTGCTTTCCGTTCTGATCCCTAAGGGGGGCTAGCAGGGTCAAGGCTGGTAATCAATACTAGTCCTAGCCCTAACACTGGCATGGTTTCAAAACAGTAGCGGCGAGGACCAGCGCGTGCTGGTCACCAGCACACGCGCACCACTCTGTGGCTGCGTGTGTAGATCTTGCGTGGGGCCTAGAGTCTCGTCATTTCATGTTCTTGTTTACATATACATCACTGCAAAGCATGTTAAAAACTAGTATACTACTTTCCTTGGTTAAAACTGCTAGTTTTATTTTAATATGCATACCAACTACAATGAAATACCCCTGAGGCCTTTCCAGACATGTCCCACAACCCAGAAACATGTAAAACCAAGCATTGGTTTGCAGGCTCAACCCCGCGCACGACTATGGAATACCCATGCACGTAGGTCCATTCTTGACCAGTGGCTGGCCTTTGCATTGGTAACTAGGCTTTGGCCTTTGTTTTATTCCCCTACTGCTTTTGGGGTGTTTACTCATTTGGTCGCTTTGTATCCCATTCAAACTGCCTATAACTGTATATTATCTGCTAATAAAATACGTGGTTTTGTTCTGGGTGTGCACTGGTCATTTCCAAAGCCAAGAGGGTTGGAAATATGAGTTAGGGTTTGAACCTACTGGCACGCATAGGTAGTGGGGTAGTGTGTGCAGGTCAGATCTACATGCAGTGACTTGATCAATGCATGCTAGTTTCTTTTTGCATACAACACTCCAAAACAGCGGCCTTTCAGTCTGTTTAAACTCCCACAGGAGTCTATTTTCATCTTATACTAACTATTTCAATACGCGAGCATGCCATCTATCACATCCTGCAAACATGTTACAATTTTAAATCCCTTTAAACTGTTCTCCCGCCCTAATTGGCTAAAAACTGATTAATGAGAAAGAATCGCAAACGTTTTACAAATGCCCGAGTAGAAACCGATCTCCTGATTGGGCAAGAGGGGTCCCTTAAAACCCTTCCTCTCTCGTAACCTGGCTTCCGAACCTATGATATCGAGGTGACAACGGACCAATCTACAAGCCTTTTTTCAAATCAAACAACATAGCAAAAGTTTCAAGTTCGGTTCCTTGGGTGGCGAACCTTCAAACCCAAGTGGCAACTCTAAATTGAGCGTTTCGCCGCGCTTTCAAAAAGGGGCGCACCCACTTATCGCGTTCGATTTTCGGGGTGTGTGCCCATAAGCAAGAAAAAAACAGAATAATGTAAGATAACTTGAAGTCAATCAAAAGCAAACTTACATCTAAATAGGTCTTCAAACTTGCAAAATATTAAGCTACAACTACTTTAACTACAACTGTTTCGAACTAATTCCTAAGTCCTAAACTACTTTAGATCTCTGAGCAACCATTTTGTATTGATTGTCAAATGATGATTTTTGTCGAGGGTGGTATTCTTCTTCAGTTGCTTCTTCTATTTATAGACAAGGGTTTGTCCATACTTCTTATTTTCCACATTTTCTTTAAGTGCTCAAGTCTTCATTCAAATTTGATTTGAAATGCCTTGTTTTCCCCCAAGAACAGTTGTAACTGCCGTTGAACTACTTGTTGACTTGGTCTTTCAGCAAACTTTTCCACTTCCCACATTTGTTGTTGTAAGTCGTGGATAATGGGGCTCTCTATTCCTATGTAGCATGGATTAGTGCTTCGAAATGGGTTTCACAAATAGATGCAAATAAGTATAATTGATTCTTCCCATGAAATGTCTTTAAATGACACCGTTCAATGGTTAACGAGTAATCAGCTGTTATACTTAATTCTCCTTTTGACATTTGTCATTAATTACTTTGATTTCTGTTTTAAGACTAATGATAAACAGTTAAACACCTAATAATGCATATTCTTGGTGCCTAAGTAATTAGTTTTATCGCTTTATGTTTAGTTAAATGAGCATTTTATTTAATATTGCACGTAGGGTATGTTATTTTGATTTTGTAGGAAAACCGCTTAAAAAAGGAGCTTTTAAAGCTTAAAGCGTGCCGGAGGCACCCAAGACTCAAAGATGATCAAGTATGGAGTCACCGGGGGCTCGAGAACGAAGAGTCAAAGACCCGATGGGTCGCCAAGACCTTTGGAAGCCAAGCTGGAGGCTAGAAAAGTAGAATCCCGTGGACCAATTGCAAATGGATATCGATACATCGTTTAATTGTATCGATACTGAGATGCTTCACCGGCCTAGTGGATTCTACTCAAAGTTGTTCGGTATCAATACAAGAAACCATTGTATCGATATCGAAGGCCTTCGCGGCGGAATTTTATTTTTGTGCGCAAATGAGGGCTTGTATAAATACCCCATTACAATATCTAAGTATAGCACTTTTTCAGATCTAGAATAGGATTTTCATTTCTTGTTGCTTACTCTTGCTTTGTTCTTCATTGTTCTTAGTTAATTCTGCATTTTTCTTCCTTGGATAATTATAGTTAGTCATTTTACTTTTCATTAAAGTTGTAGCTGCAATCTTGATCTATATAAATCTCTAGTTTATTTTGAATTTCATCATGTTTTCAATATTTAGCTTTGTTGATTCAATTCCTAGAATGAGTGAGTAGTTAATTAGGCTTGGTCATGGGGTAATTAGCACTCCATGACTTGGATTTATCATGCTTTTGTCAATAAATCTTCATGTTTAGTTGGAAAATCAAGGTAGTTTGCATTTGTGTATCAAAACTTGATGGTGTTAACCTCTTTGATCTTGCGTAGGCAAGAGCAAGCATACTTGCCACGCATGATGCTTGGAGCTATGTCATCCATTGCGTTTGCTAGATGAATATTAGAACTCGCTTGGTGTTTCGACTCCTTTTCTAAAAAGTGGTCTTAATGAAAAATCTTCCATGTTGGGAGATCATTGACGCATATCTCAACCCGAGTAATTGAAAAGAAAAGCGGATTGATTCGAGTTATGAGTGCTAAAATCCCGTAGACCTAGCCGCTTAGTTTTAAATAGTTTTAAATCCCGTTTTATCGCATATTTTCTCCGTTTCAAACAACTCTGAAAGTTGGCCGTCTCAAGCCGCGAATCTTACTTCTACAAATCCAATTGAGCTGTGATGATATTCCCTTGGGTACGATACCCCAACTTCCAAATTATTATGCTTCAAATGACGTTTTAGCCCTACGCTTGGGGTGATGCTTCCAGATTATTATATATATCAACGGACGAAGCATTTTTGGCTCCGTTGCCGGGGAGTATCTTCTTATGGCTTTCTTGGAGTTTCGACAAACCACTGTAAGTATCCCGCTTACTTTAGGTTTAGTAGTTTATGTTTGGTAGCTCATATTTAGATTAGCGGATACCTCTGACCGATCTTCATATCAAAACTTGAGGTGTAACGAAACTAAGCTAAATATTGAGTTTGTTTTTAGTTGCTTTTAGTGACTTGCTTTACTTAGCTGAGGAGGTGGCATAACCCCTTGCAATCTTATTTTGAGAAGAGGTGGCGGCATAGCCCCTCTAGCCTGTTTACTCGGAGTTGCAAGGGGTACTATGGCCCATTTTGCAAGATGCTATGGAGGGTATGCAAAACAATTTGATTATTCAGTGTCACTTCCAATATTTTATGGCTTGGCCTTAGAAAATCCATTTTCGCATGTTGATGACCTTGAGAAAGTTTTTGCTAGTGATGAAAGGGCTATTTTATAAGTATTCTCGGCATCTTTGCATGATAGTGCTCAAGATTGGTTTTATTCTTTGAATCTAGAATCGACATGGCAAGAGATTACAAAACAATTTTTCAAAACTTTCACTCCCCCTTATGAGACTCATGCTTTTACAAGAACTATCTCATTTCTATCAACAAGATGATGAGTCTTTTTCACAATATTGGGAGCGATTTAAATGTTCCATATTCTCTTGGTCGAGTTTTAATTGCAAGCTTGGTAGTCTTCTGGCTATCTTTTGCCATGGTTTAAATCCTAAGACATGCCTGGTTGATTTTATGTCCAATAATAAATTCTTGGATAAAAATGCTGAAGAGGTTTGGGATAACTTTGATGAATTAGCCAAAAGCTCCAATTTTGTGAGTTGTTTGAAAGTTTTGAGGATTCCAACTCGGATGCCATGGAAGAGAAAATTAAGCCACATATCTTTGTTGAAACTGTTAGTTTAGATTGTGACAGCTTCTCAGAGTCTGCATGGAGTGATGAGCTTGTTGATGAAACTAAGGTCCAAAGTTCTCCTCTTGTGGATCCCCCTCTATGTGATGATCCGGGGGAGAAACGCCTCAGCACTAAAGTTGTCTCTTCCGATCCCTCGTATCTTGATCCTTCTCTGGAGGAATTACTCCTTGCTCATGAGATGAACATACTTGACACATCGGACGTCTACTATAAAGATCCATTGGAAAATTGATTTTGTTTGGGCTACGCACTTGATGGAACTTAAGTTTTTATAATGAATTCGGCAATTGCTTTATTCAAAGTATCTTATCTTGTGGTATGGCCGAATTCAATTCTTGGCAAAGATTGTAGCTTGGAGTGCTCTATTTCTTCTAATAGTTCTTAATGGCGTGCTAAATGTTCAAAGGCCTCGCATGGTTGAACACACACTTTCTCTCTCTCTTTCTCTCTCTCTTTTCTTTTTCTCTCTTGATAGTCTAGTATAGCCACCCATTTCTTAGCCCACCGGTAGGGAATGAGAAGAAAAGTATGACTCATTTTGATCGCGTGATGATCGGGTGGTGTCTTTTATTTATTTTTCATATCATTTTGTTCTGATTTACGTTATGCCTTTTATGTTACATTTGGATTGAAGCTGGATAGCACGAGCCGGTGGTTCTAATGTCATTTGTTTCATGGAAGGTCGTCTTTTTCTTAAGTCTTCTGTAGGGTTAACATGCTACCACACCAGCCTTGGTGGTTTTGGCCTAAATTCGGGCTGAGTGAGGAGTTCAAGAGCCCTAAGCATGAGTGCGATTAAGTATCGTGGTTGTTAGTCTGATAAAGCCTTGGCCATGACCCTATGTGACTAGCTATAGTTCCGAACGGGAGAACAGAAGGAGTGAGCATTACAAGCATCAAATTGGGCCGGAGCAAGACATTGACATCAAAGCCTCCAACTTGGTTGAAGTATTGAAGGGTTGACATTCCCCTTGGAGGTACAATAGCTAGTTTCTTCCTCGCTTTACTTTTGTTCTTCATACTATGAGGGCATAGCATCACTTTAAGTTGGGGGACTTGTAACCTTAATATGCGGTATAATAAGAATACCCCAAGCGTAGGGCTAGGTCGATTGAAAGCATAATACCCGGAAGTCCAGGGTTGAATCCACAGGGAGTGCATCCATAACTTGTTCAGAGATCAGCTTGTAAAGAGTTTTAGCGTTAGGACCGCTAACCAAAGTTTGGCGTTGAGACGGCCAACTGAAAGATTTAGTTAACTAGCTACTTAACCTAACTATGGCTTTTTACTGGAGATTAACCTAAAGGCTAGGTTTAGGGATAATTAACACCCATAACGCAAAGATAAACTCGATTCTTCTCTTCTCAACAAAGGTGTTAAACATGGTTAGGACTCTTTTAGCTCATTTTGGCAAACACAAAGAGGGACATAGCTCCAAGCATCAAATGTGGCAAATAGCTTAGCTCTTGCCTACATTTGATCAAAGAGATTAACACCTCCAAGTTTTGGTACATAAAATCAGACCTAAGCCATGTTTAAGCTAGAAAACAGAATTTTTCGAGAGGAGAACGAGCCACACCCTTGGTTACGGGATGTTAATCATCCCATAACCTAACCTTGCTACACTACTCACACATAATGAAAGGAGAAGTGAAATGAACTAGGGTACAAATGGGAGAACACGAAATCATACTGAAATCAGAAATAGAGGTTAGATTAATAAGGATTCCAAAGGAACTTACAACATTAATGAAAGCAATCACCTTCCAAATCCCCCAATCAATGCTCCATTAATGAGAGAGAAAAAAGTTGGTGAGGAAAGGGCGGTAGAGAGAGAAAGAGCTGATCCAAAATGATACAACATAACCTTAAAAACATGCAAAGGGGGTATTTATAGTACCCCATTAAAGTTACAAAAGAAAAAGGAAAAAGAAAATAAAAATCTGCAGAACTGGGGATCTTCTACCGGTAGGAGAAGATTAGCTACCGGTAGAACAACATCAAGCAAAAAGGGGAATGCTGCTATGACTGGGTTCCTACTGGTAGGCATTGATCCCCTACCGGTAGGTCTTGGACGGTGCAAATTTGTGAACTCTCTGGACTGAAGTTGAACCGGTAGACCAGGTTCTCTACCGGTAGGAATGGGTTTATACCGGTAGGCATTGATCTCCTACTGGTAGGTCTTCTTTTTCTGGCAACTTTTTCCAGCAATGCATCCAGGCTTGGTCAGACTCTCTGGGGCTTCGATGATGCACCCCCCCCCCCGGACTCCGTCATTGCTTCATTTAGACCCCTCGGGTCCCCGATCGCCGATGGAGTAAGCTTATGGTGTAAAATCCGCCTTATTAACAAAGAGAACCTGTAAACACCAAAAACGCACCTTTCGCGCAATATCATTCAAAAACATAGAGTTATGCGCGCGGGCGTGGCAAAAATGAGTGAGATAAGCCCGAATATTTCCACAATTTTGGGCTTATTAGAGGGATAGCTATGTGTTTTTTTTTTTGTGTGAAAAATTTAAAAAAATTGAAAATTCAAAATGAAAAAAATTCAAAATTTTTCAAAAATAAATAAAGTTTTTACTTGCAATCCTTCCATTTTTCATAGGTTTTTAACTCTTCTTAACTTCACACATGCTCATTAAATTCTTAATTGGCAAGAGTTCGGTATAATTTAAGAGTTTGTGCTTCTTAACTTGTATGCATGTTTTAGATTGAACGGTCTAGGTATCAAGTATAGTTTTGAGTAAGTGTTGTCCATATCCCGACATTTCTTTTCTAGCATATTCTTAGATCAGATCAATAGTGTCATGTCATGCTAGGTATGTCAGTTGTGTGCTACGAATAGTCATAAAATTTTTGGCGCATTTAGGAAAGGATACAAGACATTTTTTGTGTAATAAAGCAACATACAAGTCCCATTGTCCTTTTGAATAAAGCCAAGTCTGAGTCATCTCACTATTAACCATAAGGAACCAAATGTTTGGTTGGATGTGTGGCTTGTGAAGTGGGTATAATTTTGGGTTTTCAAGGCTCCGGGTGTTTTTCAAGTACTCGTCGGGTGTGTTTCGGGTGCAAAGGAGCATTGGCATTGGCAAAATGGGTTGGCGAGCTGAATTTAAGGAGAAGATCTCTCTGTATCGATACAAGGTTCTGCCGTAACGATACCCAATTGAAATCGAGAACTCAGGAAAATTGAAGTTGATTGCATATCGACACAGCAAAACGTTGTATCGATACCGAGTGTCTTTCTGGCGAATATTAACAGGACGATGGCCGATCATCTTCACTTCCCCAAACCCTTTCTCTCTCGAAACCTCTATAGCCACCACCTCCATTCGAAACTCTAACCCCAAAAACCTTCAAAACTCCACCAAATCCCATAAATCTTTCTCCAAACCTTCACCAAATCACCTCCTCTACACGTTTCAAGCGTCGAATCAAAGGATTTCAAGGTTTTTCAACCCAATCCGAAAACCCAACGTAAACCCACTCTTTTTTCTCTCTCTACACGAAGTTTCCTCTTTTCTCCCTGCATTATCAAAATCCTCTACTCTCCCTACGTATCTACATAAAAACTCCCGTATTTCAACTCCCCCACCCTCCAAAACCCCCAAATCCGAAAATACCATGCCGAAATTGAAACAAACCACTCAAAAGGCCAAGCATGCGGCCACCTCCTTGCGCCAACGCGAAGTTGAAAATGATGATGAGATCTGTAAAGATCAAATTCTGGGGTCTTAATTATATTGGCAATTCCGTTCGACAAAACACATATTTATATCGAGTTGTAATTTTATTATTTTTAATAAGCTAGCATGTCTGTATAAGATTAGAGTGGAAGGAATCATTATTATTTGTAATTGAGAGAGCGTTTTGAATAGCAAAAATGGTCGACTAAAACAAGACGGTTTTTTACAATAGACAGATTGATAGAGGGATTGATCTGGTTATCAATCGGAAAAGGTAACGTGCAAATTGGTGCTCCAATTAAAAGGTTTAATCGTGGACTTATGCTTCACCTCCTAGGTTTTGACCACATACCTATAAAAGGAAAAGGAGGCAAACCACATGTGGTAACTACTGTGATCGAAAAGAAAAATAAAGGGGCGGCAGTAGCTTCTCTTGTTCGGTGGCAACAGAAGAATACATGGAAACAACAGGTTCTTTGTGAATCGTTTTCTGAAGGAAGATTTTCGTTAGTAATCGGAGGGCTTGTGGACTCAAGGCTATTGGTGATCAAGATCACTGGGTGCGGTGTACGTGTGGATCAGCAGGTAGTACTTAGAACGTTGTGAAGATATATATCGTTCGGATAGGTATATCTGTAACTGCACAATGATTATAGTGATTTAATTCCTTCCCATGGTTTTTACCCATTCAGGGGTTTTCCACGTATATCTCTGTGTTGTGGGTTTGATTGTTTGTGTAGTTTTTGTTGGTAGTATTATGTTGTGATTCGCATTCATATTGTTAGGGTTTTTAAGGATTGTTAAGGAACCCTGATTTTTTAAGATCCTCGAACAATTTGAGCAAAAGGAAAATATGATGGAAGATCCGGCTGGGGCGGGCTCCTCCAGAGGGCCTAGTAGGAAGCGGACATCGAAACAAGTCCGGCAAGATAAGCAAAAGAGGTGGGAGGAAACAATGAAGAAAAGGACTGTGAAGAACGAGTGTCATGTGGATGTAGCAATCATCTGGGTGAACCACCGGGCTATAAGGGTAATCGAGGCACAAGGTTTGTTGTATTTCTTTGGTGAAAATCCTAGTTATAATAAGGTCTTAGTGACTAAGTTTTATAAGCATATGAAAACCCCGGAGTTGGGTGCTCAATATGAGCCGGATGTTATAACAACATCCAAAATCGGGCGGATTGAGGTATTGGTAAACCGTTATGAGATTGCTACTGCTTTAGACTACCAGCGTCTAGACACTCATGAAATCAACTACCCTAGAGAGAATTTGCCACGGTCTATGACATGGCCCAAGAATTATACATCAACTCTACGGATGCCCGAGACCCCCACGTGCCCGACAAGTTCAAACCGGAATACAAGCTCTTGAACCAAATTTGTGCATCACAACATAAACCCCAGGGGAACTGAGAACAAACCATCCGAGGGCGAAGGAGAGACGCTTTGCGCCTTCATGCAACTGGGTTTGATAGGTAACTGGGTGGAGTATATCTTTGGGCAAATTATTGAGTCTAAGACGGTGGCCGCTTTGCAAATGAGAATGCCATATCTGTGTTTGATCACGAAGATTTGTAGGAAGTATAGGGTGACTGGGCAGAAGAACGCAGAAAAGCCAAAGCTTGAGCCGGGAATTATAAACAGTAGCATTTTGACCAAGAGTGTCTCCCAATCCCAAGTGCCAAGGAGTTTGCCTAGTGGGACTTATTTGACATCAATGTTGGCCAAGAATGCGCCGAAGTCCACTTGGTACAAGAGGTTATTTTGCCAAGGCGTATCAATCATTGAAAGTTTGAGGAAGTCAAAGAAGGAAAGCCAGGAAATGGCAAGGAAGCAAGCCCAAATGGACCACCGGTTGGAATGGCTATCACGACGGTCGGAAGGGTCAACGAACGAGCCATACGCCCCGCCTCCAATTGTTCAAGAGGAGGATAGTGATGACTTCAGGGGTGACAAACCATAATGGAAAGATGGGGATTGAGAGAGGAGAGAAAGGAAGAGAGAGATGGGAGGAAGAGGAAAGAGGAACAAGCAAGAACAAAAACCCGGAGGTCTCAAGTATAAATCCTCCAACTTGGTCAAGGTATAGGATGGTTGATATGCCGTCCACTCTATCTTTAGTATTTTATTTTTATTAAGTCGGTGGATATTGTTTAGTTAATGTTTGGTTTAGTATTTAGTATGTTATTAATCGAGTCTAGTAGGTTAACATGTTCATGGTTAGTTAGGGGTGTATCAGCGGCCAAACTTGGGTAGTTTAATGAGCTAGTATAGGCCGTCCCCACTTTTGCAAGTTTTCCCCTTTTTGCTAACCTCAGTCAATATATGCTAATAAAAGCCCTTAGTTGATCCATAATGCGCTTTTATTCCATTTGTGATTCAAGGCGTTATGATTGGCATACTTAGTTTGTGACATGTTTTTTCCTTTTCGTTGTTCAAGTTTTCAGTTGTTAGCTAAATTTCCGTTCAATAAGTGCTTCCCATAAAAGGCATGATCTTGCTTTTCATCATTGCCTATCTGCCAAGCACTTTTGTGGGATATAGTTACTAGTTTTTGTGTCACTTTGATGTGAGCCGTATCCCCTTTCGTTTATGGATACGAGTCCTTTTAGCTTGCTTATCACTCGCTTTGTGCTTAGTCATTCAATCAAGTTTTCGGTTGCAAGTTGTAGAATGCAATGAAAGATTAGGTTTGCGAACTCTTGTTTAGTTGGTAATAAATATGAGCATGTGTTTAAGTTTTGCTGGAAGTTTGTATAGTTCAAAATATTTCTTATTTGTTCTCAATTTGCTAGGGACTAGCAAAGCTCAAGCTGTGAGGTGTGATACGCACCTAATAATGCATATTCTTGTTGCCTAAGTCCTTAGTTTTATCGCTTTATGTTTAGTTAAATGAGCATTTTATTTAATATTGCACGTAGGGTATGTTATTTTCATTTTGTAGGAAAACTGCTGAATAAAGGTAGTTTTAAAGGTAAAAACGTGCTATAGGCATCCAAGACTCAAAGATGGTCAAGTATGGAGTCACCAGGGGCTCAAGAACGAAGAGTCGAAGACCTGATGGGTGGCTAAGACCTTTGGAAGCCAAGCCGAAGGCTGGAAGTTGAAGAACCTGAAGATTCGAAGGCGATATCGATACAGACCCGATTGAAAACTAGAATCCCGCGGACCAATTGCAAATGGGTATCGATACAACGTTTAGTTGTATTGACACCGAGATGCTTCGCCGGCCTAGTGGATTCTACTCAAAGATGTTCGGTATCGATACAAGAAAGCATTGTATCGATACCGAAGGCCTTCGCGACGGATTTTTAGGGTGTTTTTTTAGATATTTCGTGCGCGAATGAGAGTTTGTATAAATACCCCATTACATCACGATATTTAGATATAGCACTTTTTCAGTTCTAGAATGGGATTTTCATTTCTTGTTGCTTACTCTTGCTTTGTTCTTCATTGTTCTTAGTTAATTCTACTTTTTTCTTCTTTAGATAATTATAGTTAATCATTTTACTCTTCATTAAAGTAGTAGCTGCTCTCTTGATCTATATAAATCTCTAGTTTATTTTGAATTCCGTCATGTTTTCAATATTTAGCTTTGTTGATTCAATTCCTAACATGAGTGAGTAGTTAATTAGGCTTGGTCATGGGATGATTAGCACTCCAAGACTTGGAATCATGCTTTTCTAAATAAATCTTCATGTTTAGTTGAAAAATCAAGGTAGTTCGTATTTATCTATTAAAATTTGGTGGTGTTAAACTCTTTGATCTTGCGTAGGCAAGAGTGAGCGTACTTGCCACGCATGATACTTGGAGTTATGTCATCCCATGCGTTTGCTAGATGAATACTAGAACTCACTTGGTGTTTCGACCCCTTTTCTAGAAAATGGTCGTAATGATAAATCGTCCGGGTTAGGAGATCATTAACGCGTATCTCAACCCAAGTAATTGAAGAGAAAATCTGATTGATTCGAGTTATGGGTGCTAAAATTTCGTAGACCTAGCCGCTTAGTTTTAGATAGTTTTAAATCTAGTTTTATCGCACATTTTCTCCGTTTCAAACTACTCCTAAAGTTGGTCGTCTCATGGCCGCAAATCTTACTTCTACAAATCCAATTGAGCCGTGATGATATTCCTTTGGGTACGATACCCGAACTTTCGGATTATTATGCTTCAAATGAAGTTTTAGCCCTACACTTGGGGTGATTATATATATATACACATATATATATAGACAGACGGACGAAGCAACTAAACATGGTCATTCCCAATCTAAATGATACCGTACAGTACTAGAATAACATTATAATTAAACCTTTCGATCTCATGTATCTCAAGTGTAATTGTAACGTGTTTCGATTGATCCGCACACTGTTTAGTGCTACGTGTAATTTTAGAATAACATTATAATTAAACTCTTCGATCTCATGTATCTCAGGTGTAATTGTAACGTGTTTTGATTGATCCGCACACTGTTTAGTGCTACGTGTAATTTTTTCATTGGGTGATATATATTTTTGGATGTAAATAACAACTAGTCACGCAATTTTTAGATCACAAAAAATAAAATACTTTCGTACATAATATTTTTTGGTAAAAATATACGGAAACCCTCTCATTTATACGTTTTGAACACAAAGACCCATTAATGTTTAAAATTGTCCATTCAGACCCCCATATTTCTGAAATAAAAAATTGGTTAACTCAGTTAACGGATTGAGGAAAAATAACAATTTTGCCCCTTAAAAATCGCCCACACTAATCCCTCTCATCTATAAAAAATTATCCACACTGACCCCTTCATCTTAATGGTCTTTCAACAGAAGGGTGCTGATTGGGCATTTTTAAAGGTTATGGGGTTTTGTGTCCAAAATGTGTTGATGAGGGAGCCTCCATGTAATTTCACCATATTTTTTCACCAACTTGAAGAACTGAAGTACTTGAATTTGGTATAAGTATATTTAAAATTCAAGCACGATTTTTTGTCCAAAAATTACACAAATTTTCGTAACGGACAGGGACATTTGGCGTATATAACTACTACTAAAGGGAATGCCCAAGTTGGTGTGAATAATTTATTTGACACCGTCACACATTTCAATTTCCGAATGCTCCTATAACTGCCTACAAATATGCTAAGGTAAAAAAACTCTCGCCCTAATTTTCTTCTCTCTCTTTCCTACTTTTACATCTTAAATTTTATTAGCGATTGATCTCCAATGAGGATTTCCCTCCTCCCCTCATTTGCATAATACGATTTGCACACATATTTTAAAATTCATCCCACCATTGTCAAATCCTCTATCCTCGTCCTCTCAACCAATTGCAAATTTTGTGCTAAATTTGCCCGCGAAATGTCAATAATACCTTGGTTGGCAAGAATTCAAGGGCCAAAAATCACTCGGTAATGCAGAGTGTCCCCGGGCTAGCTTGCGCGCACCACGGGACTAAATCTCTACGGCCCCTACCAGCCTTTCTAACCCAAAGGGTTTTAATGCATGGGTGGCCCCAGGGGTTTTTTCGCAGTGCATGGGAGTCAAACCTGGGACCTCGGGGTAGTAAGTCCCTCTGTCCTAGCCGATTACCAATTGCACTACCCCTTAGGGTTAGAATTTTAGTTTTGAAAAAATCAAAGAAAGCAAAACACAACAAAAATTATTCATTTAAAAAAATTACTACTATGTACCGAATGACTTGCTTCAGGTATCGTTTCACTCGCATTTTTTTATTATGCATTGAAGCAGTGTCATGCCCTCGATTTTAATGTAATAAACATAATTCTCCATAACCAAAGTATCAACATTTCCATATAAAATTACCCACAATGGATTTACCATACTCATTCCATCAAATTGTCATAAATTCAAATGGTTACAGTCCAGGGACCCCCGCCATATGTTCCATGAGTAATAGATGAGAAATGAAAGTTCAATGTTTTACGGTCATTCATAGTCATAAGAAATAAGAATAAGATAACATTTTCATCTCCAAAATATATGATTTACAAAAGATGACTAAATAACCCTTGCGTGAAAGCTTTCAAAGTATGTCAGATAATGCATGCCATGCACTAAGTCACTGACCCTAGTTGGTACCTGAAAAAGGAAGGGTTGAGCATGTTAGTAATTTATTTTAATCAACGGGTATCTGTAATCTTAACGTGGGGAGATTAATAAGTATTTAATATCATGAAGCTCGTAATATAATTGAGATAAGGACGAGAGTGCAATTATACTTCTGTACTAGGGTGAATTATAATTAATGAAATAAGAAATAGAATTTTGGTGGGATTAGGTTTTCTTATTTACACTGGGAGCCCAGACTTATTACTCCTTAGGTCCCTATCGTAGCCCTATATATACATGTTATGCTCTCTAGGTCAGATTGACGGTTTTTCTATTATTCACGAAATAGAGGCAGACTTAGAGAGAGCAAACAGATCACGAAAAAGTCCACACTCAGTTCGTGTTCTAGACGTGCAGGGAATACGATAGAAGATCATAAGGTACGGTTGAGCAACATTCGTGATTTATAGCAAGGCGTGCTATAACAAGTTCTACCAGCGTTCGTGTTGCAGGGAGTTGTGGTAAAACCCTAATTCCGCCTTGTAGGGTTTTTTTTTTTGCAATTTTATTGTCTAATCTGTACGCGTCATTACTGGGACTTAGGGATTCGGTTTCCCAACAGTGGTATCAGAACCGACTGTAATCGCGTGTATGGATTAAACAGTCCATGTTGTTTGTAAATCGTATAGTATGAAACTGTGGTAACCGCTGTTTTGCAGGTTACAGTTTTACTAATGTCTGTTTTGCAGAAAATCTTATCCCACTATTATGGGCATGCATTTATGTTTGTGTGATTGGATCCCACGTTTTTTGCAAACGTGGTTACTGCTTTTATTTTTGGGAGCCACAATTATTTTTCGTGGTTGTAATATTAAAAGTAGTTTGTGAAGTCCAGCATGTGGGAGGCATAAGTTTTTTTTTTTGTGTAATCTTTGTTTCTCCAGTTGTATCATTATTTGATATGTAGAGCTGTTGTAAGATTACAAGTCATGCAGTATGTGTTTCTGATCCAGATTATGTGAATTCTATAAAGGAGGCATAGGATTGATGTATAAAATCATAATTTCTGTATCGTGGCCGAAGTTGCATTTTAGAGGTCGAAATTCAATTTTTTGGATGGAGCAGATGCGTTTTTTAATGAGGAAACAGCTCTGGCCCCCTTGGACCCCTTATGCCTGCATTAACCTCTGACTTGGTGGGCAAGACACGACTGTAATCATGGCTGGTTTTGGAAACAAGGATATTCACCATAATAGTTGGGATACATATTTTATTATGTTTCCTTATTTATATTTATGCATGTTTCCATGAGTATTTGCATACGTGATAGTTTTACCATATTGGACAACATGGTAATATTTGGCTTTTGACCTAGATCATGTTTTTTTGCAAACTCAAAAATTTGATAACCCTCACAAATTTTTTAAATAACTAAGTGGGAGAGGGAGTTTATTTTTATAAATCCCCCGGTCTCCATTACTAGTATGTAGATGATGTAATTAATTCTGTGTGACGGTTTTAAGAACCTTCCCCCGCCCCCACCTCTCCCCCTCGGGAAAATTAATTACTCATCGGTACAAACTTCCTTAAACGGATAGATCTATGATAATTATTGTGTGAATTACTTCTCCATTTGACGTAATTCATAACGGAACAATGGGTCATGGGGTTAGGTAATGGTATACACTTAACTGTAAATAATAGTATCCTCACCATCTGAGTCACTATTATTATTTATAGGACCGAAGCTATATTGGCTATTTAATTTTGCTTCGCATGGTATAGTGTCCAGATAGTAAAATTAAAAGGTTGTGCCTATCTACACGAATGATAAAGAGTAGAGACTTCCCATTGAGGCATGCTCTTCACGGTGTGTAGGGTCGCCAATATTTTTCTTTTAACATGTGGTAGAGGGAACCAATATTAAAATGAAATTCAAAGTTTTTACTGCCCTTCATAATTGATTGTTATGTTATTTGATTCTCAGATTCAAAAATGGGCTCTTTCAATCCACTTGCTATTATTCTCAAAGAAAATAAACTTACTGGACAAAACTTTGTTGACTGGAAAAGAAACTTGGATATTGTGTTAACTGCTGAGGGGTACAAATTTATTTTGTCCGAGGATTGCCCTCTAAAACCTAATGAGAATGCCACAAAGCAGGAAGCAAAGCCTTACAAGGATTGGGTTAAGGCTGATGAGATGGCGCGGTGTTATATTCTGGCTTCTATGTCAAATATATTGCAACATCAGCATCAGTATATGGAAACTACGTGCGATATGATGTTGAATCTCAAAGAAATGTTTGGGGATCAAAATTGTGCAGCAAGGCTAGTTGCTATGAAAGAATTGGTGAATATCACCCATGTTGAAGGGACCCTGATTAGGGATCCTGTTCTTAAGATGATATCTCTTCTTAATGAACTAGAGATCCTTGGAGCTGAAATTGATGGGGAAATCCAGATTGATTTCGTTCTTAACTCACTGCAGTCTAAGAGTTTTAAGCAGTTTCGCCTGACTTATTCTATGAACAAAATGCATTTATCTTTGGCGAAACTTCTTAAGGAACTCCAAGCAGCTGAGAGTCTTTTGGTTGTGAAGAAACCACCATCAGTGTTAGTGGCAGAGAAGGCTTCTACTTCTAAGCCGAAAGGCAAGAAGAAGCAGAATAAGTCTCAGAAAAAGGTTGTAGAGGCAGTTCATGCGCCTCAAGGTGGAGTGAAAAAGCCTGCGGGCAAGTGTTTTCATCGCAAGCAGAAAGGACACTGGAAGAAGGAATGTCCGATTTTTCTCAATAAAGTGAACAAACAAGGTAAACCTTTTTCACTAATTGTTGAATCATGTTTAGCGGTGTTATATACCAGAACCTGATGTGTATATACGGGAGCCACTAATCATGTTTGCAATTCATTGCTGGGGTTCCAGGAAACCAGAAGACTTAGTGATTGAGAGATTTATCTACATATGGGAAATGCTACGAGAGTGGCAACAGTTGCAGTAGGAAATGTTTTTTTAAATTTTAGTAGTAATAGGAGTTTAATTTTGTGAGATTGTCTTTATGTTCCTACTATTAGAAGAAACTTGGTTTCAGTTTCTAAGTTAATTAAGGATGGATATTTGGCTTATTTTAGTGACTCTGTGGTTATTAAGTTAAATAAACGTTTTATCTGTTCTGGTTCATTGGTGGATGATCTCTACATTGTTAATCCTATGTTTCCTACAGTGCAACTACATGAATCAAATAACACTAATAATTTACCATGTAAGAGAAAAGAGCCTTCTAAATTGAACCAAACGTATCTATGGCACTTACATCTTGGTCATATTAATCTGAATAGGATTTCTAAACTGGTTAGAGATGGACCGTTAGATTCATTAGAAGTTAAAGAACTTTCAGTCTGTGAATCATGTTTAGAAGGTAAGATGGCCAAAAGGCCTTTTTCAGCAAAAGGATATAGAGCCAAAGAGCCGTTAGAATTGGTTCACTCTGATTTGTGTGGGCCTATGAATGTCCAAGTTAGAGGTGGTTTTGAGTACTTTGTCAATTTTATTGACGATTACTCAAGGTATGGATACATATATTTGATGCGCCGTAAGTCTAAATGCTTTGAGAAATTCAGGGAGTATAGGGCGAAAACAGAAAAGCATTTGGGTAAATGTCTCAAGACACTTCGATCTGATCGTAGTGGCGAATACCTCTTGGGAGAGTTTAGGGATTACTTGTCAGCTGAAGGGATTACATCCCAGTTGTCAGCTTTAAGTATGCCACAACAAAATGGTGTAGCAGAGAGAAGGAGTAGGACTCTTATGGATATGGTAAGATCAATGATGAGTTATTCAAATTTACTAATTTCGTTTTGGGGACATGCACTAGAAACAGCAGCGTATATTCTTAACTTGGTACCATCTAAGTCAGTACCATCTACACCCATAGAACTATGGACTGGGTGTAAACCTAGTCTGCAGCATGTTCGGGTTTGGGGTAGTCCAGCACATGTGCTGAATGGGAACGCAGATAAATTGGAATCGAGGACAGAAGTTTGCTTGTTTGTGGGGTACCCTAGAGGAACGAAAGGTGGACTATTTTATAGTCCTACGGATAAGAAGGTCATTATTAGCACTAATGCCCGGTTCTTAGAAGAGGTCTATGTGATAGAGCACAAGCCCAGAAGTAAAATTGTTCTAGAGGTATTGAGAGGAGAGAGACCCGCACAAACTTCTTTACCACCACCAGTGCAGGAGGAAATGCCGCAAGAGATATTTGTAGAGGCATCTATTGACACACCGGTACCTCATCGTAGTGGGAGGGTTATTGTTCCACCCAGTCGGTATACGTTGTTGGGAGAGTCTTTTGAAATGATCCCTGATGATCAACATGCCGAATCTTGTAACTACAATGAGGTACTTCAAGATAAAGATGTGGAACTTTGGCAAAAGGCTATGAAATCAGAGATGGAGTCTATGTACTCTAATCAGGTCTGGGATCTTATAAAACCACCTGAAGGGATTAAACCCATTGGATGCAAGTGGATCTACAAGAAGAAGAGAAGGGCGGACGGGAAGATGCATACCTTCAAAGCTAGGCTTGTTGCGAAAGGGTATACTCAGAAAGAAGGGATCGACTATGAGGAAACTTTTTCTCCAGTAGCCATGCTTAAGTCCGTCCGGATTCTCTTATCCATTGCGGCTCATCTTGATTACGAGATTTGGCAAATGGATGTTAAGACTGCGTTCCTTAACGGGAAATCTAGATGAGTGTATCTATATGGTGCAACCAGATGGATTCATAGCAAAAGGTCAAGAGCACATGTTGTGCAAGCTCAAGAAGTCTATTTATGGGCTTAAGCAAGCATCTAGATCTTGGAACATCCGTTTTGATCAAGCAATCAAGTCTTTTGATTTTGATCAATGTCCGGATGAGTCATGTGTGTACAAAAAGGGCAATGGAAAAGTTGTGGTGTTTCTAGTTCTATATGTCGATGATATCCTACTCATCGGAAACGATGTGGGAGTGTTATCTTCAGTGAAAGTGTGGTTATCCAGCCAATTCGAAATGAAGGACTTGGGAGAAACCGGTCACATCCTAGGGATTAAGCTTACACGAGATCGCAAGAATAAGATGTTGGGCTTATCACAAGCTACTTATATCGATGCCATTCTTGCCTGTTTAGCATGCAAGATTCCAAGAAAAGGTTCCTCCTTTTTAGACATGAATCAACCTATCCAAGGATCAGTGTCCTAAAACACCTGAGGAGATGGAGAAAATGACGGCAGTTCCTAATGCCTCGGCAATAGGAAGCCTTATGTATGCTATGTTGTGCACTAGACCTACTATTTGCCTTGCCGTGGGCATGGTTAGCAGATTTCAGTCTAATCCAGGGCAAGAACATTGGACTGCAGTGAAACATATACTCAAGTATCTGAAAAGAACTGGAGATCATATGTTAGTGTTCCAGTCAGATAGTCTGGTACCTCATGGGTACACAGACTCAGACTTTATGTCAGATAGGGATTCCAGAAAGTCTACCTCAGGATATGTGTTTACCTTGGGAGGTGGAGCCATAAGTTGGAGGTGTATTAAACAATCTTGCATTGTTGATTCTACCATGGAGGCAGAGTATGTGGCGGCTTATGAAGCAGCCAATGAGGCTGTTTGGCTTAAAAACTTTTTGTTGGATCTGGAAGTGGTCCCTTCAGTGCAATCAACCATTACACTCTATTGTGACAATAGCGGGGCAGTTGCTAATTCGAAGGACCAAGGACTCACAAGAAGGGCAAACACATTGAGCGTAAGTATCATTTGATTCAAGAGATCGTACAGAGAGGTGATGTTGCTGTGACCAAGATTGCATCGGCGAAAAACCTGGCAGATCCTTTTACGAAAAGCTTACCAGCTAAGACTTTTGATAGTCACGTAGAGGGAATGAGAGTGAGATGCATGGCAGTGTGGTTTTGAGTCTTAGTGGGAGTTTGTTAGGAGATTATGTAAAAGTTATGTTTTTATAGGATGGATTAATATTTGTTTATTAATTTGATTTATCCATTTTTGATGAGAATCTTTTATGGGCAATATTTGCATGATATTTTTATATGTTGTGCATGTGTGTCTTTTATTCTACCTAGTAGATAATCCAGTGTGTAGAGTACGGCTTACACACAAATTGGATCATCAGTTTTTATGGAATATAAGTTATGGTTCACAGTCTTAGATGAAATTTGACACACCATCGGTAGGACTGTAGCACAATATTTTGGTAGGTCTGTCTTGACTACAGGGATGGTACTAATTTCAACTCATTGTGCTAGTATACTTTGTGTATATTGAACGGGACCGCATTGAGGTAATTGTCTTTATACTAACTATATAAGACAATTGGAACCTCATGGTTATTATGAATGCTTATGCTCTTAATCCATAAATAATTATTAGAGGTGTATATATAATGTTGTTGACTTTGATTCATTAAAGAGTAAGATCTTTATACGGTCAATAGTCTTGATGAGTTAGGTCGCAACTCTATATATATGACAACTATTAATTATTAATGGAATCCACGTCCCGATAAGGATTGATGATACCCCTTGAGTAAGCTTATAGGTGTCGAATATGTCAAACCCTGCAGGTGGATTTTGTACCCGACATATCGAATAAGTTAAGCGGATAGTCTCAAGTTAAGATGTTGATTAAGTGGGAGATTGTTAGTAATTTATTTTTAATCAACGGGTATCTGTAATCTTAACGTGGGAAGATTAATAAGTATTTAATATCATGGAGCTCGTAATATAATTGAGATAAGGACGGGAATGCAATTATACTTCTGTAGTAGGGTGAATTATAATTAGTGAAATAAAAAATAAAATCCTGGTGGGATTAGGTTTTCTTATTTACACTAGGAGCCCAGACTTATTACTCCTTAGGTCCCTATCGTAGCCCTATATATACACGTTATGTTTTCTAGGTCAAATTGACGATTTTTCTATTATTCATGAAATAGAGGTAGACTTAGAGAGAGCAAACAGATCACGAAAGAGTCCACGCTCGGTTCGTGTTCTAAACGTGCAAGGAATACGATAGAAGATCGTAAGGTACGGTCGAGCAGTATTAGTGGTTTATAGCAAGGCGTGCTATAACAAGTTCAACCAGCGTTCGTGTTGCAGGGAGTTGTGGTAAAACCCTAATTCCACCTTGTAGGGTCTTTTGCAATTTTATTGTCTAATCTGTATGCGTCATTACTGGGTCTTGGGGATTCGGTTTCCCAACAGAGCACACATTTGTTCAGTAAGAAAATCTCTGCTAATTCTATGTGCATATGAGATGACATGTAAAATTGTGAAACATAATACAAGTAATGATATTCCTAACGAAATAAGGCACCGCCACTACTTCTGAAGTCAAGTACTTAAATGATCATGCAATCCTTTCTAAACAATCACGGTATCAACAATCGAACCCATTTATTAATTCACGTTTTCATTTCATCATCAATATATCATGTGTGACTTACATTACGAACATTTGGGATTCCATACGTCCCCTGCCTAGCGATACAATCGTTGGTGGATGCTTAGTACTCAAAGAATGGAATGCCCCAAGCATAGAGCTAGAACGTCGATAGCATAATAATTCGGAAGACCGGGATCATACCCACAGAAAAATTCCAATATAACGGCTTGTTTAGATTGTAGAAATTAGGATTTTGGTGTTTAGAAGGCCAACTTGGTTTTTCTTATAAAAGGTGGAAACTAAAAATGAGTTTTAAACTATTTTAACGAGCGGCAAATAATGTTGCCAATATAGTCCGATCTTGTACCGATTCTAGTTTCCCTCGGATCTGGTGGGTTTGTGGTGGTGGGCGAATAATATTTTTGTTTGGCTTTATTTTGGTGGCTGTGTGTATGGGTTGTCATCGGATGGATGGTTTTCCAGCCACCAGTCATCGTTCGGATCTGGATTGTAATGTTTTGGAGGCTCCAGAGCAGTGCAGTCCCTAGAGGTATTCGCAGTGGCTGCTCCTCGGTGACTTCTCCCTCCTCGGTGACTTCTCCCTCGTCCATGAGATATGGGTATCGTAATGACCAGTAATGGCAACATCCTCTCTCAGCTTGGCGTGTTTCATGGTCTCGTGGATTAGCCGGTCTGGCCTTTATCATTTTTGTGTGCTTACTGTAATCTAGGTTTCGATTTTGGAGATTTTGATGCTTGTACTCGAGGTGATGTCCCTCTGCTTGTGTGGTTTTTCTCTGTAATTTGATCCTCTGGATCTTTATTCGATATTTGCTCTGAATATGAATTTCAAAAAAAAAAAATATCTAGCAAGTTAAAGCTGAGTTCATTTTTTTTATACTGAAAAAAATTGGTGTTACCATCTGACAACAGTAGAATCACCCTCACTATAGTATTGTATTAAAAGAATGAGTAAGGGGTTGAGACTTGAGAGACTATGGATTGGTGGTTAAGAGCTTGAGATACGGCTCGAGAGTGAGAGTGTGTGCAAATGAATTATTCCGATGCGAAATTGGCATTTTTGAAGCATTACTTGCCAACATCAGCAAATTCCGTTAGTTTACTTAACAGCAGACTAATGGAAGGGGTTACTTAATGTTGCTCAGTATCTCAAGGGGTGGAAAGTTACAATACCACTGCACTTGGGTATCACTGTCATCATAAAAAAATCTCATGGGAGGTTGGCGTAATTCACCCTTTATTTTATCAACGCTGCCACTCACACAGCATATATACACAGATTGCGTGCATAAATTCAATGTTGGGCCCACTACGGATCTCACACAAATAATCCGAGCCGTTCATTAATTGTAATACATTTTTTTCAAGGGTCCTCACCAAAAATCAGTTAATTTCGATACCTATAGGTGCTCGATCCAATCATTTAAGTTTTTATTCAGATTTTAGGACAATGAAAAGTTAGATGGTTAGATCGAGTACTTATGGGTATCGGATTAAATTGATTTTTAGCGGGAGACCTTGAAAAAATGTTTCAAATCTAAGGAACATCTTGAATCGTAGTGGGCTCCACACAATGATCTGTGCACGATTTGTGTGTCAAAAGTCTATGTGAACAGACTTACTATTATTTTATTGAGTCAGTGACAACTTCTAGAACTTTTGTCATTGGTAATTAACTACCAAAACCAAATCGTAAAAGATGTCAATATACTGCTTTTAGATTTGAGTTTGGACAATTAGCATGTACTATATTGTATGCTAAGGGCAACCCACACCTTAATAACATCCTATGTGGCTAATATAGTAACAAACTTGTAAATCATTTGACAAGTCTAAATGCCACATATAGTATATAGTTTTTGCATATGAAGAGGTACATTAGAAAAATATATTCTAAGTATTGAAACGTAATCTCTTCTGTGTTTTGAACGACATCTAAAAATAGTCACTGTAGCTTTATCTTAGGGAGGTGTAGGCTACAACATTTTAAAAATTAACAAGAGGCGTAAAAGTACGTTGGTTTTTACTTTGACTGAACTTATGGTTAAACCGTATTCTTAAAAAGAAAAAAGAAAAATCATCAATATCTATTTATTTTATTTTAAGTTGTTATTGTCCAAAAAGCAAAACAGAAAAATAAAAAGCATCAGTATATTAGTGCAGTACTTCTTCGCAATTATAAGGCAGAGTGCAACAGGCAAAGGACTCGTTTCTGATTTGATTTGTTATTTAGACGCAAAGGACTCTGATAGCGTAAAACTCAGAATAGTTAGAATAAGCAAGAAAATGATTAGTTCCAATTTGAAGGGACAATTTTCATTCATATCTGGGTGTTTTTTTTTTTTTAAATCACCAAGCCGAATTGTATTTGTTTAGAAAGAAAAACAAGGGTAAAAATCACTTACACCCCTCATCTATCACTTTTTATTACTTATACCCCCTACCAAACCAAACAGAGCTTTATGTCCCAATCACTTGGGGTTGGCTACATAAATCATTTTCCTCCATTGAGCTTTGTCAAGGGTCAATTATTTACACAAATCTATTATACTTATATCTTTGCATGCGCACAACAGTATCTAATGTCAATTTAGATCTACCACTCCCCGTAGCATTGCTACCCAAAGTTATCATATCCGCTCTTTTAACTACTGCATCTCCTAGTCTACGGTAGATATACCCAAACCACCTTAGCCTATTTTTCCTCAACTTCTCCTCTATAGGTGTTATACTTACCATCTCACGAACCGTTTTATTTCTAATCCTATCTCGTTTAGTTTTACCACACATCCACCTTAGCAATCTCATTTTCGCTACACTCATCTTGTTCACCTGTTGTTTCTTAATAGGCCAACATTCTGTCTCGTAAAGTATCGTTGGTCTGATGGCAATTCCATAGAATTTTCCCTTCAATTTTGTGGGTACCCTCTTGTCACATAGTACACCAGTAGCGCTCCTCCACTTGAGCCACCCCACTTGGATCTTATGGGTCACATCATTGTCAACATTCTCATATCCGCTATACTCATCTTGCTCACATGTTGATTCTAAATAGGCCAACATTCTATCCCGTAAAGTATGTTGGTCTTATGGCAATTCTATATAATTCATCATTTACACCACCTCATCTATCTAAAACCAGGGAAAGGGGTAACGCTGTTAACGGTAATAATGCAATTACCTATTTGCCCTTCATTAAGTTGGGGCACCAATACTCCAAATCTCGATTTCACTCTTCACATGTCTCTCTCTCAGATACATGGCTGACCACCACTGATCTCTTTAGCATAAAACGCCCATCATTAAACCCTAACAACCGCCGCCACCCATCACGGCAGCCATCGCCCCATATTCTCCCACTGTCTCACTCTCCTCTCTCCCAAACCTTCCATTCTCACATCTCTTTTGCCCCCTGTTTTACTCCGCCAACTTAATCCTTTTTCCCTAGTGGTCTCTTTGCCTCTCTATCGTGGTTCGCTGTCATAAGGTGCGATGTGACCTGTTTCACCGATTGCCATTTTGCCTACTCCCCGATCGTCATTGCCGGATGCCATCATCGATCTAATGTTTTAGTTTATTCCTTATATTTTCAAGGTTTAGTCTCCATTTCTGTAATGCCCCTAATTTTGGGTACATTAAATAGACAATTTTATTGAAAACTTGAATGGAGTCTGGCTCATTATTACATCATGACTCTTATGAGAGTACTTTCATTATACAAGGGAAGGGAACTAAGGTTCCTAACTACAGCTCCGCCTGCTCCTCCATCTGAGCTAGCTCTTCAGCTCCAAAGGCCTCCAAGGTGTACAGCTTACCCTGTTCATCTACAAAGTCTGACACATTATACCAGCGTCGCCACCGATATAATATGTCAGAGTCACCAAAGGTAACACCATGAGCTACAAAAGCTCAACAGAACAATCCCTTACCCGCTAACCCATAACTTATAACAATAGATCATATACAACAGACAGTAACAATAACACATCCATATTCGCTATTCAACTATTGTAGGTGTCCATGATTTTCTGAGTTTCTCCTACGCGACTCATCATAAATCGTGTCATCGTTTTCACTTTTCTTTTTCCAAATCAACATTTCCTAAAATAGTTTTTAACACACCCAACCTCGGTTCCGCCGTTCCGGGTTCCCGAGTATCCTCACAATGGTTCCGCCGTCCCGGGTTCCCATTGGCACACAATTGCATTGGCTCCTCTCCGCGGATAACCAAGCCATACCTCACCATGGTTCCGCTGTTCCGGGTTCCCATGGGAACGCACACAACCTCACAATAGTTCCGCTATTCCGGATTCCCATTGGAACACACACACACACATCTCACATAATGCCACCAAAACTGGTCATTATGTAGTTTCAAAAATTATTTCCTTCTCCGGAACACATTTGCCTTGTTAACCACACCCTAGGTGTCATGTCTCTAACTTTTTTGATTTCGGTGTCTCGTTTTCATGCATAAATTCCGCGGTAGGACTTTCCACACAAGTATTCATCATTCATTTGAAATCTTGAAACTAAACTAGCAAGATCATCCAACTCTATATTATTTAGCATGTTCAAATCACAACTTAAAGCATAGCGCCACATATATGAAAGCCCTTGGAGTGAAAAATCACTTATGCTTTATCATACATCTCAAACATTATATGTGACAGATAACCTTATATACTTAGAGTTAGAGTGCAAGAATAATGTACTTTTCAAGATACGGTTCTATACTATACGTAGAGTTAGTAGACTAGGGACTCTACCTTTCTTCTTGGCGGTAGGGCAGCTATGAAAGGTACGTCAGTGGTCGGGCAGAGTAACTTCCTACGGAACGCTTATGGTAGCTTCGAAAGAGAAAGATTTCTCTCAAAACTAAGTCTTGACTATTACTACTACAACTTTTGGATCAAGAGGGTGGTCGGTTGGCGGTTTAGTGGCGGTCTTGGATGAGTTTCTTGAAGAACACAAGAAGAACTTCAAGAACAAGAAGAACTAAGCAAGAACAAAGGAAGAATACAAGTTTTTCTAGAGAGGGAAGTTGCATGGTGAAGGTGTGAGTTGAATGCTTGGACAAGGGTGCTATTTATAGCAAAAGTCTTGGCTATTACCCAAGGGATAAAATTTTCCCTAGCAATTATTATCCAATGGGTAAAGATTTTTCTAGAAAAATAATAGGCCAAAAGGTACAAGGTACTAGATTTCCAAATCAAATATCCCATTAAAGTAATCTAATTATGCACATGTTCTTATTAAACTATTGGATTATGTACTTTAGGAAATCTAGGGCTTTATATAATATGATATATATGTACTCATGTCCACATAGTTAAATATATTGGTAGGTACCAAGTATCCAATAAAATATAAGGTTAGGATTCTCTTATTAATAAAATTCGCAAGGTACTAGTACTAATTTATTTATTATAGTATTTAGCAATCTAGGATTTGGATACACCCTTTTTTTTTATGCAAATAAGCACATGGAAAATCTAGGAAAATGATTTATTTAATGAACCCTAGTACTTGTTGAAAGATCTATCCTATTATCCAATGGATAGTAAATCCCCTAGTAATTATTGACCAATGGACAAAAATAATAGGGAAATTTTCATAATTAAATAACCAAAATGTCCTTTTAAGCATGTATAAAAATCTATATTTAACTATATAATAGTACTTAACCAAATCTAGCAATGAATATCTTTAATAGAAAATTTAGGATTTCTATTGTCCAATGGATAAAAGTTTCCCTAACTTTTATTGACCAATGGATAAAAGGTAATATATACTTGAATAATATTTTAAATAACCAAATGTCCTTTAGTCATGTGAATATGAGTACTTTATCAAATCTAGTACAAAATATTTTTGATGAAAAATCTAGGTAGTAAATCCATGGTACATATATATACATATATAATCACATGGTGAATCTAGGAAAATATTTATTTAGTCCATCTTAGTACTTGCTAGTAAGACTACTCTATTATCCAATGGGTAATATCTACCCTAGTAGTTATTGACCAATGGTTAAAGAAGTAAAGTAATATATATATGTAACGCCCCGAATTTTGGGTACGTTAAATAAAATATTTTATTATAAAAACAAAGCGAGTCCAGCTCGTTATTACATTATAAACCTTACAAAAGTACTCTTATTTACAAAGCAGAGGAATCTAGGGTTCCTAACTACCGTTCTTCTTGCTTCTCCAGCTCCTCGGCTTCGAACGCCTCCAAGGTGAATAGTTCGTCCTGTTCGTCTATCAAATCTGACATATTATACCGGCGTCGCCACCCATATAATATGCCAGGGTCACCACAAGGCAACACCATGAGCTACGAAGGCTCAATAGTAAAATCCTACTCTTTAACCCTTAACCAATAAAACATCGATTTCCACATGATACGTATATAAGCAGTAATAGCAGCCAATAACAATAACATCTTTTCATAACTATCGTCAGTGTCCAAGATTTCCCGATTTCTCCTACGCGACTCATCGTAGATCGTGTCACTAATTTCATTTACAAATTATCCTTTCAAAAATCCTTAGCATTGGCTCCGTACCGCGGATAACCAAGCCACACACCCAACCTCGGTTCCGCCGCGCCGGGTTCCCGAGTATCCTCACAACGGTTCCGCCGCGCCGGGTTCCCGTTGGCACACAATTGCATTGGCTCCTCTCCACGGATAACCAAGCTATACCTCACCATGGTTCCGCCGGTCCGGGATCCCATGGGAACGCACACAACCTCACAATGGATCCGTTATTTCGGATTCCCATTGGAACACACACACACACCACATAATGCCACCCAAAACGGTCATTATGTAATTTCCAAAATATTTCCTTCCTCGAAATACTTTCCCACACCCTAGGTGCCATGTTTCTACTTTCTCGGTTTTCGTGTCTCGTTCTCATACAAGACTCCGCGGTGTAAGACTTCACATACAAACACGTATTCGAAAGATTATTTCAACATGATCATCCAACTCTAAGCTACATAGCATGCTTGCAACATCTTGAAAGTAAATCATGCATTTCCAACTAAAAGATAACATTATCTACGATCAAAGTAACTTCTAATCAAACATATGATACATAAAGTTTAAGTGCAAAGTTAAACGACTTATACTTAGGAAAAGTAGTAAGGATTTAACTACCTTAATCCGAAACTAGTTGGGGCCGAATAAGCTAGGTGGAATTTCTCCCGAATCTGGACCGAACTTCGGACGGCGGTAACTCGGTCAATCTTTGGCCGAAAAGAGTCGTTCTTGGGTCGAGAACGAAGCTCAAGAAATTCTCTACAACTTTTGTGAAGAAAGTTGGTCCTAGAAACTAATTGAAGTAGGAGAAAAATTGGGATAAAGGAAGTGACAGTAAGCTGTCTGGAAATAAAAATCCCAGATTTTTACTGAACTTCGGATGACGATATCTTGGTCATTTCTAATCCGATTGGGGTGATTCTTGAGCCTAACTTCAAGGTTTCGAAGTGCTCTACAACTTTCCAGAAGGAAGTTGATCCTAAAAACTACTCTAAACAGGAGAAAATGGAGGATTTCCGACGGGACAGTAGGCTGCCCAGAAACTGGGAATGGTTTTCTAGAGAGAAGGAAGAGCAAAGCTTTGAAGGTGTGATCTTTGAAGCTTGGAATGGCTTCTATTTATAGGCCAAGACCTTGGCTCTCTCTCCTCTCTTAAGGCCGGCCCCCCTCTCTCTCTTTCTCTCTCAAATTTTGACACATGTAAAGCCAACTTTTGATAGATCAAAGGAGAATCCTAGGGTTGCATGGCTATGGTGTACCAAAGATCTATGCTTTGAACAAATAGATGGTGGAGATGAGATGAGTACAAGATCCAATGGTTGCACAATTGGTAAAATATCCAAGAAGTACATGGGAGTTGAGATTTTGCTTGGAAGCACATAGATCTCAAGTACATGGGAGTTCAATGGACAAGTACAAGCAATCTTCCTCCTCCTTTCTCTTCCCAACCGGCCCCCCCCTCTCTCCTTTCTCCTTGGCCGGCTCCCCTCTTCTCTCTCTCCCTCTCATTCTCTTGCCAAGGTACAAAAAAATGAAAGAAAACCAATAAAAAAGTAGTACTTTAGTACTTAAGATCAAAAGTAGTCTTTTTGGCTAGGATTCTCTTCCAACCAACAATTGTGCACATGGTACTTTGAGGTAATATTCTAGTCTTCAATGTACTAGAATATAATATACTTATGGTACCCTTGTACAATTGGAAGAATCAAATCCCTACTAAAAAATAACTAAAGGGTACTACAAGAATCTAGTACTTGGTACCTTTCTTAATAAAAAAAAGTTGTGCTTTCACACATGGTTTAAAGAAAAGGATTAAATTAATAACCCAAGGTACTTTGATGAAAGACTAATCTTTTACCCAATGGGTAATAAAATCCCTAACTTCTATTATCCAATGGATAATAGTTGCTAGGGTAATTATATAGTAAACTAATCAAAAATGTCCATTTTTTAAAAGATAAAAGTACTTAGCCAAGTATACTTTTATGATAAACAATTGGGGTTTCTATTATCCAATGGATAATAGTTGCCCTAGAAATCTTTGTCCAATGGTCAAAGAATAAAACCAAAATAATTAAAAAGAAAATGAATAATCAATTCTTGTTCTAGGGTTCAAAAGGTTCAAAGTGTCCAAGAGGGGCAAAACGGTCCATTTGCGGTTAGGAAAAAGTAACCAAATGATTTCCTAGTTTAGTTTCTTCAACAAGTCGGTTAGAAACTAACTAGGCTTACCAAGCGGGGTTAAAGTGCAAGAAACGAAAGTTCAAGGGTTAAAGTGCAGTTATGACAAACTATCGGAAATAAAAAAAAATTCAAACATTTAACGAAATTTTTACCGACTAAAAATCAGGGTCGTTACAATATACTTGAATAATATACACATGTACTTTTAGGCATTTGTATAGAAGACTATATATAACTATATATATGTACCTTTAACAAAATCTAGAATGGTACCTTAGGTGGAAAAATCTAGTTTTCCTATTGTCCAATGGACAAAAGTTTTCCTAACTTTTATTGTCCAATGGGTAATGGTTAAAAGGTAACTAAATGGTTTGGTAGTTAAGGTTTCTCTAACTAATTGGTTAGAAGCTAACTAGGCTTGCCAAGTAGGATTTCCAGCCAAGAAATATGCTTTAAGAATTTTATTTACTCACTTAGGAAAATACACAAGTGTTTTTACAAGCGTATTTGTCTTTAGAAAATAACTATATTGTCCGGAGCAAAGAGATTTCAATTTTAGAAGTTTCAAATCTAATTATGACGAATCATTGAAGTTAAAAAGGAATTTTAAAAGCAAATTCAAGTAATTAAAATAAAATTTAAATTTTTAGCGAAATTTTTATTTACCAAAATTCAGGGTCGTTACAATCTATCCCCCTCAAAATAATTTCGTCCTCGAAATTGGTGCGCGACTATGGGTTAGGTATAGTCGCTGTCCTAGTCTTTGAATCATCGTCTATGCCCCTTAAAATAGAGGCAGGTCACTTTCAATTACTAGCGCGATGTTGAGGTGATCATTTTCGCCACATGAGGATATCTCCATCACGTAACCTTCGTAGATTTGGTTGACGGCCATTCTCTCCCCTAAAGTGATAATAGGTTCAACAGCGATCCTATGGGTTCAGTTTCTAGTCTCTTGTAGGTACGCAGTGATAAACAGTTTAGGAGGAATCTTCCCATTCAAAGGATAGATTCTCGATTGGAAGAGGATAAAATACACTACACGAGTATAGGTACCCTTGCAGTGTTTGATCGGGGTTGGATTTTTGGATTTCGACTTATGACTGAACGGAGAGGGGTGATGTTAAGGAATGAAAGAAATGTCCCTGCAAGTTGAAAATGACCCTATAGGCATGTTTTAAGCCAATCAATGATCTAATCAAGATTCAAAAATGCTTTGGCATCACACGGCCTGTCTAAAGGCTCCGGTAGATTCTAGAAGTATCTCAGAGTAAGACGATAGCGTTTCAGGCATCCCTCACAATCTTTTGCATGTTTTGTTAATCGAATTTGGCTTCGTCACTTGCTTAACAAGACGGGATTGAAGTTGCTTCAGCCGTCGAGCAACTTGCCTCATTGTAGGCATTTGATAGAGTTTCCACTGTTAAGCCAACGCAAAACTTTTACCAAATCATCATGCGGATTTGTATCCTACAAACGTTTTCTTAGCATGATCCTTCCCTACCTAACGATATTAAACCCATTTCCAAAACTAGGAAACAACGGGTTCATTTAAGAAGAATAACTCCATAATCGTAAGGTATATGTACTTCATCCTCATTTTGGGAAAAAATCATACAATACTCTACAAACTCGGATATTATTAGCAAAGGCACTGAAAGAACCTATGCAGTCACGGGAAAATAAGCCCTTTGGCAGCGTCGACTTCTGGCGGTAAATTTCAAATGAATGGCTGCTTCCAATTTAGTATTGCTTTGACTCTACTTTTGTTTGCCTTGATTCTGTCCCTGGATACCACGTGCCCCAAGAACTTAACCACTTCTAGCCAGAACTCGCATTTATTTGCCTTGGCATAAAGTTGGCTATCTCGGAGTAATTGTAGTACTATCCGAAGGTGTCCTTCGTGCTCCTCCTTATTGGCAGAGCATATCAAGATGTCATTAATGAACATCACCACAATTGTTCATGAGACACATGAACACTACCAGAGCGTTAGTCAGCCCGAATGGCATCTCGTAGTGTTCGTATCTCGTACGAAAGGTCGTCTTTGCGATATCCTTCTTTTGGATCCTTAATTGATGATAGCCCGTTCTAAGATTGATTTTAGAAAAGCAAGTGGCGCTTCTCAATTGATCAAATAGATCATCGATCCTAGGCAATGAATATCGGTTATTGACCATGACTTGATTTAACTGCATAATCGAAGCGTTCCCTCAAACAACACTGACGCTCCTCATGGTGACGTGCTTGATCTGATGAATCCTTTGCCCAGTAGCTCTTGGAATTGGGTTTTGAGCTCCTTTAGGTCAGTTGAGGCCATTCGATATGGCATCATAGAGATTGGTGCCATTTCCTGGCTGGAGTTCTATAGAGAAGTCTATCTCTCTCTTTGGGTGGTAAGCCAGGAAGTTCTTCAGGGAAAACATGGGCGTACTCGCACACGATGTGTTGTAATCCCACTTCCATCCTATCGGCTTCTCCCAATTGGAGGCTAGCTAGCCATCCAAACAGTTGATTCTGCCTCTTGGATCTTCTCGTCGTCGGGCTCACCGTCTGTCTATCCCCCTTAAATTGGAAACGAGTCCCTTCGGGGGTATACGCGGTCACCATTTTCTGATGGCAGTCTATGACCGCTCGATGTGTTGATCGCCAATCCATTCCTAGGATTACGTCGAAATCTGCCATATCGATCACTCTAAGATCGCAGCTTAGGCGCAGGTTGGCTACTCCTAATTCGCACCATCTACATATTAGACTAACAACTATACTCCCCCCAAACGGTGATGTTGCTTACATACGCGTACTTAGGGGTTCTGTTTCTAGTGCTAGAATAGTTACGCAGGCAGCAGATATGAATGAATGTGATGCTCTAGAGTCAAACAAGGCTTGCACATAGGTACTATACAATAGTAGCGTACCTTGGATCACAGAGGGATCCTGCTCCTGTGCCTCAGTTTGTAGCACAAAGATACGCCCTCCAATGCTTTGCTGGTATCCCACGGGCTGCTTTTCCTTATTTTGCCCATTCTGTTGCTGCGATGGGCCTCTAGGGTTTTGCTTCTCAAAACCGGCCTGCTTAGGTTGTTGAGCCTTCTGATTTCCAAAGCTTCCAATCCTCTCCCTTTGAAGTTGGGGGTAGTTGCACTTATAGTGTCCCATAGCCTGACAGTTGAAGCATTGAACTGTCGCTATGTCTCGACCACCTCTCTTCTGCTCGCCACTTCCGGGGATTGCAGTCTTCCAGGGTTGGTTGCTTTGAGACAAAATAGAGGGTTTGGTGGGGTAGGGTCCATGGTTGCTGTTGAGGGGTTGGGTTCAAATCGGTCTGCCGGTGCTGCCTGTCGCCTTCCTTCGGGTTTTGAAGTCAGTTTCCTCACTCTCCAGTCGGAGAGCACACTTCACGACCTCAACATAGGTGGTAAAGGCCTGAGCTACCACAGCTTTCCGAGCAGTTGTCAGTCCCCACTCGAATCTGCTAGCCATCCTGTCCTCGTTCGGGATGGAGCCTAGGGCGTAACGTGACAGTTCCTCGAACTTGGCTGCGTACTGGGTGACGGTCATCGTTCCTTGTTTCAGGTTCAAGAACTCTTGTTCCTTGGCTAAGTGGAGAGGTGTGGGAAAGTACTTGTCGAGGAATAGGGTTTCAAACTCGGCAAATGTCATGGTGGTTATGGCATGAGTTGCCTCCATCAGATCCCACCAATAACGGGCCTATCCTTTCGGCTGGTATGTGGCTAAGGCCACACGATCTCCGTCCTGAGTGATCCCTAAGGTTCTGAGGATCATTTTGACTTCGTTTAGCCATGTCTCGGCAATGACGGGATTGGTATCTCCGTGAAAGGTCGGGGGTCGGCGTTTGCAGAACTCGTTCATCGCTCAGGTTCGAGTCATAGGTTCATCGTTATGGCTTTGGTTTTGGTGGTAAGCATTCAAGGCAGCGACGAACGCTTGCATGATTTGGGTTAGGTTGAGGTTCGCGTTAGAGGGTCCTCCATTATCGTGTCCTAATCCGCTGCGTCGGTTCACCATCTACGAGTAAAATTTTTAAAGGGGATTTTAATTTACTTAATCAAATCTACAAGTATAGAATTCTACTACAATGGCAAGTAGGGGCCTAAGATTTTTCCTAGTACAAGTTGAGACAAAATGTTCCTACATACACCTACTCTATGGTTCTATAGGCTATCAGGTTTTAACCTAGACTGCTGCTACTCCACTCTAGGGTAGAACAATTTCAATAATCTCTCTCTACTACTTTCACGTAGTTTGAGCTAACAGGTTGGCTAGGTGGTTTATCTATAAGGACAGAGGTTAACCTTAATTAGAAGACAGAGATTTATTAACACCAAAGAAAACTTTCAAGTTTCTAAGTTCCACATTCGATCATTGATTTAAGTCATCATCCAATTGTTCGGGAATTCCCAGCTCGGCGGTACTCCTAATTTCCGCGCCTTGCTTCAATCCGAAGATTGTTTTGACAGAATTCCACCCAATTTGGGACTGTAAACTTAAACTCAATTCACGTTTGTGCAACGGTCAAACTCTCTTATGGTCTACCCATTCTACCCATGGCCGAGGTTTTGAACCTAAAGCTCTGATACTAAGTTCTAACGCCCCGAATTTTGGGTACGTTAAATAGACAATTTTATTGAAAACTTGAATGGAGTCTGGCTCATTATTACATCATGACTCTCATGAGAGTACTTTCATTATACAAGGGAAGGGAACTAAGGTTCCTAACTACAGCTCCGCTTGCTCCTTCATCTGAGCCAGCTTTTCAGCTCCAAAGGCCTCTAAGGTGTACAGCTTACCCTGTTTATCTACAAAGTCTGACACATTATATCAGCGTCGCCACCGATATAATATGTCAGGGTCACCCAAGGTAACACCATGAGTTACAAAAGCTCAGCAAAACAATCCCATACCCGCTAACCCATAACTTATGACAATATATCATATACAACAGACAGTAACAATAACACATCCACATTCACTATTCAACTATCGTAGGTGTCCATGATTTTTTGAGTTTCTCCTACGCGACTTATCGTAAACCGTGTCATCGTTTTCACTTTTCTTTTTCCAAATCAACATTTCCCAAAATAGTTTTTAACACACCCAACCTCGGTTCCGCCGTTCCGGGTTCCCGAGTATCCTCACAATGGTTCCGCCGTCCCGGGTTCCCATTGGCACACAATTGCATTGGCTCCTCTCCGCGGATAACCAAGCCATGCCTCACCATGGTTCCGCTGTTCTGGGTTCCCATGCGAACGCACACAACCTCACAATGGTTCCGCTATTCTGGATTTCCATTGGAACACACACACACACACATCTCACATAATGCCACCAAAACTGGTCATTATGTAGTTTCAAAAATTATTTCCTTCTCCAGAACGCATTTTCCTTGTTAACCACACCCTAGGCGTCATGTCTCTAACTTTCTTGATTTCGGTGTCTCGTTTTCATGTATAGATTCCGCGGTAGGACTTTCCACACAAGTATTCATCATTCATTTGAAAATTTGAAACTAAACTAGCAAGATCATCCAACTCTATATTATTTAGCATGTTCAAATCACAACTTAAAGCATAACGCCACATGTACGGACGCCCTTGGAGTGAAAAATCACTTATACTTTATCATACATCTCAAACATTATAGGTGATAGATAACCTTATATACTTAGAGTTAGAGTGCAAGAATAATGTACTTTTCAAGATACGGTTCTATATTATACGTAGAGTTAGTAGACTAGGGACTCTACCTTTCTTCTTGGCGATAGGGCGGCTATGAAAGGTATGTCAGTGGTCGGGCGGAGTAACTTCCTACGGAACGCTTATGGTAGCTTCGAAAGAGAAAGATTTCTCTCAAAACTAAGTCTTGACTATTACTACTACAACTTTTGGATCGAGAGGGTGGTCGGTTGGCGGTTTAGTGGCGGTCTTTGATGAGTTTCTTGAAGAACACAAGAAGAACTTCAAGAACAAGAAGAACTAAGCAAGAACAAAGGAAGAATACAAGTTTTTCTAGAGAGGGAAGTTGCATGGTGAAGGTGTGAGTTGAATGCTTGGACAAGGGTGCTATTTATAGCAAAAGTCTTGGCTATTACCCAAGGGATAAAATTTTCCCTAGCAATTATTATCCAATGGGTAAAGATTTTTCTAGAAAAATAATAGGCCAAAAGGTACAAGGTACTAGATTTCCAAATCAAATATCCCATTAAAGTAATCTAATTATGCACATGTTCTTATTAAACTATTGGATTATGTACTTTAGGAAATCTAGGGCTTTATATAATATGATATATATGTACTCATGTCCACATAGTTAAATATATTGGTAGGTACCAAGTATCCAATAAAATATAAGGTTAGGATTCTCTTATTAATAAAATTCGCAAGGTACTAGTACGAATTTATTTATTATAGTACTTAGCAATCTAGGATTTGGATACACCCCTTTTTTTTATGCAAATAAGCACATGGAAAATCTAGGAAAATGATTTATTTAATGAACCCTAGTACTTGTTGAAAGATCTGTCCTATTATCCAATGGATAGTAAATCCCCTAGTAATTATTGACCAATGGACAAAAGTAATAAGGAAATTTTCATAATTAAATAACCAAAATGTCCTTTTAAGCATGTATAAAAATCTATATTTAACTATATAATAGTACTTAACCAAATCTAGAAATGAATATCTTTAATAGAAAATTTAGGGTTTTTATTGTCCAATGGATAAAGGTTCCCCTAATTTTTATTGACCAATGGATAAAGGGTAATATATACTTGAATAATATTTTAAATAACCAAATATCCTTTAGTCATGTCAATATGAGTACTTTATCAAATCTAGTACAAAATATTTTTGATGGAAAATCTAGGTAGTAAATCCATGGTACATATATAATCACATGGTGGATCTAAGAAAATATTTATTTAGTCCATCTTAGTACTTACTAGTAAGACTACTCTATTATCCAATGGGTAATATCTACCCTAGTAGTTATTGACCAATAGTTAAAGAAGTAAAGTAATATATATACTTGAATAATATATACATGTACTTTTAGGCATGTGTATATAAGACTATATATAACTATATATATGTACCTTTAACAAAATCTAGAATGGTACCTTAGGTGGAAAAATCTAGTTTTCCTATTGTCCAATGGGTAATGGTTAAAAGGTAAATAAATGGTTTGGTAGTTAGGGTTTCTCCAACTAATTGGTTAGAAGTTAACTAGGCTTGCCAAGTAGGGTTTCCAGCCAAGAAATATGATTTAAGGATTTTATTTACTCACTTAGGAAAATACACAAGTGCTTTTACAAGCATACTTGTCTTTAGAAATAACCATATTGTCCGGAGCAAAGAGATTTCAATTTTGGAAGTTTCAAATCTAATTATGACGAATCATTGAAGTTAAAAAGGAATTTTAAAAACAAATTCAAGTAATTAAAATAAAATTTAAATTTTTAGCAAAATTTTTATTTACCAAAATTTAGGGTCGTTACAATTTCAGTTTCTTTTCTTTGATTTGGATAAAAAAATTGTTTTGTAGTGGTGGAATCGTGTTATGGCTTTTGTTTCTGTAGCTAGTGGTTATTGGTGGTGGTTTTGGGTGTTGTTTGCTTTTATGTTTCATCTCTGCTAATGGTGTATTTTCGGAAGCAAGGTTATAGTTAAGGAGGGTTGGAGTGAGAAGGAATGAGGATGGGGATTGTCACAACTCTTTTTGTTGATAATCAAGGTTAGGGTTTCCGGTCAAAATAAAAACAAAAATCAAGGTTAGGGTTTAGGAGGGCTAGAGTGAAATGGAGGGTATATTTCTCTTATTTTTCACTTGTGACCATTTTCCTTCCATAAATTGGAATGAAAAAAATTTGCAGGGTTATAAGCAAGCTAGCAAGGAAGCTAAGAAAGTTGTTAGGGATGCTAAGTTGAAAGCATATGAGAATTTCTAAGCTAGACTCGATAGTAAAGATGGAGAAAATATTATTTATAAACTTGCCAAGCTATGAGAAAGGAAAGTTAGAGACGTTTCTTAAGTTAAGAGTACAAAATGTATTGATTCGGTGGTGTTGGTGAAAGATAATGCGATCAAGGATAAATGGAAGTCTTATTTGGAGAAGTAATTAAACGACAAACTTGAAGGAGGCTTTAGTGGGGAGGAAGTGTATGCACCTGGTGAGAACATAGAATATGAGTTTTATCGAATAATATAAAAATTCGAAGTGGCTAAAGCTTTGAAAATGATGAAATTGGGTAAGGCTTTAGGACCGGAGGGTATCTCTATTGAAGTGTGAAAAAGTCTAGGTGTCCTGGGGGTGACATGGTTGACGAAATTGTTCAACAAGATTATTATGACTCAGAAGATACCCGACGATTGGAGAAAGAGCACTTTAGTAACTATCTATAAGAATAAAAGAGATATTCAAAGCTGCAATAACTATAGAGGTATTAAATTGATGAGTCATATGATGAAGTTATGGGAAAGAGTTATTGACCATCGTTTGAGGATGGTGACTACGATGTCAGAGAAACAGTTTAAGTTCATACCTGGAAGATCAACCATGGAAGCTATCTATTAAGGAGATTGGTAGAAAAACACATAGCAAAGAAGAAGGATCTCCATATGATTTTCATAGACTTAGAAAAAGGCTTATGATAGGTTGCTTAGAGACATCATATGGTGGGTTCTGGAGAGAAAGAGAGTGACCAAAGGGTATATCGAGGTGATTGGAGACATGTATGAAATTGCCGTCACTACCATTAGATCACCAGTAGGAAAAATTAGTGAATTTTCAATCAACGTAAGATTGCATCTAGGGTCAGGCTTGAGCCCGTAGCTCTTTGCCTTAGTTATGGATGAATTGACTAGACAATTTCAAAAGGATATCCCATGGTATATGATGTTTGCAGATGACATTGTCCTCGTAGATAAAACCGTTAAATGTGTTAATACGAAACTAGAAATTTGGAGGGAAACATTAGAGTCAAAGGGTTTTCAGATAAGTAGGAGTAAAATTGAATATATGGTGTGCAAATTTAGTGGTACCAGTAGTGCGCATAAAGAAAGAGTGATGATCCAAGACTAGGAGATATCAAAGAGTGATCATTTTAGGTACTTAGGCTCAATTATTAGTTGAGATAGAGAGATTGCCGATGATGTAACCCATAGGATCCAAGTGGGGTGGCTCAAGTGGAGGAGCGCTACTGGTGTACTATGTGACAAGAAGGTACCCACAAAATTGAAGGAAAAATTCTATGGAACTGCCATCAGACCAGCGATGCTTTACGGGACAGAATGTTGGCCTATTAAGAAACAACAGGTGAGCAAGATGAGTGTAGCAAAAATGAGAATATTTAGGTGGATATGTGGTAAGACTAGACGAAACAGAATTAGAAATGAAAGTATTCATGAGATGGTAGGTGTAGCACTTATAGAGAAGAAGTTGAGGAAAAATAGGCTACGGTGGTTTGACCATGTTTACCGTAGACAAGGAGATGTAGTAGTTAAGAGAGCGGATAGGATAGCTTTGGGTAGCAATGCTACGAGGAGTGGTAGATCTAAATTGATATTACATGCTGTTGTACGCAAAAATATGAGTATAATGGGTTTGTGTGAACAAGTGGCTCTAGACAAAACTCAATGGAGGAAAATGATTCATATAGTCGACCCCAAGTGATTGAGACATAAGGCTCGGTTTGGTTAAATTTGACGATTTTTTCAAGTAAGGGGGAATAGTGATAACATTTGGTAGATGAGGGGGTATAAATGATGTATTTTATAGATGAGGGGGTGTAAATGATAAAAAATGATAGATGAGGGGGTGTAAGTAATTTTTTAATAGGCCTTGAGTTATGTTGTAGGAGTAGACAGGCCCGGCGTTGACATTTTAGAGGTCCCGGGCGAGATATGAAAATGAGGCCTCTCATGTTCTTTTATATAAATTTGTTGTTCAATAAGAGAAATAAGATTACCTTGTAGTTTAGTGAAATGTTGCTTTGAGTGTGTTTACAGTATCCTAGATCGTTTGACTCTCAAAGCGATCACTTTGAACAATTTTTTTGCACAACTTCAAAAAATTGCTTGACTAAATGATTTCTATCAGAATCGAACACGCAACCTCGGCTAATAAACATAGTTCTTACCAACACACTACACTCCATCATTTGGAAAATATATGATATACATTATATATAACATATTTTTGCGATTTGGGACCCAAATTTTTGTCTAAAACGGAAGGTCCTAAACGGTCGCCTTATGGACCTATGCTTGAGGCTGGCCCTCGGAGGAGTAGTGCTAACAAGTAGGTCCCAAAAAAAAAATAGTGCTAACCAACAAGAGGGCGGCACAGCACATATTGGTTGGTTAATGAAAGTCAATGTCGCTTCTCACTGTTTGTTGAGGCAGGTCAGTGTGCAGATTGTGGAGAGACTACTGATATATTTGCCTGCTAGTGCTAGACTGCTAGGTCAGTGAGAGAGAGAGAGAGAGAGAGAGAGAGAGAGAAATAAAAGCACAGTGGCCCTAATCAAGAGAGGGTATGTCTGGGCTCTCAACTGAAGTAAATGCGCATTTGATGCGGTGGGTCTGCTTTTAATTGGCTTGCAGACCACCACCTACGCAGAGAGAGAGAGAGAGAGAGAGAGAGTGAGAGAGAGCTTGGAAGCTCTATCAGGTGTTCGGGTACCACGGCTTTGCTCCGATCGCTCTTCTTGAAAGTGGAAAACCACCGCCCAGATTCATTCGCTGTGAGTGTCTCTTCTGCTGTGCTGGTTTCTTTTGCCCATCTTTTGGGGATCTGGTTTGGGGTTCTATTGTTTTTTATCGTTTGAGGCCTTTGATTTGCTCTCTGTACTGGGTTTCTTCTAATTTCACCCCAATGTTGTGCCTTGTGAAATCTTGTTGAATCTTGGGTCTTGAATTTAGATGGGTTTGTAGCTTTTCTTCTATTTCACACAAAATATTGAAGTGGTCCACCGGTTCACTTGATTTTACTGATTAAAACCTGAAATCTGCTTGTGGGTTTTTTGTTTGCTTGCTTTCTTCATCCATTTCTTGGCTCCGACCGTATTACCTTGGTCTGAAAGAAGATCACATCTAGGGCTTCCGTTTTTTGATCTGGTCAAAGATCAGTTTTTTGGTTTTGATCTGGTCAAAGATCAGCTAGAATTGAACTATTTTGACCCAGTCCTTGTTTCTGTGTCTTTCACCGTTTCCTTTAAGCAAAGTCACCTGAGTTTACGCCTCTTTCGGTTGGGTTTTGATTTTTCAAAGCAAAGCTTTGATCTTGTGTGGAACTTTTAGATTGATTCCTCTTGCTTTTCTGAATTTAGGGTCTTTGAAACTGGACCTGCTTTTGGTATTAGATGGGCTGAAAACAAAGAAAACAAAACCAAAAGCCCTTCTAACCTGGGGGTTCTTAGGCTTGGTATTCTTTCTGGGTGTTTCTCAAAAAACTTCTTTACCCAGATAAGATTCAATGCATCTTTCACTATGGAAGCCAATATCCTACTGTGCTGCTCTGATCATGGACAAAAAGAGCAGAAGAAGAGACGGGTCTAACCATTCGACTGAGGAAACCAAGAGAAACCCATCAGTTCTTAGGAAATTACAGGAGCACAAGCTGAGGGAAGCCCTGGAGGAAGCATCTGAAGATGGGTCCCTTGTGAAATCCCAAGACGTGGATGCAGCAAATCAAGACGATGGATTGGGGCGATCGCGATCGCTTGCAAGGCTCCACGCCCAGAAGGAGTTTCTCAGAGCCACTTCTCTTGCTGCAGAACGAATATTCGATTCAGAAGACTCCATTCCTGAACTTGAAGAGTCGTTTTCAAAATTCCTCACAATGTACCCTAAGTACCAATCATCAGAGAAGATTGATCATCTGAGGCTTGATGAGTATGCACACCTATCAGGGTCAGCCCCTAAGGTATGCCTTGACTACTGTGGATTTGGGTTGTTTTCTTTCCTTCAGACGGTTCATTATTGGGAATCCTCCACATTTAATTTATCTGAGATTACTGCAAATTTGAGCAATCATGCTTTGTATGGGGGCGCTGAGAAAGGAACTGTGGAACATGATATAAAGACTAGGATAATGGACTATTTGAACATACCTGAGAATGAATATGGGCTTGTGTTCACTGTAAGTCGTGGGTCCGCTTTTAAGCTGCTTGCCGAATCATACCCTTTTCATACGAACAAGAAGTTGTTAACCATGTTTGATCATGAGAGCCAGTCGGTGAATTGGATGGCTCAGGGTGCTAGGGAGAAAGGTGCTAAAGTTTACAGTGCTTGGTTTAAATGGCCAACCCTGAAGCTATGCTCAACTGATCTGAGAAAGCAGATTTCAAACAAAAAGAAGAGGAAAAAAGATTCAGCTGTTGGTCTGTTTGTGTTTCCCGTTCAGTCTAGGGTTACTGGCGCTAAATATTCATACCAGTGGATGGCACTGGCACAACAGAACAATTGGCATGTCTTACTTGACGCAGGGTCATTAGGTCCCAAAGACATGGATTCTCTTGGACTGTCCCTATTCCGTCCGGATTTCATCATCACCTCATTTTACAGGGTGTTTGGATACGACCCTACTGGATTTGGATGCCTTCTCATTAAAAAATCTGTTATGGGAAGCCTTCAAAATCAGTCTGGGCACACCGGTTCAGGTATGGTGAAGATCACCCCAGTTTTCCCGCTCTATTTGAGCGACTCTGTTGATGGTATACCTGGATTAGATGGAGTTGAAGATGATGAAGCAGGTGGGAATGGGGAACTATCTTCTGAAACTCGCCCAGGAACGCAGTTGCCTGCCTTTTCTGGTGCATTTACCTCTGCCCAAGTGAGGGATGTGTTTGATACAGAGATGGATCATGATAACAGCTCTGAAAGAGATGGGGCGAGCACCATATTTGAAGAAACTGAGAGTATTTCTGTCGGGGAAGTGATGAAGAGTCCAGTTTTCAGTGAAGATGAGTCATCAGACAACTCAGTATGGATTGATCTGGGTCATAGTCCTTTGGGATCAGATAACAACGGTCAGTTAAACAAACAGAAGGTAGCCTCTCCTTTACCGCCTTTCTGGTTTAGTGGAAAGAACAAGCACCTTTCTCCTAAACCATCGTTAAAGATATCAGACAACCCTATATACGACAAAGAGGTTCACCCATCTTCTCATGAGGATCACCATGTGCTATCGTTTGATGCTGCTGTTCTATCAGTTTCACAGGATCTCGACCGTTTCAAGGAGGTCCCGGAAGAAGAACAAGTGACTCATGCAAACCCCACTTACCGAGATAGCGGAAAGGGATCATGTCACCAGGAAATTCAGGAGGAATCTCCTCAAACCACCAAATATTCTGGGGTCAATGGGTCAACGTCTGAAATATGCGTGGAGACGAAAGAGAGCGCTATAAGAAGAGAGACGGAAGGGGAGTTTAGATTGTTGGGAAGGAGGGAAGGTGGCAGACTAGGTGGCAGTAGGTTTTTCGGTATAGAAGATAATGAACAACCCGGTAGCAGGGGAAGAAGGGTATCCTTTAGTATGGAAGATAAGAGTAGAGAGCATATGAGCCATACAGTAGACCCCGGAGATGTATCTGCCACAAGTTTGGATGACGAGTACATCAGTGATGGAGAATATGGGCATCGTTTGGACTCTGACAGAAGGGAACCCGAGTTAGAATGCAGGCATCTTGATCATGCAAATATGTTGGGTCTCAATAAGACCACTCTCCGACTTCGGTTCTTGACCAACTGGCTTGTGACCTCTTTACTTCAATTAAGGTTACCCGCTGGTGATGGGAATGAACCCGTGCCCCTTGTTCACATATATGGTCCTAAGATTAAGTATGAAAGGGGTGCTGCTGTAGCTTTCAATGTGAGAGACAGAAACCGGGGGCTAATCAATCCAGAACTTGTTCAGAAACTGGGTGAGGCAGATGGTATTTCGCTTGGCATTGGTATCCTTAGTCACATAAGGATATTAGATAGCCCAAGACAGAATCGCGGGCATTTCAATCTTGAAGATACTTCCCTTTGTAGGCCAATGGAGAACGGACGGACTGATGGGAAAAGTGGGTTCATTCGAGTTGAGGTTGTCACGGCTTCTCTTGGCTTTCTGACTAATTTTGACGATGTTTACAAGTTGTGGGCGTTTGTGGCAAGGTTTCTTAATCCACGATTTGTCAAAGATGTCAGACTTCCAAACGTCGCGGAAGATATAGAGATGGAGGGCTAAATGGCGTCACTCCAGTTTCTGTTGTCAAAAAGATGGTTTTGCATGTGAGGTTGCAAAGGATAAGAAACTGCTGTTTGTCGCTGTGCAGGGGCACTTGGTCTATTCTTCAGGACTGCGCAGCTGCTATCGGGTGAATTTGTTCATTAATGTTTTAATTGCTTGGGTTTTTCTTTTTCACCTTCTTGGGAGTTGTGTTGTAAAACTTGTAGAGTTGTTGGCTTTAGAATTTTGTATCTTTCAGGAAGCATGAACTGATAAAAAGTAGGACCAAATGGGCACTAACCCACTTCAAAATATGTTGGTGCTATATACCATCCTGTTTATTTCTGCTGTTGTATCACTTTCAGCTTGTTTCACATCGTTTGGGCTATTATAACCTTTTGTTGGAGGTGCAATAGAAGCAAATACTATAAACTTCTGGAGTCATGTGGAATTGTTGACAAGTTTACTATTTTCCGTTTTCTTTTCAAATAGTAGGAAGGGATGAAGTTTGTCACTCCATGGGGATGAAGATTTTTGCAGTTGGTTCAAGAATAAAGTTAACCGCCAGATTGGTATAATGCTGCTTCCAATACGATAGTAGAGATTCCATAAGAAAACTGCATGGGTTTGACGATTTTTGTACCTTAACCGATCTAGGGTTTTCATATTTCAGGTCAATCAAATAGGACAAGATTAATTTTCGTATCCATTGCATGGAGAGATTTTTTTCCCCGAGAAGATACCAAGGGTTTGTTTGGAACCTATGAAAAAGAAAAGAAAGGGAAACGATTTTTCCTTGTTTGGTTTGAGAGTAAAAAAAAGAGAGAAAAATAACAAAGCAAAGATAATTTTCCTCTGCCCTTTCCTTTCTTTTCCCCAAATTCCGAACAGGCCCCAAGGATTTGAGGGTCACTGGTGATTTTGTATGAACAGATTTCACTGGAGGCTTGGTTCTCAACTTCAGTACCAGTAAAAAATATTTTAGGTCAGTCTGTCTACAAACAAAATTATCCATCTCCAACTGAACCTTTCAATTCAACCATTTTAAATTGCTGAGTCTGTACTCTTTAGTTCAAAGATTCGGGCATGTCAACTACCCCTTTATATATATATATATATATATATATATATATATATATATATATATCGAAAGGGTGAGAGGGGGCGACCAGCATAACAACCCCCTTGTCATGACTCCCTACTCAATAGTGGAATGTTTGGTTGAGTCATAGGTACTATCCAAGAGAATAGGCCGTCAATACGGCACCACCTAGGTGCACGAATCAAACTTGAGTTATGCTTGCAGAAAGAGAGAGGCCTTACCTACGAGGCTACTGCCAATGCTTTGTTCGGTTTGCATTTTAAAAAAAAAATCAACTCAAAAAACTCATTATCCATACTTTCAGTCATTTCTTTCTTCAACGAGGCTACTGTCAATGCTTTGTTTGGTTTGCATTTTGAAAAAAAAAATGTAACTCAAAAAATATTTATTACACCTACTTTCAATCATTACTTTCTTCACTCATTACCTCTATTTCCAATCATTATTATCATTTCTCTCTATCTCTCTCCATCCATTATCCCTATTTTTAATCATTACCTTAATTTCCCTCTCTATTCATTATCTCAAAAATTCTCAAAATCTAAATGAGAAAATCAATATTTCCAAAGGGAAGATGTCATCAATGTGTCACACCTCAACCACACACTTCTCACATATATGTGGTCCCTAGAGGGTTCATAGCATTTATTGTGCAATTCCCTCACATGCACGTGAGAGAAGTGTGATTGGGGTGTGACACATTGATGTGTCCCTTACATTTCCCTTTCCAAAGAATGCAGACTTTGGGAAACTAATGACACCAAAAAACAGACATGATGTGAACAGAAACTATTTATTCCTTGCTTTATTCACAGCACATCATTCAAACCTATTAAGGGGACCCATTCTTTCTCTTGTAGTAATAATGGTTGGGCCATACCCATTGAGCTTTGTTTGCCATGGAGATAATGGTGAAAACTTTAATAAATCTACCTTTTTTTTGTGTGTGTGTGGATTCTGTCTTCTAGGAAAGCTTGGAGTGCAGACGGGGGATGCTGCTCGACAGCTCCCTACCAAGTGGGTGCAGAGTAGTCGATCCAACTATCCATCTCGGCATGGACAGCTCGGATCGAATCTGAACGCATATAAATCTGAACCATCCATTATTCAATTAAGACCCGCACCGTCGATTACCGAGATGAGCGGCCTAATCGGCCGCACTGCACCGCTCTACAAGGAGATGCTTGGCAGCATCTCTCATCCCGGTGGATGGGACCTTCCCTTGAAAAGCTGGTAGAGAATGGAGATAGCACCACGCCATTCTTTTTAGGACTTGATAATAATGATAAAAGTCTGCTTTTCCCAGTAAACAAAACCGAACAAGAAACCTTACCCGTCATGATATAAGACCCTTTATATTCATCTGCAAAACTTTCTACCGCTAAAAGGTATCATAAAGCAAAAGTGAAAATGGAGCTCGGGTTTGACAAGTGGACTTAGACCCTTAGTGGGGGAGCTGTCTTCTAAAGGGGACTTACAGTAGTGGTTAGTGACAATGATCTGTTGACAAATTTGAACAAAATGATAGACTTCAACTGAGAGATTTCTGAGACTTTACCTTTTAAAATTATCATAGTAGGTGACAAACTCCAAAGAGAAACAAAAGCATGGAATTGAATCATGAAGCTTCACGTGTAATAAGCCAATTACCGTAATCAATAGATAAAGGGATAGGGACACCTTTTAGGCCAAAACTGCAGATAATTATACAAGCAAGTAATAGCTGTAGTAGTTTGTAGTTTGTACACAACGAAACAAGTGCATTAAGAAAGAAATTTAACCCACAAGCACAAACTGAAGTACACAACTAAACAAGTGCATTAAGAAAGAAATCAAACCCGCAAGCACAAACTTAAGACTTTTTCAGATACCAATTAAAATTCTCAACCTAGTCCACATAAATGAAAAAAAAATGCTCCCAAAAAAGGCCAGGAAGTTCGAACCCTACTAAAGAACATTTCTCATCTAGACAGCACGTTGGCACCCAAAAGAAACGAAAGTAAAAAATAAATAAATTATCCTGTGAGGGTTTTGTATATGTAGGTTGAAACAGATTTCATTGTACCTCCCCAATAGATGCACATTCCACTTTGTAAGCTTTGTTGTATTTCTGGGACCGGGCTGGATCCACAAATGAACAATCAGGAATTCATCATCTTTATTAGAAAGGCAATCTCTAAAGCTGACTCCTTGCACTGCAAATATCTGTTTTCCTCCACAATGTCTACTGTTAAGTTGAGCAGTATCGGGCGTTGAGGATCATAAATGGAACGCTCACGCACTCGTGCAACCCATTTTGCTGCTTCCCAAACTCCAAATCTGGAATCACATTATATAAAAGGTGAACGCATTATTATATGTTTTATAAACACCATTTTGAAAAGAAAGAGCTTTAACAGCATGGCACGTTATACACTAATAGAGTGTGTATACATAGAATGTTAGAACATTGGATACAGTCAAGTCTGAACTGTTAGAAACCCAACTTGACCTAACCTAATTAATTTGCAGGAGAGTGAGGTCTGTGCGTGCGTGCGTGCGTGTGTGTGTGTGTGTGTGTGAGAGAGAGAGAGAGAGAGAGAGAACAAGGGTACTTTAATTCTCGGAGAATACACAGTTATAAGTTTCCTTTAGTACACTAATATTAGGATGGACTACGTGAATTCTAATTCTACATTCCATCCAATCATGGGCTACAAATTCATTTACAACATAGCCATTACATTGTTTGCAACAATATCCCATGTCTTAACGTGATGAAACCGTGTTAAACTCTCTCAAGTTCTCTTCAATTTGTGCTAAACATATCATATCAAACCAATTCCTGATCTCACCAAACATTCATCTAAACATACTGATCCTATTTACACTCATTTTATTATTATGTAGTTTTTTAGCTGATCAACTTTTTGTCTTTTTGTTCAACAATGCATTGTTGCCCGTATAATTATCCATTCCCATTTTGTTGGTATCTCCCATCATGTTCAACCTCTCCATCCAAATTAGTAATAGAGCATAACGAAAATATAGTTTTTGGTATCGCTTAGTTTTCGATCTTCCCTACTCTACAACTTCTTCCCCTAGCCTTCAAAAGGGCATTGCATGTCTTTTGTTTGGTCCTACTTATGTTAAACCCATTCGGCCCATTTTCTTTACTCTGAATCTATATCCCTTAGTTACCTTCCCACAAGACAATACGGAAAACTTAGAGGAAAACGATTTGATTAACGCAACCTAAGATTTACCTTTAATAAGCTTATCTTATAAATTAACAAAAAGAAGAAAATATTAGTCTTTCCAAATCAGGATATAATAACACAAAAAATAAAAAATAGCACTATGAACGTCTAAATCAACAGCCACTAAATAAAGGAACACCGACGGTGGCGGCACCAATAGTGAACCGAACGGCACATGGGGTCCCGCACAAGATCCTGAAATCTAAATGGAAAATGAAAAGATCGGATAAAGCATCTACACTTATCCAGTTGAGCTGATTTTTCTCAAGGCCACTCAATGTTTTTTTTTCTAATTCTTGAACAGCTCGGATTTTCCGTGTGGGCCCTGCGTGCAGGTCGGTTCACAATCGGTGCAGCCACTGTTGGTGGCTTTTTATTTTCGACTAAATAAGTATTCTAGCCAGCTCTTAAAAACAAACTTTTATTCAAGCACATCAGATGGGTCCAGATCATGTATGTTGAACACGGATATGTAAGATTGATGGACGTGTCCTTGCTTCTTAGTACATAGTCCTATATGTCGCTGCAAAATTCATCTATAGCTAACACAGTTAGACAGAGGCTGACCCTTTGTGTGATAAAAAAGTGATGGGAACTTCACTTGTTCTTATCAATTTCTAGTGGCAACCCCCTCATAAATGTCATTTATTGCATCAATAAACTGTTTCTGCCGTACCCTTCTTCAATAGTATCCAAAATATTCCCAGTAACATAATAAATATTTGCCACACATCTATAAAGAAAACATACGAAGTACTCTCTCTGTACTCTTTCCTTAGTGTCCTTAGAAATATGTAGCCTCCATGGTCGATCTATTAGGCATCAATCAAAACTATTCCTTTGATACTACGATACATTACCTTGACCTACCGCGAGGTTTTTGACAATGATAAATAATTCCCCTCAGGTTCCAGTAATAACAGGCAACAGTGACCCACTTTTGCTTTTGCTGTCGGTGTCAAATTCCTGCTTCTGTTAGTTGACCGTTATTGGAATGACGAAAGTTAATTCTCGGGTACCTATGAAGATTAATGCTTTGTTTGGATTGAGATTTGAAAAGTGTTTTTGAAAAATAGTAGGGGTAATGAGTGGAGAGAGTATGAAGTGAATCTAGGGATTTGAAAAATTCTTTTTGAATCGCGAAGGGAACAAGGCATAAGTAATTTTAATTTTCTTGTGCTCTTGTCCTTTTAATCTCTGTAATTTTCGAATTTGGTGATTAATAAATTGTTTTGCTGATCAAAAAAAAAAAATGACGAAAGTTTATGACATGCGATTATAATTCTACTAAGCTTCCCATTTTGCCCTTATTTTGTTTGTGGAGACACGAATACCTTTATATTCATGCTCAAACTACCAAAATAACCCTATTGTTTCATCCCCAATCTTTTCACCACCCTAGGGACTCACCACCATCACTACCATGCACCACAAACGCCCTCTTCTAAACTCACTCCCCTACTCGTTATCTGTCATCTCCGCCATGCACCACCCTCCTACTATCCACCAAACACAATGACACTAACATATACACGTAAACAAAATTATATGAATAAATAGTGAAGTTGAAGCTGATGTTATATTGTTCCAAAAAATAAGTTGATGTCATATGAAAAAAACAACAATTTTTTTCTTCCATGGACTAAAATGGATACACAAAGTCACAAATACCTACATATATACAAAAATATGTATATACCGAGAGCAAGGGAGAGATGGGGAGGGAGCAAATGGAAAGTGAACTTGTGATTTGCAAACACACACATGCACACTCACACTACCTATCCATACATATTTACGTACATGCAGGTATCAGATTACAGGCACAGCTTACTGCAATCTTTAAAGAGTGAAGCGAAATCAAAATAGACAATTGACTAGATATACTCATACACAGAGGTGGTCTGTTTTCATGCCAAAAGTGCTCACAAAACAACCACCAATGTGAGATGCTAGGGGGAAAAAAAAACTGATCCAATTTCTACGGTGATGGACCAATTTCTTCTCATTTCTCCCTCTTGTTTCTCTCTTCTCCCACTTGTTTCTCTCTCTAGCCCCAATCAAAACCAGTGTTTCCGATTTCCCTAATTCATATCTGACTGCAGCGGTGCAATCAAAAGTTTTCCCAACCTTTAATTTTCTTCTCTCCTAAAGTTCTCTCGTATTAATTTCATCAATTTGACTCTCGAATCGTACTTTCATAAATTCATTCAAACCTACATGCTGTGTATAGGCACAAATCAAAATTAATTAAGTTTTCTGCAACTACAAGTTTATGTAACATGTCCCCTCATTTCCCCATAACTTTTAGTTTTACCAGATTACATTGTCCTTAGCTACCACTATACAGACACCATTTCTCTGTATCATTTTTGGTATAGCAAATTTTACGACCAGTATTTTCATAAGACCTATTCACTCAGTTTGTTATAAGCATGCTACAATAACTTTTTCTTCTAATGATAGAATTTACAAATTCCAGAAATTTTGCTTGTTAAATGTTTCTATACCAAGTTGGAAAAGGGGAAAAATGCAATGCTTGGTTTAACCCAGAAACTAATTCTGAAGGGACTGGCCAAGCTGCAGGTAAGGAATGTTAGCACAACATTAGTTACCAACCCTGAATGCATGAGCATGGAGTGTTGTACCTCTTCCTAGCTTAAAAAAAATTTCTTTTAAATTGAAGTACAAATTTAACTTGGAAATTGTAGATCTATTATTCCACAACACAGCCTGGAAATCATACGGGTTGAAATCTGACAGTCAATCCAACCCTCTAATCCTGTAACTCGCATTCCTACCTTATGGGTTGAAATCTGACAGCCAATCCAACCCTCTCATCTTGTAACTTGCATTCCAACCTGTTTATACCCGATTTTGGCAAAACCATAAGGCCCTGTGTAATGTTAGAAGTTAATTTGCAATTTTCTAGAAGTTTGAAGAGTCTTGTAGAAAGGCCTAGAATTTGTTAGAGTTGATTGAGTCTTATCTAGAAGTAGGAAGGCCAAGAGTTAGTCCTATCTAGATTGAGTCACTTGAAGTTTGGAGGTCAAGGGTTAATCTTATCTAGTTATACCAGCCGGTATAAATAGGAGATCCTGATGTAATCTTTTGTGGCAAGTACCCATGAGTAAAGTTTCAGAAAATACTTCTCTTTGCTGCACCAAAATACTAGTAAATCTTGGGCTAATCCATCTATAGCTTTCGTTGCGCCAAAAAAATTGGTATCAGAGCTATCTTAGCGGCCCCTTCATGGCATCAACTCCAACCCCTATCATGTCTAAATATTCTACGAGTCCCGTCCCTATCTTCGAAGGAGAACACTATGACTAATGGAGAATTTTATCGTATATGAAGTGGCACAGAAGCAGCATAAGGAGAATAAGAAAAAGGATGCAACTGCACTCCACTACATCAAACAATGGGTAAGCAAATCAATCTATCCCAGAATTTTTAATGCAAAGATTGCAAAAGATGCATGGTATGTGTTGAAAGATGAGTTTCATGGAAATGAAAAAATTTCTGCAATCTCTATGGAGAGATTTTGATAACTTATCGATGAAAGAAAGTGAAAGCATTAGGGATTTTCTCTCTAGAGTTGCTAAGATTGTCAATCAAATTAAAAGCCATGGTGAAGCCATTCAAGATAACAAGGTGATCAGGAAAATCCTCAGGTGTTTACCTCCCAAATTTGATCATTGTGTTGATGCCATAGAAGGAGCTAAGACTTGTCGAAAATGACTATGTTTGAACTCATTGGTTCACTCCAAGCACATGAGCAGAGAATTAACAGGTCTTCATCCCAACCAACTCAGCCAGTAGAACAAGAATTTCAATCCAAACTCAACATTTCAGAGGGAAAGAACAAGAAGTCCCAACAAGAGCAAGAGCAAAGAAAAGGTTCGCACCAAGGCAATGGTCAACATGCAAGAAGCCATCAAAATCAGATCAATGTTAACAACAAATGGAAAGGCGGTAGAGGAAATTGGCAGCAAAATACGGGTAACTCTAATCCTCGTTGCATTATTTGCAAAAAATCAAATCATGAATCAAAGAATTGTCGTTACAGATGCACCAAATGCCGAGTCCCTAATCATTCACAAAAAGATTGTTGGTTCCAGAAGGGAAAAGAGAAGGGATGAGGCAAATTTCACAAAAGAAAGTCAAGAGGAGCAATTATTTTACTCTTGCATGGCTGCTAATCATGAATCACAGCATCTATGGTACTTGGACAGTGGCTGCAGCAACAAAAGACAGGAAATCGGATTTCTTTGTTGAGCTGGACAGCAAATTCCATTCGCAAGTGAAGCTTGATGATGGAAAAATGCTAAGGGATGAAGGAAAGGGAGTCATTGCTATTCATTACCAAGGGAGGTAACAAAAAGCTAATCAGTGATGTTCTCCATGTTCCAAACTTAACTCAAAATCTCTTAAGTGTTGGGCAATTGCTGCAAAGAGGTTTTTCGCTATTTTTTGATAAAGGAAAATGCTAAATTGTTGACAAGAAGAACAATCTCACTGTGGCAAATGTTGATATGTCACCAAACAAGTTTTCCCCCTTATTTTTCCACTCCAAGAAGAAGCTGCTTTCAAGAGTGAACGCCCAGATAAAACGTACATATGGCATTTGAGATATGGGCATTTAAATAATAGGGGTTTGCAGCGGTTACAAAAAAAAAAAAGAAAATGGTGATTGGACTTCCTTACATAGAGGCGCAAGAAAGAATTTGTGAGGGTTGCATCTATGGTAAGATGCATAGATTTCCTTTTCCAAAACATCTTGGCGTGCTATAGCCCCTTTAGAATTCGTGCATGCTGATACATGTGGTCCTACAAGGACTCCTTCTCTTAACATTATAAGATAATTCATTCTTTTTGTAGATGACTTCGCCAGAATGATGTGGATGTATTTTTTGAGTGAAAAGTCAGAAGCTTTCCCAACTTTCCTCCAATTCAAAGCCTTGATGGAGAAGCAAAGCGGATGCGAAATACAAACCCTTCGCCCAGATCATGGAGGAGAATTTGTCTTCACTGCGTTCATGAATTATTGCAAAGAAAATGGCATTCAAAGGCAGCTTACTGTTCGGCGTACACCTCAACAAAATGGCGTCACTGAAAGAAAAAATCACACCATTGTGGAGATGATCAGGAGCATGCTGAAAGGCCAAGGTTTGCCGAAAAAATTATAGGCTGAAGCAGTTCATACTGCAGTCTACATTCTGAATCGATCTCCTGCAAAGGCAGTGCTTAATAGAACTCCATTTGAGGCATGGGGCAGAGGAAGCCATCGGTTGATCACTTCAAAGTATTTGGCAGCATTGCTTATGCTTTAAATCAAGCTCAAAACAGGGATAAGTTTGATGAGAAAGGGCAGAAGTATGTCTTTCTTGGCTATAGTGATGAATTGAGAGGTTATCGTCTTCTTAGTCCTTCAACCAATCAGCTTGTGATCTCAAGAGATGTTATTTTTATGAGATGGCAGCATGGCAATGGACTCTTGAGACAACTCAACCACCTTGCTACCTATGATTTTATTGAGCCATTGACAACTCCAAATGAAGTTCCTCATCAGCAAGCTAGTGCGAGCGCTGGATCACCAAGTTTAAGTTCTTTAAATCCTTAAGATTATGATTCGGATTCTCCACCAAGAAAGGTACGTTCGTTGAGAGAAATACATGAATCATGTGATGTTGCATTTTTTGCTTGTGAACCTCAGACTTTTGACGAGGCAGCTAAACAAGAGGCTTGGATACAAGCAATGAATGAAGAGATTGCGATGATAGAGAAGAACAACAGTTGGGAACTTACAGATTTACCAAAAGGCAAACAAAGTGGTTGGTTTGAAGTGGATATACAAAACCAAGTACAAGGAAGACGGTTCTATCGAGAAGCATAAGGCTCGATTGGTCGCAAAAGGCCATTCACAACAGCCGGTGTCGACTACAATGAAACAGATGAGGATGATAAGGACTGTTCTTGCTCTGGCTACTAAATTTGAACTGAATGTATTCCAACTCGACGTTAAATCTGCATTCTTGAATGGAGAATTAGAAGAAGAGGTATATGTCGAGCAACCCGCAACGATATGCAGTAAAAGGAAAAGAAGAAAAAGTCTATCGACTTCAGAAGGCATTATACGGCTTAAAGCAGGCTCCTCGGGCATGCAACAGCAAGATTGATGGTTACTTTTGCAGAAAGGGTTTCCAAAGAAGCTCTAGTGAACCATCTCTTTATGTGAAGAAATAAGGTTCTGATTTCTTGGTGGTATGCTTATATGTTGATGACTTGATTTACTTTGGCACTAACATGAAGCTGGTTGCAGATTTTAAATGTCAAATGATGAAGGAATTTGAGATTACAGATTTGGGTCTTATGTGATACTTTCTGGGAATGCAAGTTAAGTAAGCCAAAGGGGAAATTTTCTTAACTCAACAGAAGTACTTCAAGGACTTTCTGGGAATGCAAGTTAAGTAAGCCAAAGGGGAAATTTTCTTAACTCAACAGAAGTACTTCAAAGACTCGCTTAAAAAATTCCACATGGAAAACCGCAAACCAGTGGCTACACCTATGGTTCCAATTGAGAAGCTGCTGCAAAATGGAGCAAATCTGGTGGATGCAAAGACTTATAGAAATCTGATTGGTTCCTTAATTTATCTAACAAATACTAGACCAGACATTATGTTTTCTGATATAGATGCCATAGCTGAGGAGTATCTTAGCCCTTGTTCAGTTGTGGGTTTGAAAAAAATTTTCCAAACCCAAATCCACTCATTACCTATATTTCCAATCATTACTTTCATTTCTCTCTCCACTCATTACCCCTATATCCAATCATTAATCTTATTTCTCTCTCTATCTCTTTCCACTCATTTCCTCTATCCCCAATTATTACCTTATTTTCTCTCCTCATTCATTACTCGAAAACCAAACCCAAAAATTTTCCAAACCCACAACCGAAACAGACATTTCAAGCCTAGGATGGCAAAACCGTAATTACGTGACTGTGGAATTATGCAACAAGCCCATTTGGGTTCGATCCGAAACGGCCCAACAGTCAAGACACATCGCCTTTCAGCAATGGGCCATGTGTTTTTTAGCCATTTGACGCCATTTCGGCCTCCGAAAGCCCAAATTTGCCGTTTAAGGAAAGATTTGACTTGCTTATAACTCGGGCAAGGAAAATCCGAATTAAGCCGTTCTTTTGGGAGAAGTCTTAGGATTTTCTCTACTTTTCAGTTTTGCTATTATTCTGAATTTTTTTCTATTTTTGGTAATTTTCGTTATTAATTGACCGTTTTGGGCGAATCAATTAGGGTTAGGGTTTTCTACCATTTAATTAGTTGTAAGCCTTCAAGGCAAGATAGTTACTGCTTATTATTGAATGAAAAACAGTCTAGAGAGCATTTCTCTAAACCTATATCGTTTGTGATCTACTTGTTGCACGTTCGTTTCTGTAGTTCATATGCTTCCCTGCATCCATTGGTACTAGAGCACAAGTTTCGATCCTGACTATGGCCACAAGACGTGTTGGAGGTCGAGGGGGACAAGGTGGTCGTACGGCTTTTGTAGAAGAAGTCTATGAAAGAGATGATGTAGCGCAGGAGGTGCGAACAAAGGCGCTATTTCAACAACTGGAGCAACGAGTGATGGATGCGATTGGTGACCGATCAGATGGCTGCCCTAGCTGTTGGGGGAAACCCACCTCGCCATCGCGGAAGGCGCTATTGGTGCTAGCAGGACAGGTGGTGGTGGTTACTATCAACCAAGGGGACAAGGCATGGAGATCATGGCTGATCACCGTGATGTTCATCAATGGGAATTTGGTTAGGAGATCGATCTGCCTGAGTTCCAAGGAGGATTGATGCCAGAAGAGTTCCTTGATTAGATTACAGCTATTGAAGAGATTATGGAGTTCAAAGTTCCAAAGGATTGGCGGGTGTCGTTAGTCACTACCAGATTTCGGGGTAGGGCGGCGGCTTAGTGGCAGCAATTAAAACAGACTCGTGTTTGATAGGGTAAGGACAAGATCAGTTCTTGGGAGAAGTTGAAGAAAAAGATGCGGGTGGCTTTTCTTCCCCACAACTACTCTCGGCCAATGTACCAGCATTGGAAGAATCTTCGCCAGAATATGCGTTCTATGGATGATTACACCATAGAGTTCTCTCAGCTGGTGTCCCGAAACGATCTTGCAGAAATGGATGAGCAGTTGGTCTCGAGGTATGTGGGAGGTTTGCGAGAACAATTTCAGCTTACTTTAAATATGTTCAACTTATATTTTGTCTCAGATGCCCATCAGAGGGCATTACAGTTGGAAAAACAGGCCAATCGAAAACCTACGTCGACTCCTTGGGGTGTTGTGGCCCGACCCACGGCCAATACCGGCCCCAGTGAAACCAGTTTCAAATCTTCCTCCAACTATTCCACCAGCAATTTGGGCAGGAGGTGTTACAAGTGTGGTGAGCCTAGTCATCATGCCTTTGGATGCAGAAAAAGTGATCGAGCGGGAAAGGGTTTGTTCATAGATGCTGTTAGGGATACCGACCGCTATTAGTGGTTTGTCGGCTGTGTTACACTCCTCGTGAGAGGAGGGTGACTCGTGGCTCCGTCGTAATGTCTTCCAGTCCCCCTGCACCATTGGGGGTAAGGTTTGCCGATTCGTGATCGACTCGGGAAGTTGCAAAAATGTGGTGGCAGAGGAGGCAGTCCAGAAACTTGGGTTGAAGACAGAGCCACACCCCAATCCTTACAAACTGTCGTGGCTGAAGAAAGGTGACGAAGTTAAAGTTCTTAAAAGATGTTTGATTGCCTTTTCTATTGGTTCTAAATACAGGGATGAGATTTGGTGTGATGTTGAAATGGATGCATGCCACCTTTTGCTGGGTCGACCATGGCAGGATGACGTCGAGTTACACATGACGGTGGTGCTAATACTTATACTCTGTCATTTGGTGGTACAAAAATTGCGTTGTTGCCTGCAAAGAAGATTGGGCCTAAACTACAATCTGGGGAGGGAACCAATCTTCTTTCACAAGCACAGTTTGAGGAAGAGATTGCGGAAAATAGGGTGGAGTTTGTGTTGGTCGCGCAAGAAAGTTCACAGCTTTCGGCCGATCAAAATATTCCGACAATCATTCGGCCCCTTCTGGAAGAGTTTCAACCTTTCAGGATGTGTTTCCAGCCGAGTTACCAGATGGGTTACCCCCGTTGCGGGACATTCAACATCAGATTAACTTGGTATCGAATTGCAGCTTACCCAACCGGCCTCATTATCGGATGAGTCCAAAAGAGTATGAAGAGTTGCAGCGTCAAGTCGAAGAGCTGTTATCTAAGGGCTTTATCCTAGAAAGCCTTAGTCCTTGCGCTGTTCCAGCATTTTTTACCCAAAAAACAAAGATGGTTCGTGGAGGATGTGCGTTGACAGACGGGCCATTAACAAGATAACGATAATATATCGCTTTCCCATTGAGAGATTGGATGATCTGCTAGACCATTTGGGTGGTGCACAAGTTTTTGCAAAGCGGGATTTGAAGAGTGGGTACCATCAGCTTCGTATCAAGCATAAGTCTAGTGCTTTGAATAGGGTAGCTGATGCCCTCAGTCGTCGCGCCAGTTTTCTAACTCTCATGCGAACCAAGGTAACGGGTTTTGATGCTTTTCGTGAATTATTGGCAGCTAATCCGTATTTTTCTACTATATTTGTGGAAGTCGCAGGTGGTGGTGGTCATTCTGAGTTTCATGTGCGAGGGGGATTTTTATTCAAGGGGAACAAGTTATGTGTTCCGGATTCAAGCCTCCGCTTGAAAATTATTAAAGAGCTGCATAATGAGGGCCATGTGGGCCGTGACAAGTCTAATGCGCTGGTGTCAGCCTCCTATTTTTGGTCGACCATGTGGCAAGATGTTTACAAATTTGTGGGGGGTTGTCATATTTGCCAAGTTTCCAAGGGTAGGGCAACTAATGCAGGTCTGTACATGCCATTGCCCATTCCGTCTCAGGCTTGGGCTGATGTCAATATGGACTTTGTGTTGTGCTTACCGCATACCCAACGCAACAACGATTCTGTTTATGTGGTGGTTGATCGCTTCTCCAAAATGGCCCATTTTATTGCTTGCAAGAAGACTACAGATGCTGTCAAGGTGGCGCAGTTATATTTTGCAGAAGTGTATCGTCTGCACGGGTACCCACATCTTTTGTTTCTGACCCTCATACTCGGTTCCTGAGTCACTTTTGGTGTTGTTTGTGGAAGTTGGCAAATACCAAGCTAGATTTCAGTCCGGCTTACCACCCTCAAACAAACGGACAGACTGAGGTGGTAAACTGTTCTTTGGGCAATCTGCTTCGTAGTTTGGTGGAGGACCATCTCAAGAGCTGGGATCAAAAACTGAACTAGGCTGAATTCGCATTCAATCATTCTGTGAACCGCAACACCGGTTTCTCTCCTTTCCAGATTGTATATGGGTTTAATCCGCGCGCACTGGTGGGCTTAGCACCTGTTCCTAATTTGAAGCGGATTAATGGAAAAGCTGAGGACTTTATGGCAAGTGTGCAACAAATTCATACGCAGCACTGCGTTTGCAAGCTAATATAGTGAAATATAAAGAGGATGCGGACAAGAAGCACCGGTTGGTGGAGTTTTAAGGTTGGTGATTTTGTGTATTCAGTCCTCACTAAAGACCGTTACACTGCTCATGTGTACAACAAGCTGGCTGCCGAGAAGGTTGGAGCCGTCGACATTATTGAAAAGATCAATCCAAATGCCCACCATTTGAAGCTTCCCGGTCATGTTCGTACAGCTGATGTGTTCAATGTCAAGCATCTGATTCCATTCCTGGGTGATAGTTTGTTTGATGATGATGCAAATTCGAGGGAAAATTTCTTTTTAGAAGAGGAGGATGATGCAGATGCCATAGCTGAGGAGTATCTTAGGCATTTTAAGCCTAGGATGGCAAAACCGTAACTATGCGGTTGTGGAATTATGCGACGGGCCCAGTTGGGTTCGATCCGAAACAGCCCAACAATCAAGACACATCGCCTTTCGACCATGTGCCGTGTGTTTTTAGCCATTTGAGGCCGTTTCGGCCTCCGAAAGCCCAAATTTGCCGTTTAAGGAAAGATTTGACTTGTTTATAACTTGGGCAAAGAAAATCCGAATTAAGCTATTCTTTTGGGAGAAGTCTTAAGATTTTCTCTATTTTTCAGTTTTGCTATTATTCTAAATTTTTTCCGTTTTTGGTAATTTTCGTTATTAATTGATTCGGCTTCCGTTTTGGGCAAATCAATTAGGGTTAGGATTTTCTACCTATTTAATAAGTTGTAAGCCTTCAGGGCAAGACAGTTACTGATTATTATTGAATGAAAAAGAGTCTAGAGAGCATTTCTCTAAACTACATCGTTTGTGATCTACTTGTTGCACGTTCGTTTCTGTAGTTCATACGCTTCCCTGCATCAATTTCCAGGTATATGAATCAGCCAAGTGAAAACCACAATGCAGAAGCGAAAAGGATACTACGGTATCTACAAGGAACTAAGAAGCATGGCCATAGTTGTCACGGGCGAAAAGCGCACCGAGGCGCAAAGTCCTGTTGGGCGAGAGGCGAGAGGCGAGAGGCGAGGCGCGCGCCTTTTTGAAGCGAGGCGCACATATGCGGAAAAAAATAGAAAAAAATAGCACACACTAATATTTCAAGGCTTCAAGCAATAAGCACTAAGTCAATAAGTTTACCATTCAAAAGATACATAAAAATATTCATAAAACAGCAAATAGCCACCGATCTCGCATAGAGAAAAACTAAAACGTCAAAATCAATAAAAAACAACCATCCAAGTACTTTTCCTAGTTGCACTTCAATCATCCTAAGGAGTATTTAGTTTACTAATCATCGTCCATATCAACACCAAGAAATTCGTCATCATCTTCTTCTTCTTCACCAACGGATTTGTATCCCTCGTCATCTTCCTCTTCTTCCGTTTCTTCGGAACCCGCCTCTTCTTCATCTACCAAATCAATTGGATTGGATGTGGCACTCCTTGCTCGTGCTCTTGATGTTGTAGCTCTAGTTACATTGGAACTCTCTAACACTCCAGAAGCTCTAGCAACATCACCCCACGTTAAACTATCATCACCAAACACCTGCTCATTATCTTCATCAGATTCTCCATCCATCCTCCCACGCAACCACTCATTGCTTTCATCAACATTTGTCAAAGAAATGGGATCAATTGTATCTCGCATATCATATCGACGTTTTAGTGCCCTGTTATACTTGACAAACACCAAGTCATTGAGGCGTTTTTGCTGGAGCCTATTTCTTTTTTTGCTATGGAGCTGCAAGAATCAAAAGAACTTCTATTTTATACAAGGAGGTGAAAACAATTAATAGTTGTATATGTTATTTGACGTAGAGACTTACATGTTCAAATACACTCCAATTCCGCTCACAACCGGAAGAACTACATGTAAGGCTAAGAACTCTTATCGCAAACTTTTGCAAATTAGGCGTCGTAGAACCATATGCAACCCACCAATCAGCTATGCATTTGAAGTTTTGAACTAATTAGCCATCAAGCTATGGTAAAAATAAATTATGAGTAGAATATACCATGAAATTGTAAATTACCTGGTGCCCTTGTATTTCTTTGCCTAATTGCTAGTGGCAGTCCAAAAAGTCCCTCAGCTTTCATGTAAACAGTCATCTCAGAGGTGATTTTATTTTGTATCTCTTCATCTGCAATCAACTTTGTTATGCAATCATAAATCCCTGTCATAACCTCAACATCTTGCTCAACTTGTGGGTTTGAGTAAAAGAACTTCGGATTCAAAAAATGTCCCGCAGCATGCAAAGGACGATGCAACTGGACTGCCCACCTATTGTCAATAATAGCATAGATGTCTTGGTATTTTTCAACCTTTTCACCAAATGATTTGGCTAGGGCTTCTTTTGCCCTATCCATAGCTTCATATATGCATCCCATGGGAGGCTTTCTCTCGCTATCAACCAATCTTAACACCTTCACAAGAGGACCAGAGACCTTAAGAGCGTAGACAATATTATTCCAAAAAGAAGCCATCATAACATATCTTGCCACTCCTTTGCCCAACTGCTCCTTTGCCCATTTGCTAGATGTCCATTCTTTTGAAATGAACATCTTCCTCAAATTGTTCTTTTGTTGATGAATCCTAGATAAAGTGAGGAACGTAGTTGCGAATCTTGTTTTTGCATGCCTCACCATTTCCTTTTCTCCAGTAAAACGCCTCATCATATTAATTATGCTGGGACGGGCATAAATATAACCATTAAACCTAATGGCCTTTTCAAAAACCGCCTTAAGATGTGGTATCTTGAAAATATCTTCCAACATCAAGTCAATGCAATGGGCCGCACATGGTGTCCAAAAAAGATTTGGTTGCTTTCTTTGCAAAAACTTTCCTATTAGAAGTTGAAACAAAAAAGAAAGTATTACTACAAAGTACAACCTACAAATGTTTAACACTTAGTATGAAATATAATAGATAAAATTCTTACCAGCCGATACATTAGCCGAGGCACTATCTGTGACAATTTGGACCACATTGGGTTCACCGACGAGATCCACATACTTGTCAAAAAGTTCAAACAACCTTTTTCCATCCTTAGAATAGCTTGAGGTATCGATGGACTCGATAAACATTGTTCCCTTTGGACAATTCACCAAAATATTGATTAAGCTCCTATGATTCCTATCATTCCATCCATCCGCCATTATAGAGCATCCATATTTCACCCAATCCTCTTTGTGATCCTTCATCAAAGTATTTACATTAATCACCTCCTTCTTCAAATAGGTGACCCGTGTCTCATGGTAACTTGGTGGTTTCATGCCCGGGCCATATTGCCCAATAGATTCAATCGCGGGCCCAAAACTCGAATATTTAACTGCATTAAAAGCAATACCGGCATCATACATCCACCTTGCGAATCTTGTTACCGCACGATCTCTTAGTTCTTTCTTGTATGGGTCATTTGCATCAATTGTTGGTTGTTTCCCTTTCCTATTTTTCACCACAACATCGGGATTAGGTGTGAAGAATACATCTATAGGCCCTTTAGTCTTCGGCTTTTTTGGCATAGGTTTAGAAACGGAGCCTTGACTGCTTCCAGTTCCAGCGGATTTACCTCCAACAGATTTACCTCGTCCTCGCCCAATGGCCCCAACTGGAATCTCCATAACATCATCTTCATCATCATCCTCCATACCATAATCATCAATATCTGGTATCATTTGCATTTGCTCTTTCAATGTTTTCTTTTTTCTCATATACTCTTGAATCTCTAGTTTTACCTCGGGTGGGCATCTTGGACAACCTAACACGTCCCTATAACCTCCCACAAGATGTTTCTTTGCCCGATAAACCCCGCCATTTGTTATTTTGCCACAAAAATTACACTTAAATTTATTAGTGTTCGTGGGATCTACCAAACTATGATACTTCCATGCGGGATCTGTTCTATTCGTAATTTCTTCGCTTGACATCTAAAAGCAAAAAAAAAAAAAAAAACAAGTTACAGGATATTAGAAAATCTGAATTTCTTGTATTTACGAAATTATATTTTTGTAGTTGACAACAATTACTAATTAACAGGCATATTATTGATACTAGAAGTCTAGAACTAACGAAAGAAAAAGAAAGGGGAAAAACTCTTTGGCGTATCTGTATGTCAGGGGTTTTTCCAAAGGGAAAAACTCTTTGAAAAACTCTTCTCATAGTAACAGGTATGAGAAGAGAGAGAGGGAGAGAGAGGGAAAGGGGAAGAATACCTCAGGAGAGACGAGAGACAGAGAGATCGACGAAGCAGAGACAGGAGATCGACGAAGCAGAGGAAGAGAGATGGACGACAGCAGCGGTGAGAGATGGACGACAGCAGCAGTGGGAGATCATCAGCAGTTCGTCGGCAGTGAGAGATCGTCTGAGAGATAAGAGATCGTCGGCGGCAGTCTTGGCAGAGAGATCGTCTGCAGTCTCAGACGTGAGAGACGAGAGATCGAGTGAGAGAGGTCTTGATCGAGTGAGAGAGGCTGACGAAGGGTAACCCTTTTGTGTTTTTTTGTTTCAAATCTAACGGCGTGGGTTAGATCTTCAATATTCTAGGGCTGAGATCAAATTTTAAAAGAAGCGCGCTTTTATTGCGCCTCTCGCTTTGTCGCTTTTCCTCGCCTCGTGCGCCTTATTGAAGGCGCTGCGCCTGGGCTGCCTTAAGGCGCAAGGGGTGCGCTGGGCCTTGCCTGGCGCCTAGGCGCGCTTTTGACAACTATGAGCATGGCATCCAGTTGGTGAAGAATCAGAATGTAATTTAGTTGGATACACCAACAGTGACCTCTTGATGATCACAAGAGCACATCTGGATATGTTTTTTGCCTAGGCTCAAATGTGATTTCATGGAGTTGAAGGAAACGGAAATCTGTGGCTTTGTCTTCTTCTGAAGCAGAGTATATCGTTGCAGCAGAAGCCGCTTGTGAAGCAATTTAGCTGAGAAGACTAATCAAAGATTTGCAGCTGGAGCAAAGAAAGCCGACAAGAATATTCTGCGATAACATGTCAGCAATTGGGATAAGCAAAACTCAAACACACTGAGCTTCGCCATCATTTCATTCGAGATTTGATCAGCAAAGAAGAAACTGTTATCAAGTTCATAAGCACCAATGACCAGCCAGCAGATATTCTCACAATAGCAGTGACTTCGGAGAAGCTTGATAAATTCATGAACCAATTGAAAATTACAAATTAAGGAGTATTAAAGTTAATTTGCAATTTTCTAGAAGTTTGAAGAGTCTTCTAGAAACGCCTAGAATTTTTTAAAGTTGATTGAGTCTTATCTAGTAGTAGGAAGGTCAAGAGTTAGTTCTATCAAGAATCCTAGATTGAGTCACTTGAAGTTGGAAAGTCAAGGGTTAATCTTATCTAGTTATATCAGCTGGTATAAATAGGAGATCCTGATGTAATCTTTTGTGGCAAGTACCCAAGAGTAAAAATTCAGAAAATACTTCTCTTTGCTGCACCAAAAAACTAGTAAATCTTGGGCTAATCCATCTATAGCTTTCGTTGTGCCAACATGTAATTGGGTCATTTTAAGGCCATTGTGGGGGTAGGCCCAATCTTTTTCATATTGTCATCAAGGTCATTGGGCCAGTTCCAGTTGGGCTAGAACCATGGTGACGTGTTAGCAAGAGCCATGATGCAGGACCGTTTTGGATCCCTGAGGAGGTCAACGCTGTAATGGGCACGTGCAACTGCTGAGGGAGTTTTGGGTGAATATTCTTTATTCCAAGCGGTTTCAATAGAGTTCGATTGTGTGGGATCTTGATTGGCCCGAATTATCAGCAATCAAGGTAGTGGAGGGTGAGGTTCCTAACACGTAGGAATGGTGACCATTTGAGAGACCAAGTCAAGTACACATGGCAGCCATTAGGAGGCCTTCAAGGAAGATCAACAGCCGGTAGATCTTACTTTAGTTTCTGTGGCGGGTACAGCTCGGTGAAGGGATCCTGGCACTTGCCATGTAACGCCCATAAGCCCATGAGCCGGACCTGACTCATTAGACAGATGGGTCGGCATATGCAACGTTCGGCAGCATCCTGCCGAACTAGACATATGGAACAGGGTTCGCCCACAGAAGAATCGATCTGGATATTGGTCATGAATTTCAGTTCGGCGATGACCTGCCGAACCAGTAGCAATTCTGTTATTCAAGTGTAGCCGAACTGATACGATCGACAGAACCCCCAGCCACCGAACCGCCCCTGTTCCCTGACTTGAAGAAGTTAGGAAGGGGCGACAGGTGGCTTGGTATCATTACCTTAATTATAGGAGTAGATCATGGAGATCGTATTAGAAGCTCGGATCATGGACCTGATTTGGGGCCGCAATAGACGAGCCAATCATTGGACGCGTAATGCCTAAACGTGGGTTGATCTCCACGTTTCCTCTACCTATAAAAGGGGCAATCATAAGAGAGGAAAGGGGCGACCAAACAAGAAACCCAAAACGACTCTCGTATTCCCCTCTTCCCTCTTACTGACTAGACCGTTGGAGTGTCTATCCCGAACTCCCCACGATCCGGGTTCGGGCACTAACACGGGTGCTAAGCGTGCAGGTTTCATCCACGCTCAAGGTGCATCGTCCCAGTTATCTTCCTATCTAAGGTTCGATTGGAGAAAGCTCAGCACCACAATTGGCGACTCTGTTGGGGAACCTTTTTACTCAAATCTTGTCGTAAAAACACTTTCTCCTCGTACCCTCCACCTTTTCTCTCTTTACCGCATCTGAAGATGACTGGTCCGGACGAACGACTTCCTGGTCTCGCGCATTTCACTCCAAACCTCATGACGCACCAATTCTCCCCGAAGACCCACCAAGTGCGAGCGGATCTAGGGCTTGTGAGCACCCCTACTAGGGGACCCGATGGCTCTATTATGATGGGCTCAACCATCGACGGAATGAGCAACCAAGCTATGGGAACGACTTCATTCCATATTAATGGAGTCAATCGCACGGCGGCCATCCTAGCTTTCCCACCTCCTCCGCCAGATCTCCTGGTGAGTGTGACAGAGGACCTCCTACGGCTAAGGACACAGGTACAAGAGTTGCAAACACATCAGGAAGCCCCACCCGTATCCAAATCTAGGGAACGACGCCGAAGGAGGAATGCAGCCCATTCAACCCAGAGGGCTGACACTGGTAGGGCCTCCGCCTTTACAAGGCTCGGTCCGTTGTGTCGCCTTGATGCTAGCGGGCGCATTCATCTGGAGTCCTGACAATGAACAGATTCTCGCAATGAGCCATATGGTGACGGCCATGCTCGCCGAACATTGCCTCCGGAAGCAAGTGCCACGGCTTCGAGTGCACGCTCGAAATCTCGAGGGCGAACACAAACCGAGGTGGCGCCTCGATCCAGCAACAAGAGAAATGATGCAGGAAATTCCCACGACCATCTTGTTGGATCTAAGGGCCACCAGGATGACCGATACAAGAGTAGGTCCGAGGAACGGCTACATGGCCATGGAAAAGAAACGGCCACCCGTTCACGGCAGCATTTGCCGGGGCATTCCGCTCACCGTTCCCAACAGTGCTCACCGGGGCAATCTGCCCATCACAGACGAGGGTATTCGCCGAGGAAGTCAGCCGGACCCTCCCAGACACAAAAGGAGGATAGCTAGGGGCTACTCCCAGAGGAAAGGTGCAAAGTCAGCAGCGGTGGAGGAGCCTTAACTGTTGTGAATAATTGGACCGGTGAGAGAACGACTTATCGGGTGGCGCAATAGCACACGGTTCTCCCAAGGAAGGAAAATGAGAAGGCATCAGGATCCAAGAAGTGACACTCGCCTGAGTCGAGCGTTGGTGGCCGAGGAGTCCGGGATCCTCCCTCTAACAAACGTTCCAGAGATGCAATCCACGAGACATGCGTCACGCCTTCGGCTATCATTGCGCCGAACTCGGGGATACGGTTGTAACCACAGCCGAGAAGATTGGGTCGCCTTTTTCTAAGGCCATAATGGAGGAGGTTCCACCTTTCAACTTCAAAGTACCGAAGTTCAACACATACAATCCATAGTCAGATGCTCCAACCCATGTGCAGCAGTTCAGATCAATGGCTACACTCTACGGACTTAGCGAGGCAATGATGTGCCGAACCTTCTCCTTGAGTTTGCCGGACGCCACCATGCTGTGGTACAAGCAGTTAAGGTTTGGGTCGATCGGCAGCTTCGCCAAGTTGGAGCTGTCCTTCGTATCTCAGTTTGTCGCTAGCAATCGGCGACCGAAAACTGTTGAGGCTTTGACAGACTTAAGGAGGGGGATCGGCGAGTCATTGAAGGATTACTCGGATCGCTTCTACAACATATACAATCTGGTTGAAAGCTGCGACCAGAAGACTGTTGCTACATCATTTAAGCGCGGCCTAGATCGAACCTTTGATCTCTCCAAAGAGTTGATGCTCCGGCCGCTGAGCGATATGTCGGATCTAATGCAGACCGTTGCCCGCTATATTGAACTTGAAGAATATATCGGTGGCTCCGGGGTTGCAGAAGTAGCTGACTCGGCTAAACCGATAATGAGGGAAGCGAAGAAGCAAGTCAATACCATCGCCAAGAAAGAGGGCGTTGGGATCAGCGGAAATAGGGGGGGCGGCAAGACATCGGATTGACCACCGAGTGATGGACGGGATCACCTTGCCATCACCACCTACTTCAGAGAACCCATCTTTCACATGCTCCATGAGTGTGGTCGGCTACCGGGATTTCAATGGCCTACGGGGGCAGTGGAAAAATTAGGGACCTCCGATGGGTGAAAGCCGAACCAGAAGGTGTTCTGCTCATTCCACAATGAACATGGACACTATACGACGGCATGCCAACCGTTTAAGCTCTATCTTGAAGAGCTTGTCCAGCAGGGGAGGATGGATCGATGGATCGACCGTACTATGTCGCCGGACGTAGGGATCCACCCGCAAGCCCGGGTCCTAGATGGTGTGGTTCAGTGCATCCATGGTCCAATGGATCAAGGCCGGGCCAACAAGCTCCACGACGAATTGTATCACCCTTCATCCGAGGTGATGGTGATACAACCATCTTCGAAACGCAAGATGGGTGCTCGTCATACATGGGAGATTACGTTCACCGAGCAGGATATGGAGGGATTGTCCTTGCCCCATAACGATGCCTTGGTTCTCTCAATTCCCATCCGACGGGAGATGGTTCGCCGAGTGTTGGTTGATCAGGGTAGCTCGGCGGAGGTTCTCTATTACTCGGCGTTCAAGGCCCTTGGCCTCTCGAGGGATCAGTTGTCCCCGATGGACGCCCCTTTTGTTGGATTTACTGGGATTCCAGTCTATCCGCTTGGCAAGATAGTGCTTCCAATTTTTGCCGGCTCAGTACAGCTGGATGTGGAGTTCATCGTGGTCAATTCGTCGAGCCCTTACAACGCTACCCTGGGCCGCAATTGGTTGCACAGCATGAAAGTTGTTGCGTCGGTGCTCCACCAATGCGTGCGATCTATCAGCGAGTCTGGGCGTCAGGAAACCATTAGGGGCGACCAAATGACTTCTAAAAAATGTTTAGTTAATTCCGTCTGCGGAAACAGCAAGGCAAAGGAGGTTCAGTGGATTGAGGTCCCTGAATCGCCGGAGGAGAGCCTGCCCGGCGAAGATGTGAAGGAAGCATTTCAAGGTCCAGATGAGATCGGTAGACCGGCTGGTGATAGAGCCGGAAAGGATCTGATCCGAGTACCAATCAATGAAGATGGCACTCGATTCTTTATGGTTGGCTTGGAACTCGATGAAGCCGAGCGTGATCAATTGATCCGGTTTCTTAGAGAGAATATGGAGGTCTTTGCTTGGACCCCATACGAAATGCCCGGTGTGAGCCATGATGTGATCAAGCATTCATTAAATGTTGATCCGGGAAGAAGACCTATCATGCAGAAGCCACGCAGAGCCTCGGCGACGCATGCAGATGCCGTCAACAAAGAGGTTGGACGTCTCATTGATGCCGGAGCAATTCGTGAGGTCCAATACCCAACTTGGTTGGCCGATCCAATGGTAGTCTGGAAGAAAAATGGTAAATGGAGGGTGTGTATCGACTTCACCGACCTAAACGATGCATGTCCAAAGGATTGTTTCCCCTACCCATGGATCAACCAGTTAGTGGATGCCACTGCCGGGTACGCGCGCTTGAGTTTTATGGATGCTTATCGGGGGTATCACCAAATCGCCATGGATGAGAAAGATCAAGAGAAGACAACCTTCATCACTCCCAACGGCACCTATTACCTGGTGATGCCCTTCGGCTTGAAGAACGACGGGGCTACATTCCAGCGTACGATAGCCTGTTATTCAAAGGCTTGCTTGGTCGGGTAATGGAGACCTATATCGACGATATGGTTGGAAAAAGCAAGGATGCAAATGATCATCTTCTCCACCTCGGCGAAATATTCAAGGTATTGAAGAAGTTCGGCTTGAAGCTTAATGCCGAGAAATGCGCATTCGGCGTTGGGTCTGGTAAGTTCCTGGGGCACCTGGTCACGCGCTGAGGGATTGAAGCCGATCCAAGTCAGATCAAAGCCATCCAGGAATTAAGGGCCCCAGCCACGATGAAAGAGGTCCAGTGTCTTGCCGGCATGGCCGCTGCTCTAAACCGATTCATTAGCAAGTCCTCAGATTTCTGCCGTCATTCTTTCAATCAATAAAGGGAAATAGCCGAAGGAGTTTTCAATGGACGGCGGAGTGTGATCGCGCTCTTGCCAAATTAAAGGTGTGCCTTTCCCGAGCCCCCTTGCTTGTCGTGCCGAAAGAAGAGGAAGAGCTCTTCCTTTATCTGGTCGTATCCCTACATGCCACTAGTCCAATTTTGGTTCGGCAAGAAAGCACCGAGAATGGCACTGAGCAACAGCCAATTTACAACATCAGCAAGACGCTTCTGCCCGCTGAAACCCGCTACCTGCCAATGGAGAAATTGGCACTCACGTTGGTCACGATGAAGAGGAAGCTCTTGCCATACTTTCAGAGCTTTACCATTGTGGTCATCACCGAGTATCCATTGAAGACCGTCCTCCGAAAGGCGGATTTGTCGAACTTGCTGTGCAAATGGTCCCTCGAGCTGGCTCATTTCGACATTCAATATCAATTCCAAACGGCGATCAAAGGCCAAGTGCTGGCGGATTTCATCGCCGAGTTCTCTCATGGGGTATCCCTGTATGAGGGAGACGATCCAGTTCCGATTGACGATGCACCTGTGCCAGTCGGTGAACCTCGGCTAAGCCACCCAACGCATGACGAGTTCATCACCAAATGGCCCGTTCCCTTTCACCGAGCAAAAATCTTCACAGGTCACGCCTGGCTTCTTCACGTCGATCGAGTGTCCCACAATCAGGGGCAGGTGCCGGAATAGTGCTTGTCTCGCAGAGGAGAACAATGCATGAGCATGCCCTCAGCATTGGTTTCCCGGCGACCAATAACGAGGCCGAGTACGAAGCCCTCATTGCCGGGCTTAAGTTGGCCCGGCATATGGACGCAAAGGAAGTTCAGGTTTATAGCGATTCTCAGCTTGTTATCAACCAACTCAATGATGATTATGAAGCCAAGGATGCGCGCATGAACAAATACATGAACCAGGTCATTGCTTTAACCGGTTCATTCAAGAATGTGTTTTTTGATCATATAGGGCGAGATCTCAACTCTCACGCCGATGCACTGGCTGGTCTCGGAGCCGTCTGTGCCGCACATGACGGCAACCAAACGATAGTTCTTAGTGAGATTCCTGCACCGAGCTTCGAGCCTGCGCTACAGGAGGTCATGGATATTCATCTGGCTCCAAGCTGGATGGATCCTCTTATTGCTTACTTGAAGCATACCACACTTCCCTCCGATCGAAAAGAAGCCCATAAGATTCGTTGTCAATCCGCCTCCTACTTCCTTGACCCCACCGGCGTCCTGTTCCGCCGGTCCTACACTGGTCCCGACCTTCGTGTGGTCCACGAACGTGATGTGCCAAGCATTCTTCAAGAACTTCATAGGGGAAGTGCCAGTTGCCACACTAGCGGCCAATCCTTGGCCGATCGGGCACTTTCTCAAGGTTACTGGTGGAAAAGAATGGTACACACTGCTATCGAGTTTGCAAGGCAATGTGAATCGTGCCAGAAGCACTCCCCGGTTCTCCATCAGCCGACCTTGCCACTACAGCCATTCTCCAGCCCTTGGCCCTTCGCCCAATGGGGGGTCGATCTCATTGGGAAGTTGCCCAAGGCCCCCGGCGGTTTCACCCACATCATTACAGCCACAGATTACTATACCAAGTGGGTGGAGGCCAAGGCGCTCATAACCATCACGGCCACCGACACGGAGAATTTTCTTTAAAAGCAAATCTTCACCAAGTTCGGCGTACCATGTGCCATTGTGTCTGATAATCGTACCCAGTTTGTGGCTGATGCTACCAAGACCCTGTACAAGAAACGCGGTATCCAGATGAAGACGGCTTCCGTCTCTTACCCTCAGGGGAACGGGCAGGCTGAAGCCGCCAACAATGCAATTTTTGCCGGATTGAAGTGCCGACTCACCAATAAGCGCGGCAAGTGGGCTGCCGAGCTGCCCAATGTGTTGTGGAGCTATCGGAGCTATCGCACCACTCCACGACGTGGCACTGGCGAACCCCATACTCCATGGCTTTCGGCGTCGAAGCCGTGCTCCCGGTGGCCGTTACTCGACCTACAGCCCGAACCATTACTTTTGATGTCCCAACGAATGATGCCATGATAGCCACCGAAGCAAATCACATTGATGAGCTCCGAGACGATGCTCACGTCAAGTATGTGGCCTACTAGCAGCAATTGGCTCGGAGCTATAACAAGACCGTACGGATCGGACCTTTCAATAACGACGATCTTGTTCTTCAGCAAGTGGTCCAGAAGAAAGAATTGAAGAAATTCATGCCCAAGTGGGAGGGTCCATTTCGTGTCGTTAAGAAGGTGGGCTACGGTTCCTATGAACTCTCCGAGATGGATGGCACGGCTATACCGAACCATTGGAACGCTTAACTTCTTAGGAAATTTTATGCTTAGTACCAAAAAGTTTCTTCTTATGATTCGACTACTTATGTAAAGCCTCCTTTGAATAAAGTTCTTGTTTTGGAATTCTTCGTCTTTGGATTAATTTGTTACCCTTGATGGGACCATTATGCCCGTTAAGTCCTCGTTAAGACCAAAAGGGCACCGGGGCACATGTATTAAGTTCCCGTTCGACGTAAGGGAACGTATATCCTGAAGGGAGCACGCCCAGCTTTTGCCTTTTTCTTTGCTCCGGCAGAACCATACTCAGTCGTATGTTTCCACCGAAGCAAAGGCTAGGCATGGCAAGCTGGGGTTGAGTAAAACTGTCAAACCATGTGCATGAAGTGCAGAGATATGGAACAAGCATTGAAATAAAACATTTACTTTTAAATAACTGCCTAAAAGTCTTACAAAAACTAAGGCTCGATAGTGGCAGACTATTCTATACTATCCTCAAGTACAAAACAAAGCAAAAAAAATCTACGCTTCGGCGACAAAGGTATCAACAGCGGGATTTGGTTGCTCGGAGGGAAGATGGTTTGGCAGCTGCACAGGGGGCACCACCGGTGGTTCTCTTCGGTGATCACCCTTGGGGACTTCTATGTAGTCAAGCCAAACCTGGTAACCAAGGAGGAAAGAGCTTTTGTGGGTCTCCTTGATTCCCTTCAGCTCCACATCTCTGATCCCCTTCAGCTCTCCCTTCTTGAAGGAATCTGTGACTAGCTTTTCCACTTGCTAATGTTCACCAGCCTCACTGTAACCAGTGTCACCGGCCTCCTCCAGCTTCCTCGGCAGATCATCCTCCATCAGTTTCTTCTCCTATAGCCGGTCACGATTTGCCTCAACATCTTTGATCTGGAGCAGCAGCCGATCCTTCTCTTGCAGCCCGTCTGAGCTTCAGCAACCTTTGCCTCTAGTGCTTCAATCTGGTCGGCGAACTGCTGTGCCTCTTTCCTCTTTGCTTGCAGATCCTCCCTAAGAGACCTTTTTGTCTCAAGAACATCCATATCGCCGAAGGCTCTGTTGGCACACTACCCGGCTTGCAATGAGAAAGGATTAACATCTGGAAAGGAGAATTGTTTAAGTTGTTTAAATTTTTACGTTTATAGAAGTGCATACCTTGGCAAGGAAGAGGCATAGTTCGGCCATGTTCTTGGCCTTCCCGGTCGGCAAGCTCTCCATATCCTTGGGAAGCGCCAAGCCCTTCAGGAGGGTCATTGCCAAGAGAGGGCTCTCCCCCAAACTGTCCCCCACGGTGATCACGTGCCCATCTAAGCACTCGAAGTCCGGTACGAAAAGCGCCGAAGACTCATCTGGGTTGGCAGGGTCATCTTTGGCGAGGCCAGTTTTTAGGATCTCTACATCCTCAGCCGCTTTGGCCTTTTTCAGCGCCGTTTGATCTTCCCCCTCAACGGTTGAGGGTCGCTGTCTTCGGCGCCCGGAGTGGGGCTTCTCGGTAGTGGCATCAACAGGAGGTGATCCTGTTGCTCCGACTGGTCGATGGGGATTGGATCCGGTTGCTCCTTCCGCTCCAGTAGCTCGGAGTGGAGAGATCTTGGGCCAAGTACTGCATTTCCAGTGCCTACCGGGCAACGGTAGCCAGATCAACTGTCTTCCTCACCATTTTGCTCTTGTCCTTTCGGTGACCAAACCCGGCGTATGTTGGTTCGTAACCAAGAAGGTCAAAGCGTCCCGGTTGGCGCACCGAAGCAAAGCGATCAAATAGGGCCACCTGCCAGTGACGAGAAGTCCTTTGTTCGGTGCCGAGCAATCTGCAAACGAAGAGTCAGTATGATGCAAGAAAAAGTAAATATGAAACGAAAGCAACTAAAGAGATGAGTACAAGGTTTATCCCCATCGCCGGGGAACCCTCGTACTTGAGGGATTCTATAAGGCCTCTCGATTGCCGAACCCGTCCTGGTTGGGAAAGGATAATCAAGGAGAGGGTTGATAGGTCCCCACTCGAAGTTGCCGGACACTTTGACCAGGACGTTCCCCCACTTCTCGGTGTCGTAGAGGCAGTCCACTAGGTGATCAAAGTGTTGACGAGTGGTGAGGTAATATTTGTCGTACTTGGGGTTCCTTGATACCATGTACATTAGCATCAAGTCTCCCAAGGTGAACGACAGGTTGTTCGATTCGGCCAACCTTATCGCCGAGCAAAGAATTCGCCAGGTGTTCACCGCAACCTGGATCGGCGCAAGGTTGTAGTCCGCCAGGAAGTAACGAAGGAAGGGGCTCATTGGGAACCTTACTCCCCCTTCAATGATAGCAAAGAGCGGAAGTACGACGAAATCTTCGCCGAAGGGGATCCTATCGGTGGTCACCCTCTCAATCAGAACGTCGTCCGGGATCGAGTATTTCACCCGAAATTCTTCGGTGAAACCCCCTGGACCGTCACCGTAGAAATTGTTGTACGGCATGGGTCCGAGCCTGGTTGGCAACGGGGGAATGATGTCAACGTCTCTTGGCGGCCTCGGCGGGGCATTTGCTCCAATAGATGTGTTCGAAGGTCCACCGGAGGACGTAGAGGTGCTGGCTTGGGCTCCAGCTGCCGTTCATTCGACATGACCCTCTTTGTCAGAATCCAGATCGGCGGTTTGGCTGGAAAAATCCCCCTGATCGGGTTGGACATCCCTACACGCACTGTCATCCAATTGAAGGGGAACATTGATGCTGGGGATGACAGGCTGTCTGATAGGTCGAGGGAAATTGCTGGAGCGTTCATCGAAGCTCCGGTATCCTCTACCGAGGCTCTGGATCGTCTCCAGTAGGCTTGGATAGGCCTCGGGATCTACGTCCGGAGAGTTGATGCTCGAATCCACCATGCTGAAGACCTCAACAAAAAAAATGGTGAGAATTCCTACTTCAGCACGGCTGCTCTTTTGCACCTGGCTCCTACCGAGGGAGATCCAACAAGATCTTCCTCTATATGAGGCGAGAAGCACAATCGGAGAGGGATCCCCTTAGGAGTATCGTCGCCGGGTTATCAGCGAGAACCACCATCATTGGGGGTTTAGGCGAAAGGCCACGGCCAAAGACGGCCAAGGGACCTTGTTACTATTCAAAATTGAAGTATTTTTGTGCAAAATAGAGGCCATAGAGCGTGGTGGGTTTTGAGAGAAGTAAAAGAACAACCAAAAAAAGCATCGAAGATACCGGAATGCACTACTGTTGGTCGACGGTGAATGGCGGAGCAACGATGGATTTTGGTGGCAGGGGCAACTGCAGGACAAGAGCGAGAGCAGAAAGTGATTTTGGCCTCGACCCCCCTCCTTTTATATAATGGATGAAGTGGGAGGGGAAGAAACCTTGGGGACCTCGCATTGGAACCAAAGCGACACCACGCCATCCACTCTCGCTGCGCCACGTGGAAAGCCTGCATCGACCCGTACTCACGGGGTTCCCCTATATCATCCTAGGCTTAGCCCCAGCCGTTCGATCTCTGAGTCCTAACGGTCCCATCAGCCCCCTCTGCGGCAAATCATCATTGTTCCAAGTTCAAAACGTCTCTTCATGTTCCCTCGATGTCCCGGCGAAGTCTGTTTGGCATGCCTTTCTCGAAAGCTTTCTCAGAAAGATACGGGAACCGCCGATCAACTCCTTCCGTCCTTTGCCCAAAGTTGGAAAAAGTTGAGGGGCTATTGTGGCGGGTACAGCTCAGTGAAGGGATCTCGGCACTTGCCATGTAACGCCCATGAACCGGACCTCACTCATTAGACGGATGGGTCGGCTATGCAACGTTCGACAGCATCCTGCCGAACTAGACATACGGAACAGGGTTCGCCCACAGAAGAATCTATCTGGATATTGGTCATGAATTTCAGTTCGGCGATGACCTGCCGAACCAGTAGCAATTCTGTGATTCAAGTGTAGCCGAACTGATACGATCGGCAGAACCCCCAGCCACCAAACCGCCCAAGTCAGAAGTCAGGAAGCGTTGGATAGGGGCGACAGATGGCGTGATATCATTACCTTAATTATAGGAGCAGATTGTGGAGATCGTATTAGAAGCTCGGATCATGGACCTGATTTGGGGCCGCGATAGACGAGCCAATCATTGGACTCGTGATGCCTAAAAGTGGGTTGATCTCCACGTTTCCTCTGCCTATAAAAGGGGCAGCCATAAGAGAGGTAAGGGGCGACCAAAAAAGAAACCCTAAACGACTCTCGTATTCCCCTCTTCCCTCTTACTAACTAGACCATCGGAGTGCCTATCCCGGACTCCCCACGATCCGGGTTCGGGCACTAACGCGGGTGCTAAGTGTGCAGGTTTTATCCACGCTCAAGGTGCATCGTCCCAGTTATCTTCCTATCTAAGGTTTGATTGGAGAAAGCTCAGCACTACAGTTTCAAATAAGGAGGAGCGGTTGGCTGGGACAGGAACGTGGAGCATAATTAGGGTCATTTTACAGGGCAGGCACAAGGCTCTCGCCTTGTCAATCAAATTCCAGTCTTTAGCTTCTCAGCATTTTACCTTTTCAGCACTTTGTTTATTTCCTTTCATGAAAAACTCCTAATCCCGATATTAGAGAGTTCTTTTTCTTTCATTTTTCCTTTCATGTACCTTGTCACTTTATTCACGGCGATACAAGTGGCATTTGCTTCTTGTTTGGTTGTTATTCACTGAATTATTAAGTCCTTCACGAGTAAGGCAATTATCGAATCACTCTCACGGCCTTTCCCAAAGGGTTGTGAAGCAATCGTTTGTGTAGAAGTTAGAGAACAGGCCCTATGCATGGACCTATTCACAGTTAGACCCCGACACAGTCTTGGCACACCCACAACACTACATTTTCTCAGCGTTCCCTGTCGCCAAGACAGGTTACGTTTTCATGTGGAACACAACCTTAGCAAAATGGTTTTGTTTTCGTCCTCCCATTACTCCACGAACTGTAATTCCAATATCACAGAGAAAGTTGACAAAAGTGGATAAATTACCTTGTATTGAATGATGAGCTAACCATAACAGCTGGATAGAAAACATCCTTCTGAATATTATGATATGGACAATAGTTTTGTATAGCGCAGAAATCATCAATGTCTCCAGGGTACCCAAATTCTTCGTAGTCAGCAAGTGTAAGTGGTAAAATGGGATAGAGAAGGGTGTTACTTGGATCTAAAAATGGAACCTATAGCAAACAGAAACCATAAGTCACATACAAATAGTAAGATTGTAAGGATAAAGGAGAATCAAACAGGAAAAAAGTAAACAGAACAAGTTTGAGCAAAATACTCAACCATGAATCCTCACAAGTTCACAACCAAGATTCCAAGATGAATTTTCATGTGATTGTATTCATTAAATTCAGAGTATAAAGGAGACAGTAAAAGTAAAAATACGAAGGATGCATCAAAGAATATTTCTTTACGATAATAACAACATAAACTTACCTCTATGTGGAACACTAAAACAGGGGGGGAAATGACGGGAAAAAAAAAAACGGACATCCAAAAATGGTAAAAGTTTGTGTGTACCTTCAAAACTGCAGCACGGAACAAATCTGGGCAAAAGTTAATGGCTGAAGCAACCAAGAGTCCGCCGGCACTGTATCCCCAGCCAGCAAGCTTATTTTCTTGCACAATGTCCTTCTCAGTTAGGAATTTAGCACAGGAAATATAATCATTAATGGCATTACGTTTTCCTGTTCGTCTTCCATCATGATGCCACTTTTTACCACCACCACCTCCACCTCTGAGAGGAAACCATCCAAATAGATATAACTTTAGTAAATTATGCTTAAGACATTTTGTGACAGCGAGAGTACTGATACTAAACAAACCTGACATCAGCGTATGCAATCACCCAGCCACGATCAAGAAGGCTTTTCAATTCACTTCTCCACCGTTTGTCATGCAGCTCTCCATAAGCTCCATGCACATGAAGTAATCCGGGATTATGAGCCATTTTCTTCCTTGTGCGTGAATAGATAATAGTCAAAGGAACTAGAACTCCATCATATGAAGAGACATCATAATGCTCACAGGCATAAAATTCATCAAGGTCATTCCACAAGTGGTCATCTTCAAAACTGGCTTCATTTGTTAAACTTTGGGAGATCGATGAATTTTCAGCACTGCTAGCAGAAGATGTTCTTCCATACAAAACTCTTGTTCTGTCAAGCAGCATATTTTGCTGCTGAACTATGTTCCACTTGACGTTTGATAATTCATAATCAACTACAGCATCAGGCATCTACAAAACAAAACAAAAAAATGCAAAGTGTTTCACTAGATCTACCTGTCACCGTTGCTGAAGATAATACAAACATTATCTTGCCCCAAATCATCACATTTAGAACTGATCATACACCACAAATGATAATTAATCTCACAGTGACATCATAATATCATATAGCATGTTGTGTGGTATGAACACAACCTGAAGTATTGGCAACTTCAAAAGTACTTTGTAAACCAAGCTAGTCGGTCAGAATCGCAATGCAGAATTGGTATGCCCAAATCTGAGTTGAAATTGTCCAAATACTTTCATTTCCATTACAGATATATAAATTCAGGAAAACATAAATCTAAACTCCAAAACTGACTAATTGTACTGAAACCAAACGAGATTTTGGAAAGTTGACTTACAAACAGAAAATATTGAAGACACAACATGTCAATAAGTCTGAACTAAGTTGAGGTGCGAAACTTCAGTTTCATCCATTACTGTTTTGTAGATTTCTAATGGACTCGGATCCCCTCCTAATATTTTCTCTCCGAAGATCGTGTGGATATCTTAACCTTGGGATAACACCTCATTAATTAGGCTATCTAATGGCTTAAAATATCTCCACATCACCCGTCCATGTACTTCGACTCCAACGACTCCCTCCCCCCCCCCCCCCCCCCGAGATCTGTCCTTCATTGAAAATTTTCGCCATGCTGTGGTGACATTATTTGAGGTGATGAATCAGATGAGCAAAGAACACGATCTGCCGATCCAATTATCCCGTTCTTAGACGGTGGTGTATAGAGTGTGTTTCCTCTGTTTTCGTAAAAAGTTCCAACAAAACCTTTGCTATTGCCCTCTATCTCTGGGCGAAGTGCAAAATTGTGTTACAGGAAAACAATGATGAATAATGTATTGACAATCAATTTTCTTGAGTCGAACACTGATCAATACTTATTCAAAATAACAATAATTTCCCCTATATTTTCAAGTAAATATTATTGAAGTGCAGATCCTTTCTACTAATTCAACTCAAACCCTTTTTAGTTTGATCTATGGGACTAGCTTGATGTTTTCCATTAGATCCATAGTTCCAGACCATAGTCAGTGAATGCATGGTGTAGGAGACACCCATGACCCATCCGAACTTTCAGAACTTTTACACTGATCCATCACCATCATTCTCTCTCCAAAAGCAATTATTTTTAAGATTTGCAGGGTTGGGCGGGGTGTGAGTAGGTAGAAGATGGATTTCCACTCAGGAGATGGAAAAAGCGGTGAGCCTGGATTTTACGACGGGAGAGAGAGAGAGAGAGAGAGAGAGAGAGAGAGAGAGCAACAGAGTCAACAAGAAGAGAGGAAAAAGGAAAAGAAACGGAGAAGGGTGCCTGTCATCTGCCGTACCCCAGGAAAACCATGTCATAGTAGTTAAAATCCCTGAAAGGGCGACGTGGAGATGTTTTAAGCCATTAGATAGCCTCATTAAAGAAGTGTTCTCCTGATGTTAAAAGATCCACACGATCTTCAGAGAGAAAATATCAGGAGAGGATCTTTGAGATAAACTGGTCCCTGCACATCATGAGTAAAAACCTCTAAAAACTAAAAATAAAAAGCAAGGCACTCGTGAAATAATCGATAGGAATCTTCAGCTTTTCGTACAAGGACGTAATAAAGTAACACCATGATCAGTCATGCATATTCTTTCATAAGCCAAATACTGTATAAACGAAGCCAACCAATTATATATATGTGTTTCATAATCCTATAAAAAGCATAAATTTTGCCCAAATTGAGAAGATATTCTGCAAATGTTCCTACTCAGCAATACCGCCACTGTCCTGTAGTTATGAACCAACTTTTGTTACTTCCACTATGTCAAAGTTTGATAGCTTCAAAAAACTGATAACTTTTACATATTTCCAGTTCTCAAAGCTATGGGTGCAATCATTACCTATGACATGGCTATTGACCTGGCCTTCTACTCTTTTCCACAGCTTGAGCCTTCTTTCCCTAATATTGGCTAGCTTTGATAAGCATTCCAGTTATCACATGAAGGCAGTTCTAAGAAGACGATCTCCGTATTTCATATTAGCAGTCTGGCAGGACATTCTCAACTTCCACAATAGTTATTCAACTAGGAAAAGGGCGCTTCTGTTTTCCTATAGTGTAAGAGAACTTTTCCTTCTATTTTGTGCACTTACTAACATACCAAACAAAATGTCACAGGGAAATTGAAAGAAGACAGCACTCAACTACAGAACCAAGTTTGGGCAGTCACAAAGGTCAAGACTTTTTGTTGTCTGTAATGCCTGTGCACAAGTACCTTATTTGTGAAGGTGAAAGTTCATAGTACAATAGAGACCTAACTATAATCTATTTGTAGAGAAGATTCTATTTATCCCCTCCCCACAGCCTTTTAATGTTGGTTCCAAGTTCTCTGGACAAGAATATAAAAGAAGCTATTGAAGAACACCAAATGGAGATTTATAAACTAGTGGCACTGTACAATAAACAATCTTGGAATGGAAGAAGTCGTGTATGATTCACATACCACGGGTGATGATACTGTAAAGCGCATAGTTGACGAATAGTAATCGTAGTTTGGTCCGGGTGAGATTTGAGAAACATATTTTGGAAGAGGCAAGAATTGTGGATTGAGCTCTTTGAGATAAACTGGTCCCTGATACAGGAAAAGGAAAAAGATGAGAATAAGCACTAAGTAATTAAAATTTGGCAAGTCAATAGTTAGTTAACCACGCATGATGACTACAAAATGAAGTTGCTTACTTGTTAGCCACTATATTTGTAAAAAAACAAAAAAGAATGTACACATCATCATTAGATAATTAGATTCCTCAAAGCATAAGTTGCTAGGCTATTCGTCAAACATAAATATCAAACTCTAATACTACTTCTGCTGTCCACTCGCCTCACATAGGTAGGGAGAGACACTCTGCTAGTGGTTACCCATGGCAAACCACGTCTGACAACCATGTCTGACAACCACATCCTTATTACCACAAACTCATACTAAGTTTGAGCTGCTAGAGAGACTGTGCCAACTGCTTGTGTTCTCGACCTTGAGAAACTATACTTCCCGTCCAGACACCTATCCATAACATCTGTTGTTTAGAATGAGAGAAGTGTTTAGGGTGTTAACCAACCCTAACACAAGTAAGCTTTTATTTATATTACGTGGTGCCTAGTTACATAACATGAGTAACCAATGTGGGACTTAGGCCAACTATTTTAACACTCCCCCTCAAGCTGGAGAATAAATATCACAAAATCCCAGCTTATTACATAACAACTCTAAACGTGGTTTAAATAAAGGTTTAGTGAAGATATCTGCTAACTGAGCGCCTGTAGACACGAAAGGGGTAGCCAACACGCCACTATCTATCTTCTCCCGAACAATATGACAATCTACTTCGATATGTTTGGTTCTCTCATGAAATACCGGATTCGAAGCAATATGTATTGCTGCTTGATTATCACAATACATAGGGATAGGTAACTGTACACCAAACCCCAATTCTTCGAGCAAAGCTTTCAACCATACAACCTCGCATGTAGTATGAGCCATGGCACGATACTCTGCTTCAGCACTGGACCGAGCAACCACAGTTTGTTTCTTGCTCTTCCAAGTAACCAAATTTCCACCAACAAAAGTACAGTACCCAGTTGTGGATCGTCTATCAGATGGTGATCCCGCCAAATCAGCATCAGTAAAGGCCTCAACACGCAAATGACCATTTGAACGATAAAAGAGGCCCCGTCCAGGATGAGCCTTGAGATATTTCACAATACGAAGACAGGCTTCCCAATGTGGAAGACGAGGAGCTGACATGAACTGACTTACCATACTAACAGCGAATGAGATATCAGGCCGTGTATTGGTGAGATAATTCAGCTTGCCTACCAAGCGACGATAGCGGTCTGGATGAGGGAATATCTCCCCCTGATCAACACACAATTTGACGTTTGGATCCATAGGGGTCTGTACAGGCTTTGCTCCCAATAAACCAGTTTCCTCTAGAATATCTAGTGCATACTTCCTTTGGGATAAACTGATCCCTTCCTTGGATCTTGCTACCTCAATACCCAAGAAATATCGGAGCTTACCCAAATCTTTGGTGTGAAACTGACGCTGTAAAAATTGTTTTAACTCATCAATACCTTTCTGATCATTCCCAGTAATAATGATATCATCCACATACACAATCAACACTACTTTCCCCCGTTCTGACTGAATAGAGAAGACTGAATGATCAGAATGGGAGCGATGCATACCAAACTGTAACACAGCATCACTAAACCTGCCAAACCAAGCTCGAGGTAACTGCTTAAGACCATAGAGGGCTTTGCGAAGGCGACACACCTGAGAACGCTCCCCCTGAGCAACAAACCCAGGAGGTCGCTCCATATAGACCTCCTCGAGCAGAGCACCGTGGAGAAATGCATTCTTGACATCCAACTGAAACAAGGGCCAACCTAGATTGGCAGACGGAGTTAATCTTGGCCATCGGAGAGAAAGTCTCAGCATAATCAACCCCATACGTCTGGGTATAGCCTTTGGCCACAAGACGGGCCTTGTACCGTTCCACAGTACCATCCGGATTATACTTGATGGAAAAGACCCACCGACAGCCAATGGTAGACTTGTCGGGCTGAAGAGAAACCAACTCCCAAGTGCCATTGTCATGAAGAGCAGACATCTTAGCCTCCATAGCTGTCCGCCACTCAGAAACAGAGAAAGCCTCCTGAACAGTGTTAGGAACAAAAATGGACGAAACAGAAGTAGTAAAAGCACGAAGGGACGGAGATAGATGATTACAAGAAACAAACTGAGCAATAGGATGAGTAGTGCAAGATCGAATACCTTTACGAAGAGCGATAGGAAGACCAGGTGACGGGGGAGGTGGTGGTGGTGGTGGTGGGGAAGCGGGATCTTGGGACGGAAGAGGCACGGCGGCAGGCACTGGTGGGGCTGTTAATCGTTTCCGTTGACAAACATATACCTGCAAGGGTGGCACAGGAGCAGGAGGAACATCGACAGGAATAACATACTCAGACTCAGGAAAGACATATTCAGACTCAGGAGTCCCCGAAAAGAAAGGCAATGACTCATTAAAAATGACATCAGCACACACAAAGTGACGACGAAGAGAGGGTGAGTAACACTTATACCCTTCTGAGTACGCAAATAACCAAGAAAGACACACCGGATCAAGCGAGGGTCAAGTTTGTCCCGGTCAGGGTCTAGTGCATGAACATAACATGTACACCTGAATACCCGAGGGGGTAATGAGCGGAGAGGACGACCAGGAAATAAAACCTTGTGAGGTATCTGACCACCAAGAACAGTGGAGGGCATACGGTTAATCAAGTAACAAGCTGTAAGAACAGCCTCACTCCAGTAAGACTTAGGGACCTGCATTTGGATTAACATGGCACGCATAACTTCAGATAAGTGTCGAATCTTACGTTCAGCAACCCCATTCTGTTGTGGAGTTCGAGCGCAAGAAGACTGGTGAATTATCCCATGATCATCAAAAACCGAGAAAGAGCATTATGAAAATATTCACGTGCATTATCAAAACGAAAAATACGAATGCAAGTATCAAACTGAGTTTATATTTCTGCATAAAATGACTTAAAGACAGAAGACAACTCTGATCTCGTTTTTATAAGATAAAGATATGTAACACGAGAAAAATTATCGACAAAAATAACATAATACTGAAAACTAGCTAAAGTGGGAACATGAATAGGACCCCAAATATTTGAATGTACTAACTGAAAAGGACGGGACACACGACGCTCAACCCTAGGATAAAAAGACACTCGATGGTGTTTACTAAACTCACAGACTTCACATTGCAAGTCCGTAACATAACTACATGATGGCACCAAACGCTTCAGATTCTGAAGTGAGGGATGACCCAAACGACAATGTTGTTGATAGGGAGAAACGGATGACTGAAGAGCAACAGATGCAGGACAGATATCATTGGTAAAGAATATAGGCCACCACGTTCAGTACCCCCACCAATCTTCCTCCCCGTCTTTAGATCCTGAAACACACAACCATGAGAAGAAAAAGTGATGGAGCAGTTTAAAGATTTCGTAAGTTTACTAATAGACATAAGATTAAACGGAAAACGAGGAATATGAAAGACAGGGTCCAAAGTAAGAGATGGAGTAACAGAAACGGGACCCAAACTAATAATTGCAGAAGTAGAACCATTAGCTAAGGTGACATGAGATGGGGAACCAACAGAGCGACGACGGGAAAAGATAGTAGATGTACCAGTCATAAGATCTGAAGCACCAGAATCGATAACCCAAGGAGTGGAAGAATGAGAAGAGGCAACACAAGCAACGGAGGGACCGGTCTGAGCAAGCGTAGCAGTAGAGGAGGAAGTCTGATTTGACACAAGGCGCTGATACTCTTCTGCAGAAATAGTCACCATAGAGTCGGCAGGGTGAGGAAATGGTTCAGCATCCTCAAAAATAGCAGCCTGATGAGCCTGAGGGAACCCATGAAGATCATAGCACGTTTCCACGGTGTGATTGGTCCCCCCACAATGAGTACATGATCGGGAATCACGGCCACGACCACGATTACCTCCCCCTGACATGCGGCCACCAAAGCCACGACCAAAACCACCAATACCAGAACCACGAGTACCGAGACTAGAATCACGCCCACTAAAACCACGGCCAGAACCACGTCCACTAAATCCAGAGTCACGGCTACGACTGTTAAAACCAGACTCACGGCCGCGACCACGACCACGGCTAAATGAAGTACCAGAAACAACAGAAGCCAATGCTGAACGATCAGGAGGTGGCGCAGATACAGATACAGAAGACTGACGAAGGCGACTAAATACCTCGCTGAGAGAAGGAAGATCGCGAGACCCCAACAGATGATTACGGACAGGACCATACGTGGATGATGTACCAGATATAAACCGAGCAACCTGCATACGCTCACGTTGGCGCCGCATGACCTGAACATCAGAGGAAATTGGCTCACATATATTAAGCTCCTCACAGATACCACGGAACTTAGAATAATAAGCCTCCAAAGATAAGTCACCCTGTGAGATAGAAAAGAAGGACTGATGAAGATCATATGTGCGACGGAGATTGTTAACACCAGAATACATCTCCTGAGCTTGTGTCCATACTTGTTTGGCCGTAGGTAAGAAAACCAGCGTGCTAGCAATATGTTCTTCCATACTATTCCATAAATCAGACCGAATATTAGCATCCTCAGATACCCATGTCTCATATGTAGTAGCAGTCGCGGCGGGTGGATCATCTGTCAAATAATGATAACGTTTCTGACCTACATAATACACCTCGACGGCTCTAGCCCAAACAGCATAATTCTTACCATTCAAAGGAGTGGAGGTAATGGACAATCTTTCACGAAACCGAGAAGAGTTAGCCAAACGATTAGTACCAACAGAATTAGAAGGAGGCTCAGACTTCTGTTCAGACATTATGTTGAACAATAAAGTGACAATAACCAATAGAAATCAACTAGTGTAACTGAGCAAACCACCACCACCACCTAAACACCAACCAACATCAAAAGCCACTGACCAAAATTTGAACACCAGGACATACCACTAAAGCCGTAAGGTTACTATGAAAATAGACATAATCAGAGATCCATTTCCTTGTAAGGCAGAAAAACAACTGAATACCACATACCACTGACTGTTACCACTGATGACCATTGAATACCACTGAGGCGTGTACGGGATGCATCAACGAACCAGATTACAACCGCGGCAAGGCTCCGGAGTACCGGCAGGATTTGGGTAAGTGCCAACAGGTCTGTTGGTCCACGGTTGAGGATGAAAAAGGCTTGGGTAAGGACTGGTTCAGGCAGGCGAGAGTCAGGCAAGGGGCGTGGAGGCAGGCGAGGGGCGTACTGGTTCAGGCGAGGGCAGGCGAGGGTTGCCGGAGTCGGGCGAGGGTCGCCGGAGTCGGGCGAGGGTCGCCGGAGTCGGGCGAGGGTCGCCGGAGTCATGCGAGGGTCGCCGGAGGTGTGCCGGAGGCTGGCGAGGGTCGCCGGAGTCAGGCGAGGGTCGCCGGAGGTGTGCCGGAGGCTGGCGAGGGTCACAGAGTCTGGGCAAGGGCTGGATCTGAGGTTTTGAGGTCTGTCGGAACTAGGGAAGAGGTTTGAGGGTCAGACGAGGGTCATAGGGGTGCCAGCGAGCGTTGTCGGAGGTACGCCGGAGGCTGGCGAGGGTCGCCGGAGGGTTGCTGGTGGCTGGCGAGGGTCGCCGTGGCTGGGTTATGGTTGGGTCACGGTGGCTAGGTTTCTGAACTACTGTTCACAGTCGTGACACTGTTCACGACGGCTACAGTAGTCAATTTTCTGGGCTAGGGTTAGAATCTATGGTGGGCTAGGGTTAGGATTCTGCTCTGATACCATGTTGTTTAGAATGAGAGAAGTGTTTAGGGTGTTAACCAACCCTAACACAAGTAAGCTTTTATTTATATTACGTGGTGACTAGTTACATAACATGAGTAACCAATGTGGGACTTAGGCCAACTATTCTAACAACAGTCTAAAAGCTTAAGTGGTCAAGGGTACCCACTTGAGTATTCCATGTCAGCCCGATCACTTGTGTCCGCGAGCTGCCTGCTCTCCTCCTCGTCATCCACCATCAACTTGAGTAGAGTTTTTATTTTGACATGCAGTGGGTGGTAGGGAGGTGGGTGAGGGAAGAGGGGTGACGGGGATGGCAGGGAGGAGCGAGAGGGTGAAGGCTGCTGCTGCTCCTATCTTGCTTCTTCTTCTCCTCCCTTGGGGTTAGGTTTAAGGTCGCAGTTCAGGTTTTCACCAATTAGACTTTTCAAATTGTAGGGGAAGATGAAAGAAAGGGGATCGCAGGGAGAAGCGAAAGGGTTGGCGGCAGTTTTCCTCTTCCTTTTCATTCTACTTTGTAGAAGTTAGGGTTAGGAGATGGATTAGGATATTCAGGGTTATAGTTTCAAAAAAATTACAGGGACATGAAAACGAGTCTCTGCATATTTATTCTGTACAATCTTGTCTTGGGCTTTATTTCTTCCATGCAAACTTCCAAAATAGATGCATGTGGCACAAATTTCCAGTCAATTGGGATGGAAGGGAGGTAAAGCGCAAGACAGAAAAAAGGCCTAAAACCACACAGAGCAATGTGGCTATTTTAAAAATGACAATGTGGTGAAGTGATCCAGGGTGAATCAACCACACGGGGGTAAAACAAATTTTGCCCAATTTTATATTTTCACCACTCCTATTATGGTTTTACTCATCAAGAGAAGCTTTATGGCTTACATCTCTGCTAGAAGAAAAGGAAACATTACCTATTCCTTCAGAATTCTAATCAAATTGGCCCTCGAGTATTTAAACCTTCAACTTAACTAGTTATGTCTCAAATATGGATTTACTGAAGCTATATTATATCGCTCTAGCTGGAAACAGCATGAAAAGTGTCACCCTCTTTTAATCAAGTTGTCGAACTCTCTACCAATTACAAAGTGTTGGTTATATGGATGAAGGAATGGTATTTGCTGGTGGCTGCCAGAAACATACCACATTGGCTTCCAAATGACATTCCTCAACAATGGAGCCATCATTTTGGACACTAGGGTCTTTGACAAACTTCAGTAGATGCCAAAAAAAGTATATGCTGCAAGTCTGAGTTTTTATAGCTACAACATTGGTGCTGATGCTTTGGCTTTTGGCGTAATAGTGGAAAAGTTGAGAGATAATTCTTGTAACAACTTCGATTTTTAGTAAATAAAAATCTCGTTAATCCTTATTTAAACCCTAGATTGCTTAATAAATTTTCTTTTTAACTTTAATAATCCGTCATAATTAGAATTGAGACTTATAAAATTATATCTTTTCGCACCGGACAATCTAGTCTTTTTCTAAAGACGAATATGCTTATAGAAGCACTTGTATAATTTTTCTAGTGAGTAAAACAAAATCTTAAAGTTGTATTTCTTGGCTAGAAATCCTATTTGGCAAGTTAGAGAAACCTAATTACCATTTCACCTAGTTACATTTCCCTAACCCTAGATGAACCTTGTGAACCTTTTGGACCTAGAGAAGTAATCATTATGCTTCCAAAAGTAGTATACTTTGACTTGCCATGCATGCAAGCCTAAGAATAATAGCCTTGAACCTAATTACCCTATATATATACACACACACATAATAGCCTATCATAATCATGCCTATGTACACATACATAGACTTTCTAGGAAAGTCTAAACCATTGGTCAAAGGGATATCACTTGAAAGCCTTCCCTTAAATCATTATCTCTTCTTAGACTTATTAGGGCTACTTAGTACCTAAATACACATATGTACATAGATATATACACACACACACACACACAAACACATGGCCAAGAGAGAGAGAGAGAGAGAGAGAGAGAGAGAGAGAGAGAGCCGAGAGGAGAGAGAGAGGGGCCGAGAGTGAGGTGTGTGCATGTGTTGGTACACCCCAACAAGCTACCTCTTTTAGCCAACCTCACACTCAACCTAAGTACTACTTTACAACCCTTCTTTAGGCCACTTTAAACATGAAATCTAGCCCTTAATCATCCTAGAAATTGACTTACAACCTAGACCTAGGATTGACTAAACATGGGAAGACTATCCTTTTAGCCTAGCTATCATGATCTTTAGACTTGTAAGACTTGCAACCTAGATTATAATCACCTAGGATTTACTTTAAGCCATAGAAAATCTCCATGATTACTTAGACTTACACCTAGGATGGATTGACAAGGCTTTGGCATGCTTGAAGACAAGATTTGACAACACAATGAAGCAAACAAATGAGAGGAAAAGAGAGAGAGAGAGAGGGCCGGCCATGAGAGGAGAGGGAGAGCCAAGTTTTTCTTATAAATAGCACCCCCCCTCTTGCCATTCAACTCACACATTCAAACCTTCCAACTTCTCTTTCTAGAAACCCTTGTGTTTGTTCTTTGTTCTTTCTTGTTATTGGCGTTCTTGAGTTTTTCAAGAAACTCATCCAAGGCCGCCACTAAACCGCCACTCGACCACCCTTTCAATCCAAAAAGTTTAGTAGTTTAGTCAAGAAATAGTTTCGAGAGAAAAAGAAGTTCTATCCTTTCGCTTTCGAAGCTACCGTAGGAAGTCATTCCGTTCGATAGCCGACGTACTTGCTTTTCCCGTAGCCGTACCAACCGCCAAGAACAACGGTAGATTATCCTTACTCACTATCTCTAAGTATAAGTAGAAATGTGTATATTACTTGTATGTTTGAAATACATGAAAGAAAGAAAGAAAAAAAATAACTAGCAAACTTGTTTTACTAAAATTTCGAAAGAAAGTATGATCATGTTGAATCACTCGACTTTTATTCTGGAAAATATATGTCGTTTTGAACTTCCCAAAAAGAAAGAAAGAACAGACTTTAAAACGTAAGAAATAACGGTTTGATTGAAAGTATTCGTATTTTGATCTTTGGATGGTTATGAGCATGTATACATGTTTACTAGGATTTCTTGTTTTGATGTGTGATAAAGCATAAGTGGTTTCCACTCCAAAGGTGTTGGTCCATGTGACACTATGCTTTAAGTGTGCGGTAATTGTTTGAATGTGATTCCGTGAACAAGAGCATGATAAAGTAATATAGAGTTGGATGATCCTGCTAGTTTAGTTTCAAGATTACAATGAATGATTTATGATTACTTACATGAAAAGTCCTGCCGTGGAGTCATTGCATGAAAACGAGACACAAAAATTGAGAAAGTTAGAAACATGACACCTAGGGTGTGGTTAATGAAAAGAAGCATTTTGAAACCACAATGTGGCCGGATGTGATAGCCCATTGTGTGGTGTGTGTTGCCAATAGGACCGGACTTGGTAGTCTCATTGGGGGTGTGACTTGGTTATCCGCAGAGAGGAGCCAAGAAAGAAAAATGTTTTGAAACCACAATGTGGCCGGACATGGTAGCCCATTGAGTGTATGGATTTTTGAAACCGCAATGTGGCCGGACTTGGTAGCTCATTGTGTGTGTTGCCAATGGAACCGGATGTGGTAGCCTCATTGGTAACGTGATATGTTTAAAAAGTGTTTTTGGAAATGTTGATTTGGTAAATGAAAATGAGACACGGTCTACGAAGAGTCGCGTAGGAAAAACACAGATATCCCAACGTTAGTTGAATAGCGAATGTGAATGTGTCATTGTGAAGTGCTTTATTGAATATGCATGTGCTATTTAATATTCTTAAGTGGCAAATTATTTCTATGACCTATTGTTTGTAAATTTATGAGTTAGCGGGTATGGGATTATTCTGCTGAGCTCTCATAGCTCATGGTGTTACCTTTGGTGACCCTGACATATTATACCGGGGGCGACGCTGGTATAATGTGTCTGACTTTGTAGATGATCAGGGTGAGCTATACACCTTGGAGGCTTTCGGAGCCGAGGAGCTAGCTAGGATGGAGGAGCAGGAGGAACTGTAGATAGGAACCCAGTTTCCCTCCCTTTATGTAATAAAAGTACTCTTATGGGGGTTATGATGTAATAATAAGCCAGACTATATTTAGATTTTAAATAAAAATTGTCTATTTAACGTTCCCAAAATTTGGGGCATTACAATTCTCCCTATTGCTAATCTGCAGAATTTTCGAACTCCTCGTTGTATTCACTTCTCCTCATGGTTGGGCAAGTAACAATTAATGCGAGAACAGCAAATACGAAAGCCATGGTCATCCTTTTACTCCTCCAAGCTGACAAAATAAACCATACCACATGGTCCCTCTATTAGCCAAAAAATTATAACGAACTCTTTGTTAATGGAAGTCTCCCTCCTCCTTGTTTGGTAGAAACAGGCCTCCCCTTGAAGATCATAACAAATGAACACGGATTGAGCTACTTCAAAACTATCTGCACCATAGTCCATAACAATAAATTAAAAGGCGCCTCTCAAAAAAAATGTGCAATCTGACACTCCCCTTTACGCTACTTATTCGTCTCCTCTCGAAAAGCTCTTGTATGCACCTTTGCATATGCTCTTCCTTTAGAATATAGGTAAAAGCATTCTAATCCTAAATCTCTCCCGAAACACCATCATGAATTCCACGCTTTCATATAGTCTATAAAGCTGAAAAAAGTCAAAGATATTACTTTTCTTATGCTTGTATGCTTTCACCAATGTGCAGTTACGTGGGTGAATCTTTGTATCTTTCACTTCTTACTTTTCAGTGGAAACCTCAATCTAAACGTACTTCAGCCTATCATCCCGCTCTAACCTCCGTAGTCTACTCCATATAGCATATGATCTCAAAACTTGAGCATACAATTCCCCTATCACCACCATACGTTTTGATGACGAGGAAGCCCTTACGAGGTCTCACAGGAAACCCCTGGGGCTATGTATGTTGCAACAAACACAGACTATGTAAAGCCAAGACCCATTAGAACCATGGTTACATGGTGCAACTGGCCATTGAGAGGAGTTGAATACAAGATCTCCACTTCTCCACTTCCTTAGAGCATCCACAGTGGATTAATCAAAACCAAAATGTTGCTAAGGTTAGCAATATTTGCTCAAAAAGGAGCTCACATTGGAATAATCAAACTTAGCAACCTCTTACCAACTAATCATTTTGGCCCTTGGATAACCAAAACTAACAATTTTTTTGTTAATAATCAAATTTAGTGAACCCCACAGCTTTTCAATCAAGTACACTCATCATTACACAAAAACTTTATCTCTCCTCCATTCTCTCTCTCTCTCTCTCTCTCTCTCTCTCTCTCTCTCTCAACCATACTGTCAAAAAATTAATTTAAAAAATTTAAACAAAAAAAGTTTTCAAAAACTATTTTCTTTTTTTGAATACTTTTTTTTCAGAAAATGATTTCAAAAAATTGTTTTGGGAAAACTACTTTGTATTTCTAATAAACAATTTTTATTAGTTCGAAAACTATCAAAATAAAAGTTTTCTATATTAATAGTTTTTAGTTTTTTGTAGTTTGAAAAAGTGATGTGGCAAATTTTGATTCACCATTGTGCACCTCTCACCTCTACATTGCTAACCTTAGCAACCCCTGAAATGGATAATCAAAAAGTGATGTGACAACTTTTGATTAGTCCACTACGGTTGCTCTTAGGAAACTGATCTACATCATGGGGTTATGACCACAATACTCTGCCTTCACACATCTCTTAGCTTTCTCATGTTTATTCCCACCGTCTAATAAAAAAAACCACTTTTAGCCCCAACTTTTTGTTACCCCTTCTTCCCTTCAGTCCAACCACCCAACCTTCCCTTTTATCTAGATGTGGCAATCCCAACTCACATGTTTTAACCCGTCCAAACCCACCCAGTTTTAACCCAACCCAACCCACCCATCCCATATTGTATAATGGGTTAATATGGATTGAACTCATATTAACCCATATTTACATGGGTTTAGATGGGTAAAATGAGTTCAATATGGGCCGGAATTAAAAGACCAATTCCCTCCACAAGAGCCTCGATAAATACATATATTGCTACCGTTGTTGTACGTATATATGTACAGAGGTAGACAAAGAACAAGTACCGGCGCCACTCCCTGAGTGCAAACCCCTCCTCCGACTCCATCTCCGCCAGCGACGGCAGAATTGGCCCGTTCGACCCCACAAATCCACTGTCACCGTTCCTATCCTGCGAGAACACATCATTTGCAGCTGACTCGCCATCAGCAAAGTTGGAGAACAAGTCGAATCAGTGCAAGTCAACATAGCTGCTGTTGTTATCAAACGGCGGAGTCACAACGGCAAAGTTTCCTCCAGTTGTTTGTATGTCATAGGAGACAAGTGGTCTAAAGTGATTGAGAACCACTAGAAGCATCCTGTACAAGTTTTTTTTTTTGTGGTAAACAAAAACCGGGTTGGGCCTGTTTTGGGTTTGCCTTGACCCATATTTGACCCATACAGTTTCAACCCGCCAACTATTGACCCGTATTCGACCGGTCACCGGCCCATATTCAACCCACAACCTATTTCAACCCACCCAAACCCGCCAATTTGCCACCTCTACTTTTATCTCATCCTCTCTTGGAAGCGTTGAGTCCAAGTAACCAGTAGAGAAAGGTTCTTCCACTATGTTTGAGTGGCAAGCAAAAATAACATGATTAAGGAATTGTAAGCAATGCTATTTTTATTTTTAAGAAGTCATGTTGTTAAAATCAGAGGATTGTCACCTTCCCATTTGGCAGGGGCAGAGCAACTGAACAAAGCTTGAACTTTCGACCTTCCCTTAAGATTAATACCAAGTGTGTGTCGCATAAATCAACATCCTCAATGACCAAGTCTTGGTCATCAATAAGTACACTCTGCAGTAGTTGAAAGAAGCAAGATAATCCATGAAAGCAATGACATGTTAAGGGATGGTAATGATTTTGAACAGAGACAAATATAAGTCCAAATAAATTCACATTTATGGACACACATATAAAACCTCATCAATAGTGCACTGACCTCCCATTTTCTAGGTGCGGAAGTATGTACAGCACTATGAAGAAGATAATGACAATCAACAGGTTGGCCCTCCTTGGCAGCATCCGTAAAAAGGTAAAGACACCCTTGATGGTGCTCAACTATACAGTGAGCCAGCCCCTCACACTCCCATACTGAAGTTAGCCCAGACAAAGGATCAGCTGCATTTATCAAAAATACCTAAAAAAAAAAACAGCCTCAACATAATGTTGTAAAAGCCAAATAATATTAGGTAATGAAAGATTGACTATGAAAGCTCCATTAAAGTGAAACCTTGGAAGACTTAGTGGAGAACGTATTTACAGCCACAAAGCGGAAATCCTTGGTGTGTCTTATGTTTACATAAACATTTTCCGTAGGTTCGTCTAAAAGCAAAACGTCTTCTTCATTTGAACCAAGCATGCTACAATATATCCTAATTCAGAAGCAAGGAAAAGCAACTTCAATATTTTTCATGCAGACAATACATAATACAAACAAGGTAATCTGTAAACCAAAAAAAAAAACTAATTACGAACCTATATGGCCTCTTATTCTGATCAGTGACAACATAAAGCAATGCCTGACCCCCTTTTGCCCAAGCCAAATTTGAAACCCGGTCTGCTTGAGGCTTACTACATAGAGATCCAAAATTCAAGTCCCTTACAAATAACTTGAAGTAATCATTATCCTTATCATACATTGTGTATGCAAGAAAGTGGTGATCTGGTGACACTTCTGATAATTCCTCATAAGCATAACCTAAAAACTAATATAAAATATCAGAGGTCACAAAATAAAAGTACCCCTTGAACATCAATACAAACAAGAATTGGCAGTACCTCCAAATCTTTCAGCTTCTTGATTGTAATCAAGCAACTTCTGCTCAATTCTCTTCCCTGAAGTAAAATCAAAACCAGCAGAAGGAGATTTATGTGAAATGAACTCTTCATTTAAGCTTGCCAATCTCCGACACAACACAGGATATTGCTTCCCCTCTTCAATCCGTCGATAATACAGCCTGCGGCCACAAACATGCTTTCAAGATAGTAAAAACACATTGAATATAGTTTGAAAAATAAAAAATAAAAAAAAAAAAACAAAAAAATTAGTTCGCACTAAGGAAGTTACTTAGCCTGCTCTTAAAAGAAAAGCAGGGACTGATTACCATTCAAAATCAAACTAGTTGTTTCGCGATACTTTTCAAGTGATATATATGCTACTAGAGAGATGCAAAGTCAGAGGCGCATTTGTTCATTCACTGTCCGGCCCCCCAAGATCTACAGACTGTGGTTCTTGTTTAGCGGAGTATCTCATGGGTTTTCCTTGCGCAGGTGGTGGAGCTTCTTCAAGAATGGTATGGGCCTAGAGCGAGTAGAAGAAGAAAGCTTTGGATTTTGATCCCGATGTGCTTAATTTGGAGTCAAAGGAACCAAAGATATTTTGTTGCGGAAGATAGGTCTTCGTACAAAATTAAGAGTTTTTTTCCTTTCAACTTTGTTCGGACTCTAGGGAGTGCAACCCTACATTGGATCAATTCTTTGACATGATAGATTTATTTGTAGTTTAGAGTGGTGTATAGATACTTTTACTTTGTGGCCTCTTTTTTTTTTGGGTAAATGGGTGATCTTCCTTGATGCCTTTTCACTAAAATTTATCACTTATCCAAGATACCAAGGAAAGCTACAATTAAGGAATAACAACAGTTAACCAAAACCGTTTCGAGCACTAGAAATGCAGAGTATCCGATCAGGAAAAAGCACAAGCGTAAGAAACCATTAACTGACAAACTGGATTATAGAAAATGCTAATATATAAATATACACACACACACACACTATATGGTGTGCGTGTGTACCATGGGCCCCAGCGGAGAGGAGGGGTGGAGAGGTCGGAGGCGAAGCGGGAGGCCATTTCGGATTGGAGTTTGGAGACGAGGCGTTGGGAGTCGGCCATGACGGCTTCGGTGTACTTCTCTTCTTGCTCCATGTAAACGTCCATGTGGCGCATGGCCACTTTGTCGTTGAGGCTCGACATCCAGCTGTAGGGATCTTCCCATGAGACGTCGTGGAGTGTGAAGATCGCGGATTTCTGTGGGGGTTTGGGAGGGGATGGCGGCGTCGGAGGCGGAGGTTGGGGAGGAGGTTTTTGGGGTTTGGAATGGGCGAAGGAGCGGAGGAGGAGTGGAAGGGCAGTTGAGGGGTGGTGGTGGCGGGGTAGGGTTGGGAGGAGGGGGCGCATAGTCGCCAGGAAGACTGGGGAGGGAAGAGCTGCGTTTGGTAATAGTTGAGTTTAACGCCTGGGGTTTAGCCGTTAATAAAGAAAGGGTAAGATGAGAAAGAGAGCCATTTCCTTTGGGTTCCGGATTTGGAAAATATTTGGGTTTTGTTTTTGGGCAACGAGTGAGGAGAGAAAATAGAGAAATAATCGGTTTTGTTTTTGGGCAACGAGTGAGAAGAGAAAATAGAGTAATAATCGGGAATATAGGTAATGAGTGGAGAGAGATAGAGAAAAAATGATATTAATGATTGAATGTAGGAATAATGAATGGGAAGAGAAATAAAAGTAATAATTAAAAATATATATAATGAGTGGATTTGAGTTTGAAATTTTTTTTGCAAACCCATAACCGAACAAGGGCTAAATCTAACCATTTATTGTAAGATTGGGTAAAAAATGGGAACAACCAATCAAAAACTTTGGTATACAGGATTGTTTGGACAAAAAAGCAAAGTGATTTATTCTTTTGTCCTTATTTAAATTTTTTTCGCATTTGTTAGTTTGTTGTTAAGTTTTTGGGGATTATTGCATCGTCATGACAAAGGAATCTAAAAAGTAAAAAATTATGATCGAAATCAAATTTTTTTTGAATAAAGACAAAAATAAACCAATTTTTTCGTCTTTATTCAAAAAAATTTTGGTTTCAATCATAATTTTTTACTTTTTAGATATCTCTAGTCATGACGATGCAATAATCCCCCAAAAATTAACGACAAACTAACAAATGCAAAAAAATTTGAATAATAACAAAAAAACAAGCCACTTGATTTTTTTGTCCAAACAACCTAGCACTTTTCTTTTCATTTCTCATTCAACCCAAATGAGGTAATTTGATAAGAAAGATTGTTTTCTTTTCTCTTGAAACTCCTCCATCCAAGGGCATCCGGCTATGGGGCTCCCAAGTGGTTTTGGGAGCACCATACTCTCAATGAATATGGATCATTGGATTGAAAATAGATAAATCATAGCGCTTGGATCAAAATCAAAAACCAAAAGTAGGATAGTTTTGTGAATTTTTGACCAAAAAAACGAAAAATTACTTGTCATAGAAACAAACAACACTTACCATCGACTAAGGTAATACTTACCATTGTATAAGGCAAAACTTACCACACAAACAGACGACACTTATGACAACCAGTTGGTCAAGTAACAAGTTACCATTAATTAAAAAAAAAAAAAGTACCCTATTTTTTGGCGGAAAAATTTGAAAATTTTGGGAATTTATATATTTACACCACTTTAAGCTATATACACCATATATTTTGTCTTTTTGCAAAGAATTGAATAGTGAAAAACCTAAAAATTAGTGTTTGATTATAAATCTAGTTTAAAATTTAATTTGTTATGAAGATATAATTAGAAGAATTATCTAAAAACAAAAAATTTGACAAATATTTTCCATAACTTCCAAATAATAAATTTATTTAATTAATTAATTTTTAAATAACCATTTATTATAGATATATTTAAGTAACTTACTTTTAAATATTATAAAAAAAAGAGATATTCATTTAATATTTTGATAGTTTACAAATTTAGTTAATATATATTATAAAATAATGTTATAACTTGATTGTTACAACAAAATTGAACAATAAATATATTTTTGCTTAACAGCTATTGAATAATTTTGTAGAATTCTCAATTGAATTTATGGTAGTATTTAATGAAATTAGGTTATTCAATTTCATTAATATAATTTATAGTGATCAATATGATATAATTTACAAATCTAACAACTAATAGTGTTAATACTAATATACTTGCGATCAATCAACTAGAATTGATTCATTTCTAATTGATTGATCTGATTATATGTTCAACCAATTGATCAGATGATTTGAATCGATTAAAATCATATTTGACAGATGTGGTAGTTACATGCTGATTGATAATGATTAGTGAAGATTAATATAATTTGCTAAAGTAGGCTGACTAATTTGTTTAATTATTTAACCATAAACTTATCTATTTCAATCCTTCAAATTACACAATTAGCAAATTCCAAAAATGAATAACTTTAATCATTGCAAAATGAAGGAGTAACAGTTTTTGTGGTTAGAATTGATTACTTGCCCAATGTAGGAGTTTGGAGTAACCACTAATTAACCAGTAATAGAAATATCTCATTTATTTGATCCTTTTTAAAAGTAATTTTATTAATATAAATATTTTTATTTTAATTTATCATAAAAGTAATACAATTAGATCCAAATAAAATTTAATGTGTTAGGTATTATGATATTAATGATGATATACATAAATGTATACTTACCCATCATTAATGTCATACTTACTATAGAATAAGGTTTACTTACCAAAGCATAAGGCTAAAGGTACCACAAAAGTTGAATTTTTATGATGGACTAATATTCGTTGATAACACTTACCACGTGGTTGATAATACTTACCATGAAATAAGAGGAAAACGACTATATGCTTAAACTAGTCTTACCACGCAAACTAATCACGTTTTGCCAATTACTTAGTTTACCTACCACCAATTGGTATTCTAAATTAAGATAGTTTATAATGGGTGCATATCGATTCAATTTTATCAGATGCACAGGAAGGGGCAATTTGGGTGCATGTGAATGAAGATAAAATAAATAAAATCAAACACTATTTACTTTCCGCAAAAAAAATCAAACACTATCATACTTTCCGAACACCATCCGACATTCAAATCCAAAATCTCCGACTTTTGCTCAACGTTCTTAGCACATCCATCAAACATCATATGCACCCAAAATTCACAACATAATAACTTCTCTTTCCTGAAATCTAAACTAATCATCAATGTATAAGAAACAATTTACAATTCTTCACACACAAACGGTCAAAACTAAACTCAATAGACAATCTCCTGAAATCTACATGTGTAACGCCCCTAATTATTACAACATAACTCTCGTAAGAGTATTTTAAACACAAAATAGGGAACTAGGGTTCCTAACTACTGCTCCTCTTGTTCCTCCATCCTAGCGAGTTCTTCGGCTCCGAACGCCTCCAAAGTGAAGAGTTCGCCCTATTCATCTATCAGATCCGACATATTATACCGGCGTCGCCACCCATATAATATGTCAGGGTCACCAAAAGGTAACACCATGAGCTACAAAGGCTCAATAATATAATCCTACTTACTAACCCTTAACTTATGAATAAGAGATCATAATAATAACGATTCTACATAAATCATGCATATTGACAAACAGTTAATCAAATCCACATTCCTTATTCAAACTAACATTAGTGTTGACTTTTCTTACTCATTGTGAACCGTGTCGTTATTTCCATTTTTCTTTTTCCAAAAACTCCTTTTTAACTCACCCAACCTCGGTTTCGCCGTTCCGGGTTCCCGAGTATTTTCACAATGGTTCCGCCGCACCGGGTTCCCATTGGCTCCTCTCCACGGATAACCAAGCCACACACCCAACCTCGGTTCCGCCTCGCCGGGTTCCCGAGTATCCTCACAATGGTTCCGCCGCACCTGGTTCTCATTGGCACACACACGCACACTTCACATAATGCCACCAACACTGGTCATTACGTAGTTTCAAAAATATTTCCTCTCCCGGAAAACACATTTTTCTTGTTGAAAACACCCCAGGTGCCATGTTTCTAACTTTCTCGATTTTTGTGTTTCGTTTTCATGCAAGACTCCGCGGTAGGACTTTCCATACAAACAAGCATTTAGGAAAACCTTGAAACTAATCCAACAAGATCATCCAACTCCAAACTACTTAACATGCTTGAATCACCATAAGCGAACATAATCATGCATTTTCAACATTTTAACAAAAGATAACCTTATCTACTTTAGAAAGAATTATTAAAGTTACTTCTTAATGACGTTCTACTCACCAACATACAATTTTATACAATACATAAAGTTAATGGGCTAGGATTCCTACCTTACTTCTTGGCGGTGGTCAGCTACGGTGAATTAGTCGTCGGTTTTGTGATTTGCGTAACGGCTCCGGTTTGCTTCGAAAGGAAGAAAGATGAACTTTTCTCTTTCTAGAAACAACTTTCTAACTACACTAAGCTACTTTAGAGATCTAGTGGTGGTTTTGGAAGTGGTTTGGTGGTTTCTCTCAAGAACTCTCAAGAAACTTTGAACTTTTGAACCAAGATGTCACGCCCTCGATTTTAAACATAAATAACAATACCATTTGAAGTATAAATCCTCACTATAGTACAGCCGATACCCCAAAATACAATATTGTTCTCAAATCCTCAATTTTGTCCACAAATACAACGTTTCGAGTTAAGACATTCCAGTACATTACAATACAATTTGATTTACAAATATATAGCTAGCTCCTGAAAACCCCTTTTAATGCAAAGATGCACTCTATGCACTTCATGTCAATACCCTTGTGTTGCACCTGAAATAATAATAGGTTTGAGCAAACACACGCCCAGTAGAGAAATCTTTACACAAGCTATACGAAAATGAGATGAAATATGCACCAGAGATATATAAGTTTCAATGAACAACACAAACAACAGGGATTTACCATAATAGACAAATGGATATCGACTTCTATGTTTTAAGCATCTTATCATGATTCCTGTCAGACTCATGTCAAACTCAAAGCTATACTAAGTTCACATCAAACAAACAAACTTACAATAGGTTCTCAACCACCTCATTTACTACATGCGTAAACACCACAATCTATCACAATTTCACATTTACGAAATATCAACTCTCTTTCCCGTAAAACTTTCATTTTTACTTCAAAATGACTTGTGAAAATTAAAACCAAACCAATACGAGTCAAGCTCCATAATTTGAGTGTGAATGCCGGAATCCGTTGACTCACACTAGAACCATTCCCACCTTTCATGTGTCCAACGCCATCTCATTGTGTGTCTTGAGCCGAAGCTCCTGCCGGGCTAATTATGGGACCCCGATATCCCCTGCCAAGCACCCACCTAGAAGGTTGGGCCTTGAGTGTTCAATATGAGCATTAGCTCCTGCCAGGCTAATTATGAGACCCTGATATCCCCTGACAAGCACCCACCTAGAAGGTTGGGCCTTGAGTATTCAATATGAGCATTAGCTCCTGCCAGGCTAATTATTGCTCAGGCTAATTATGGGACCCTGATATCCCCTGCCAAGCACCTACCTCGAAGGTTAGGCCTTGAGTGTTCATTTGATATTCACATTCATTTCACTTTCCATTTCACAAACATCAAGTCATACAATCGGAATCCAAAGCCATCTAATTGATCGCATGGCATTACAAGACCAATAATCTACCGTATCGCAAATTAGCAAATACAAACGTCTTCACCATACCTCTAAATATATCCCCGCACCTATACAGCATGCTACTCACAAGCAGTTTCTAAAGTACCCATCCGTTCATGACGATACTAAGATTATACTTAACAAATCCCTAGGGAATGGAAACGATCAATGAGTCACCAAAGAACAAGCAACCAAGCTTAGGGATGGTTCAAAGGTGTTTTAGATGGGTTAGAAGTGATTGAGAGTCAAAACAGACGAACGAGAATCAACGGACCAAAACTGTCCCAGAGAGCAGTCAGTGTTCGACAATTCATTAAAAATTCCATACTCAATATTTTTCAATGATTCCAACGCCAAAAGTTCACCAACTTACCAATCTTTAAAACCCATAAGGACTCATAACCAACAACATCATTTAACCATAGCAAACGATGAAAAACACAGCTCTGTACGCTGCCCAGACTTTCAGATTACAGGGCAATCTTCTAAAAATCATAATAAATCGAGTTCTTAATATTTTTGAACGATTTTAGTCCCAAAAGTTGCACGAGTGAATGAAGCTTAAAAGGTATGAAGGAACCCTAGTCAAATCTGCACTCCAAGGATGGTTAAATAAGCCTTTACCGAGGCAATACGAATCTGTGTGACAGATTGACACAACTCCACTCAAATGATCATAACTTTGGATGTACTAAGAATTTTAAGGCTATTCCAGTGGCAAATGAAAGCTAACTTCAAGACCTTCGAACCAATATAAAGTTTGCATAAAACGGACATCGGACAAGGAAGTTATGGCCATCCGAAGTGGGCTGAAACCCAGAAAACGAGACAGATTGCAGACCAGTATTCTAAAAATCACCATAAATTCAATTCTCAACGGTTTCGGGTGATTCTAGCGGCATTAGGACGGGCTTTAAGTCTACTCTATTTCATACGAAGGAACCAAAATTCAAATCTGAGTTTAAGAAGGCGTAAAACCCCAAAAACGCAGGCCCTATTCTGCTGATTTTCGGAAATGGAAGGAACAAGCTTAAACAACGAAGCAAGATACGATCTAGGTACATAAACACCATATAAACGCATAACAAGAGTAAGAAATCCCTACCTCAAGGGTTTTGAGCAAAACCCGACCCCTTTGACCAAGTCAACCGAAGCCCACGTGGTCCGATCGTAATTTTTCTTGGATATTCGGAAAGCCCGCGCTCCGTATAACAACTTTAATTCTTGGGCCTTGTTCGGAATCACGCCCTGAGTGGATGAAATCGAGGAGAGAAGTGGAGGAAGAATTTCGGAGGGAGAGAGAGCCGAGAGAATAGAGAGGAAGAAAGAAAAAAAAGGGAAAAGGGAAAAATGGTTTCTTTTTCCTTGTACGTCCGTATATATGTATATACATATACTTATCACACTTGCACCCCTGCACTTGCAATAATATCACATCGATCCCCTAATCATATAACCATGACACTATTCGTATTTTCGCAATTTACGCCTTTACTCGATAAATACAATACTTCTTTTTTTTTTATTTTAAATATGGGCCAAAATTACGGGTCTCTACACAAGAACACTTAGAATTTCTAGAGAGAAGTGAGAGCAAGAAGTGAAGGTGTGAGTTCAAGCTTGGAGTGAGCTTCTAGTTATAGGCAAAAGCTTTCCCTCTCCCTCCTCATGGCCGGCCCCTCTCTCTCTCTCTCCATGTCTCATTTTTTTATTCCAAAAATCAAGCTTTCTTGGAAGATCAAAGTCTAGTTCTAGGCTTGCATGGCTATATTTAGTCATTTGGATTTGATTTTGGAAGATTTGTGTAAGAAAGGAGAGGTTGTACATAGTTTAAAATTGAAAGGTGTACAAAATAGGACAATGGAGGTTAGATTTTGCTTGGAAGAGTATATAACCATGGATTTGAAAAGATGTAAGAAGATCATGGAAGATCAAACCATAGTACAAATCCAATCCCTCCTCTTTCTCTTCCCTCTCTCTCCCTCTCTCTCTCTCTCGTGGCCCACTCTCTCTCTTTCTCTCCTCTCTCTCTCAGCCTCCTCTCTCTCTCGCTTTCTCTCCCTCTCTTGTACTAGTATATACACACACACACACACACATATATATATATATTTCAATGTGCAAGAAAGACATAAAATAATAGGTACTTTTGGTACTTGAGTCAGAGAGATTTTAAAGGCTAAGGTTTTCCTATTAAACAATTGAATTAGCACATGTGTACTAAGCCATATATATATATATATATTCATCCAAGTACATATATTTATATATAACTAAGTACTATGTAATCTAGGGAGATCATCTTCCCAATATCTTAATCCAATTGAGTACAAAAAACCCCAATATAAAATAATATTAGTGTATTTAGGAAATCTTAGGTCTTTAACTCCAATAAGTACATACATAATATAATATAGGTACAACATCACATGGGAATTTAGAAAGATTAACCAAATCTTTCAATGAATACCTTTAATATAAAGAATAGGGTTTCTATTACCCAATGGATAAAAATTCCCCCAACTTTTATCGTCCAATGGATAAAGAAGAAAACCAAAATAATAAAAGAAAATAAATAAACAATTTCAAGTCTAGGGTTGAAAAGGTTCACAAGGTTTAAAGATGGGCAAAAAGGTCCATCTATGGTTAGGGAAATGTAACTGGGTGACTACCTAGTTCGGTTTCTCCAACAAGTTGATTAGAAGCTAACTAGGCTTTCCAAGTATGGCTTTAAGTCAAGAAACAAACTTTGAAGGGCTAAAGTGTAATTATGACAACTACAAGAAAAATTAAAGCAATCCAAGCAAATTAAATTAATAACTCGAATAATAAACAATTTTATTTATTTATTGAAATTCAGAGTTATTACAACATGGGACACAAAAGCCTCATTCCACGACATGAAACATCTCCCTAGGAAGTTTTATCAAACAACCATGAGAAGATAAGCCTTGGTTTTCTACTTAAAAAAAATAATGTTACGGGCACATCAATCAGCCACACCCCAACCACATTACTCATACATACATGTTTGGATCTAAGGTACCTTTCGAGTGATCAATGTACCTTCCATTTCAGCAATGGAAAGAGAATGTTGTTCCTCATTCGCCATTTTATTAGGTATCCTGGGGTATATTTTGTTCATATACATAGCATTGATAAAATGTCTTAAGATAGTAAACCATGTGAACAGAAGTAGGGAAAAGCAGATTGATTTCCTAAACTTACTTTTTGATTCGAAAGCTATTGCATCCCCTTGTTCAGTAAATCGCTCCCTATTCTGCAAGTTGTAAAGATAATCCAGTGTTTCCAGTCCTTCTACTTGAATTTCATTGAATAGAAGCAAATAAGCTAATCAAAGATAGTGCAAAGCTGCAGATCATATTCCACCAAAAGTTAGTAAAAATAATCTAAGCTACACATTCCAATAGGTAATACAAGTCTGTAACAGTACACAAATGACTGGTGGACATTGCATATCATGCTTGAACTAAAACTATTAACAATAAAATCATTTATTACCAAAGTAGGAGTTTTGAAAATGCATATGGCCCATCTAAACTCTCTCAAAAATGGAAATTTTTACATTTAGCATATCAACTTTGATCTATGAGCCTAAAAAGCTCTATGTGAACCTTCCAAACAATTGACCTGTTTAAAAGGTATAAAAACATAATTAATAGGGAGAAAAAGGCATAGGCAACACTTGTTTTAAGCACAAAGCTATATTGGTCTTTATTTGAGATGCCTAAGGGGTAAGAACAAAGGCACATATCAAAGTTTAGACATCTTCAACCAAAAAGTTATGATCAAAAGTTTCGATAAAGTGAAAAACAAGCAAAAGGTGTAGATCGTTGGAGTCAGAAGGCCATTGCATATCATGGGACGGTATATTTGATGTATGTTTTATGTCTCTAGCTCTTTTTCTTGGTTGTTCCTAAAGTCATGGCTCCATGATTTTATTAGCTTTCTTAGTTATTGGTATTGCCTTAAAATTCAATTTCCTTACTCTTACGGACAAGAAGTTTTCAAAATCCTTCAGTCCCTCAGCGAAAACAGAAATGAACAAAGTCAACAATTTCCTTGACTTTGTACCTTATCTTGTCCTCCTACATCCCACACTGTAAAACTGATATTTTTGTACTCCACAACTTCTACATTAAAACCTGTGCATCAAACCCAATCGTTGTCACATGCTATAAATAACTAATTTGATATTTAAGTCAAACAAAAGGTGTCATGGAACAAATGATCTCAATACTTAAATATAATCTGTAAAATACATGCCAAATAATGTTTGGGACCTTCTCAGAATCAGACATACATTAACTAAGCTTTTCGTAGAATAAACTCCTACAATAATTTCGATGGCAATAAACACTTACTAACAACCAAAAAGTTGTACCAAGATAGAGATAAAAATTTCGTCCAATACCGGGTACAATTCTTTGAAACTTCAAAGGAGATTTCAGGCGCACTGCCAAAATCTTTTCCTTTGAACGGAAGAAAAGTAGACACACTTACATGTACTCGTTCTACAATGTGAACTCTGAAGCAAAATTTTCTCTGTTGAACTAACCTATATGAGTTGTGGGTGATTGAGCGTACTTTGGTTCAAATTCATTGCATTATTTGGTTGTTGAAAAATAAAAAAGAAAGATAGGGGCATTAAATCTGAAATTTATACCAATGCAACATTTAATAGACAATAAGCAACCAAACAATAGTGAAATCAAGTCTTCCACCCTATCCAATGGAGTAAACGAAACATAAGTTAGATAAGTACAAGCAAAAAAGACAATAAGCTTAGTCACCATGTTAAAAAAACAATGAATAACTCAAAAATTGGAGTTAGCAAAAAGGGAATTAAGGAGACACTTGAAAATCTTGTTTCAACCCATGAAAAATTACACAAGACAATTCCACATGCATCCAGATAATAATTGAAGTGAGAGCTAGAGCTGCAATGTTGAATAAAGTAAGTAAATATGAAAGCCAAATAGAAGGGGTACAAATAGTAAAAGCAAAGAGGGGAACAGGATTAGGAGGTGTTCCATTTTTCAGAAAAAGAACTTTTTGGAAAAAGAAGGTAATTTCAAACTCAAATATAATGAAAATGGAAAATATTTTTTCAATTTTTTTTGCACCATTTAAAAGATATTAATGAGATCTATCAAACAAGATTCATATTGATAGGAAAATTATTTGCGTAAATACATGATTTTTGAGCTTGAAATTACCTTGTTTTTCAAAAAGGAACTTTTCCACAAAAGTGGAACACCACCTTAATTGGGGCAAAAATACCATTTCTTTTAAATATAAATTCTAGATTAACCATTATCTCCAAAAGAACACAGAACCAGTCATCGGATACAAAACAAGCCATCAATAAGTATATGTCCAGTTGCCAATTGTTTCAAATTGATTTAGCTTAACTGTAAATTTGTAATATTAGTCGGTAAATCAAAAGATCAGGAAAAATTTAAAGAACAAAAGTCTTTATCTTGTTTCCCAATTTGAACACAAAAAAACTCATAATGTAGCAGGATAACATACATTAGTGAAATCATACCACGCTGCCAATCATATCGATCAACGTGGCACATAGCTCTCAAACATGCAACTGTGATAGAAGAAGAGAGGGCTGTAGTTAGCTCTATTGGATGAGAGGAAATATGGTGGAGAAAATTGCAAAATTACCCCACTGAAACTATAGTTGGAAGTCTCATAAAGAAGCAAACCCAAAAAATATGACAGAAACATTACATCAAATCTTTTGAAGATAACAACTCTACCAACAACTACTCTCTTGGCAAATGCAATGCCATCATATTCTTAATTGGCTTGCCCCATTAGATATCAGTCGAAGTTTCATTGCAGTACCAACAGAAATGACAATCCAAGTAGTTAGCTACCTTTTAAAGAATCGTAGATGCCGCATATTATTTAAATGCCAGAGTAACAATTTGGAACTTGAAACAACCACCAATGCGAGTGAAGCAAAGCAATAAATATAGAATCACATTTTAACATAAGTTTTTTTTTTTTTTTTTTATCATTGAAGAATAAGGCACGTCATATGTTCACGCAAAGCAAAAAATTAGCACAGGAATTTTGACGAGCATGGAAATTAGATAAAAAAAAGCATCGACAGAAAAAGTACTACGCATACACGAATACTACTTGACAAACACACAAGCTTGGCGCGGGAATTTCAATTGTAAAGCTCTGAACGCACAACACAACAGAATCGACTAAGCCATAGCCTTGCAACAAACCTAAACCTTACCTAAACCTACGTAAACCTTTGATCATTAACAATAATAAACCGCGAGAATGACTCTTATAGGTAAATCAGTCAAACAAAACAACACTCAAACCACAACGAAGAACCTAAATGGGAAAAACCCCACCCAAGATAGAGCCAAACCTTGGTAGGAGGAGCATGAGCCGTTGATTGCAGCGCTGGATGGAGCAATGAACTGAGGTGAGCAACAGGGAACAAATCTTAAACAAAAAAACAAATTAAAGCTCAGAAACACACACAAACAAAGCGACCCATAATCGTAGACCAACAAGAGCAATTCTAAAATGAAATCAACTCTGTGCTCAATATTAGCTAAAAAATTGTGAAACAAAGAGAAAGCGAGAGACGATGCGGATGAGGGAGAGAACCTGCGCATGACGATGGCTATGATTGTGGCCAGAGATTTGAATTGCGCTGGAATAGAGTCGTGCATCAATCTGGTGAGAGAGAAAAAGAGAGCTTCCTGATGTATTTGGGAAATTGTCAAAGAGAAATGTATTGCGAGGGGGAGAGATGAGTCAGGGGTGTTTTGGTTTTCTTAAAAAAAGAATTTTTAGAAAAAAGAAGGTAATTTCAAGTTCAAAAATTATTTATCTACGCAAATAATTTTTTTTAATATGAATATTGTTTGATAGATCTCATTAAAATATTTTAAACGGTGTAAAAAAATATTTTTTTTTCATTTTTATGATATTTAAGTTTAAAATTAGTTCCGTTTGAAAAAAAGGTACCTTTTGTAAAAATGGAACACCACCTTAAAGGGAGAGAGGAATCTCATGTTAATACGTGTACAACAAAAAGCCACATAGCGAATTTTGAAGTCCATGCCTAGCCAAAATTTGGAAGTCCCGTTCAGCGGGCAAAATTGTCCCTGCCAACACACAAATCTACAAAAAACGGGCCTCAATGAATGTACAGAATTGCCCATGCGGTTTACCTTTGTGGGTCGACAATCGAGGGCACAATTGAAAAAATTGCAAGTGGTCTAAATGGCTTCAACTCTCTTAGTTTTAAAGCATTAGAAAATTGTAATCTATAAATAATAGGACTGTTATATCTACTTTTAATATTCATACACTAATTCGATGGAGCACCCATCTTTTGTACGAAGTCTGTTCACACAGACTATTAATATATAGATTGTGCACAAATTTTATTGTGGGATCTACCACAGGTCACACACAAATAATTCGAGTCGTTCATTAAATGTAAAACATTTTTTTGAGGGTTCATGTAAAAAATCAGCTCAATCCAATAGCTATACAAGCTCGATCCAATCGTATAACTTTTCATTCATATTTCAAGATAATGAAGAGTTAGACGATTGGATTGAGCATCTATAGGTATCGGATTAAACTGTTTTTTCATAAAGACCTTTGAAAAAATGTTTTACATTTAATGAACGCATTGAATTATTTGTATGAGACCCATGATGAGCCCACAACAAAATATGTGCATAATTTGTGTACAAATTATCCATGTGTGTAACAGGATTCTATCTTTGGCATCCATTCATTCCACGACAATAAAAATAATAAAAACATCGAAGTTGTGATAATTTTTGGTAAATGATGCAGACACTCTAAAAATTGATGCACACTCTAAAAATTGATAAAGATACTCTAAAATAGTGTAATTCCAAAGTCACATTAGTTTAATTTTTGAAATGCTAATATCATTTTTCTAATTTTTTTCGACAATAAAAATTTCATTCATTCCACGACAACAAAAATATGTGCAAGAATCACAGTGGCTTTGTTTGGTTGAGAGTTTAGTTTAGTTTAGTTTTGGTAGTGGGTGGAGAGAGAAATATGGTAATAATTGAAAATAAAAGTAATGATTGGAGAGACATAGAGAGAGATGAGAAAATAATAATTGAAGAAATAGAGTAATAATTGGAAAAAGAAGTAGGGTAATGATTGAAAAACAAAATCAAAACTAAACTAAAAATCAAAACGAACATAGCCTCTACTGTTGCCAAGAATGTCCTCGTTTCTTTTTTTTCGATGGTTCCAAGAACGTCTTGGTCTGGTGTGATTAGGGCTAACTGCCTAGATTCTATTCCTCGACCCACAACACTCCCCACCTGCCTCCCCCTCCCCCCTCCCCTCTCTCTCTCTCTCTGTGCTCCATTAACTGAAGCCGGTTGGAGTTTCATTGACTCTCTATTCTTCTCAACTGCAGATTACTTGATTTTGACGAGGTCCCCCAACCCAAAAAATGGGTAAAAAGCCAAAAGATTGTCCATATTCTTGGTAACTTATTGTAAAACAAATCAAGGCGTTTTCTCTCTTTTCATTCCTATTCTCGATTAAGCCCTTAACTTTCTCTGCCCATTGGTGTATGTGCTTTTTCGAGGAATAAAGACAGCAACAAATGTCACGACGTCCTAGTTTTCGAAACAAAGAGTTCTTTAAAGTATATCTTCCTGATCAGAGCTCTCAACGGATGGTAACACACACTCTCGCTCTCTCTCATACTTCCTTCATGAATGACACCCTGCTCTTTAATCCTGCATTCTTTGTTTTGTTTTGTTTTTGGCAAAAGAATTTTATAGTCCCCTTTCCAATTAGTGCTCCTCAAAACACAATTCTCAAGCAAAAAGAGCTATAGTAGCAGCTATAGTGTAAGCAACATTGGCAAAGGAAGCAGCACATCATAGAGACAAGTCCTAACATCATATATAAACTCTACTGTAAGATGGTCTTATCTTCATGAATTGTTGAGTGTTCCTTTCTCAAAGCACACACTTCGAAGACAAATTAAGATGGCTGTTTGTCATTGGATTAGAGAAATCCCATGTCATTGGATTAGAGAAATCCCATGTCATTGGATTTCGTATCCCTTGCTCTATTAAGATGTATTAAGGTGGCTGTTTGTCCTGTCTATGTAGAGCTTATGGTTTGGATGTGGGAAAAATTGAATAGGGATGCCACCATTCCAATCAGAACAAACATCTGAATTTTGTTGTTTGCGCCATTCCTATATCTCAAGCATTCTGTCTTTGATAAATATCCATGGATATTGAATTTTTTCCTTTTATCTTTGAGCAAATAAATGAGAACTTAAGGTCTTGTATTACATAAACCATGGTACATGTAAACCCTTTAGTAGGGCTGATGTTGCTTGGTTAGAGGTTCTAACAAGATAACACGGATCAAAGGCTGAAAATGTGCAAATATCAGATTTAGGACGGACTCTTGCAATCCAGCAAGTAAGGCTCGAAATCAACGAGCTTTTTGGGCCCCAAACCAAGGCTGAAAAGGCAGCACTGCAGGCTGCAATAGAACATTAAAATCTGAATTTCGGTTTGTCAAAAAACCAAAATACAAGTATTACACCCCTGTAATAGCAGGTTATAAGTAAAGGTGGTGGTGAAGTTCAATCAGGCTACTTTCCCTTGGTAGATTGCGAGGGGGACCTGGATTAAAAACACGAAACAAGGACATGACAAGTGGCAGATGTGCAGTCACTTAACATATTGAAATAGCATATATCCATGGTTTATATGCATCAAATCATAATGTCGTTCATGAAATCGTGATAGAAATTGCTCACTCAAACATGAGAATTTTACGAGTATGATATCAACTCAAGTTTATGATTCTATGAGCATCTCATATGAACTTCAAAGAATGCTTGATGCATCAGATGGAGTTTAAAGATACCATGACAAATGAAGGGTAACAAGGGTAAGGATTTTATGTGGCATCTTCTGCTAGTGACTTGATCATTTCACACCAAAGTGGGGTCTTTCCCGTTAGTCCATTTAACTGTTGGATGGTATATCACAAGGTTGCACTTGAAGCCTATAAAACTGAAGATCATGAGAATCCGTCGAATGTCGATCTTCCCAAGCTTTTTAGTTTTCGAATACTGTATAAGTTGATTGTGTGTATAACTGTGTATCGTGTGTGTATATATGTATGGAGTCCCAAGAAGGTAATGACTCAGACACACACACACACACACACACAAACCTCTTCCCCTTACTAGATCAAATAGGGCTTATTACTTAATAACCAGAAGAGAAATGCAACTACGGGATGAAAGCAGGTTAGACACACACACACATACATACATATATATATATATATATATATATATATAGAGAGAGAGAGAGAGAGAGAGAGCGAGAGAGAGAGAGAGAGGGAGAGAGAGAGAGTACTCAAAGCTTAGTAGCACGAGCGGGAGGGGGAGCGGGAGCGGAAGCGGGAGCGGGTGCGCGGGAGCGGAGGCACCTAGAAGCTCCTAAGGTTGGGAGCGCCTAAGAAGTGTATATAGATTCATATAAATACGTATATAAAGTATCTTTAAATACTTAACCATTGAAGGAAAAGTGATTACTTATGAGAATTTTCATGATCTTAAAGGGTACTTATAGGAAGTTAGATATTTTCAAATTGCCAAACTTCTTGAGTGATAAGATTTTCATATTTTTATTTCCACAATAGCATATCTCCCTTAAGAATAAGAGAATAGTTGCCTTAACCACCCAATAAGCTCCCATGTTAGTTGGGAGCGAGCTCCCGTCTCAATGGGAGCGAGCTCCCGTCAAGCTCCCATCTTGGGAGCGCCGATTCACGCTCCCGTCTTGGGAGCGCACCCATTTTAGAAGAATCCTGCTACTAAGACTCAAAGATCAACTGTTGCTGAAGATTGACTGAGTTGAAGAGAGAAGATTGACTGTCGCTGGACCAAGAGAGAAGATCGACTGAGTTGAGGTTAGGTGAGGGGAGATGTTGTCTGAGATGATTGAGATTATTGGGAGAGGAGGGATTACCTGTGTGTGCTCGAGAGAAACGAAGGAGAAAAAGTAATATGATCTACTGAAGTGTAAGGCTGAAGGAGTGAAGGTATACGTTTTCAAATTGATGTGATTTAAAGTGAAAGAGGCACGCCTTTTCTCGCCTTGCGCGCGTAGTCTGTGTTTCATTGAAGGCGCCTTGCCTGGGTTCAGTCAAGGCGCTTTGCTGCGCCTTGGCGCGCATTTGACAACTATGAGAGAGAGAGAGAGAGAGAGAGAGAGAGAGAGAGAGAGAGAGAGAGAGAGAGAGAGGTTAGCGAATCGTGTATAGCGTTTATGTATATGTTTTATTTAAACTAGACTAAAACCTCTAGAGTATATAACTACAATAGTTAAGCCCCTCAAATTTTCAAAATTACATATGTATTCCCTGATTAACCCCACCTAGCCACCTAATTCTGCCTAGCTGACTAATCCGCCTAGTGGCCGACTAATCGCCATATGCCTAGTCTCATGCCTAGGGACCTAGTCGCGGCATCCTGGCAGCGCCGAGCACCTAGGTGCCCCATGTAGGTTGATTTTTAGAACACTGAAAAGAACTGTAGAAAAGTTATGAAAGTGCTTTCCATGGAAACATGTAATCCTGGTATTTGTATCTCATGCGAGTTGTCGGCATATGGAAACCTATTATTTTTGTACAGGTAACGGCGAGTAGAAGCAAGAGACACGTGCTGCCTGAGACATGTAAAAATGTTGTGTACTGAACTTTTTAAAACTTTAGAAGTTGGGAATTTTCAAAGTGGTGTAAGAATATATTATCTTTGCAAACTTGTAAAGCTTAATGGCTCTGGCGGTATTTTCTTGCTATCTCTAAATGCTTTCACATTTTCTAAGAAGTTATAGTCTTTCCATCTTTTAGACTAAAGTTTGAAAGGCCTTATGGTGAGAATAAGACTCACCGGCCAGTCACGATAATCCGACCAACCTCAGTACAGGGTCGTGACAGAGGTGGTATATTCCGACTTTTCATATACGAGGGGACAAGCAGCTTAAGCACCTTCATTTTAAGGAGGGTACTTACCAACTAAGGAATTTGCAAAATGTCAAATAGAGAACACCTAATCATAGGCTTACATAGAGGAAGGTCCAGTACTTAATCCTTTTTCACTAAGTTTAGTGGACCACTTGTGCCGCCAGAAATAGTCATCAATCTTCATCACATCAAGGGCTGGATACATTTTTGCAAGAAATGTACTGGTAGAAGAACTAGATAAAGGCATGTTATAAGTTGGCCTCCATGCTCTCAAACGCAGTTTTGATTATACACTCAAAGGCAAATTTGATTATTTAGTACACATTATGGGCCTTTTCTTTTGTGTGCAAACCTGACTTTGGGGTGGTTAGCGTTGCTGGTACACTTGTAGCTATTTGTTGTTCGATTTTCAGACATACTTAATTGTGAAGGTTTAGCTCGAACTAATTTCTTCTATTTCAGATATCTTGGCTTCATCCTAATCAAAGCCCTCCCTTTCCTTCCCATTAGTGAGATTCCCAAACTTCCTTTCAAGTGGAACTTCCATGTGTTTGGTTGTTGAAGTCATTGACTTGAAGCAAATAAATGAAGCTCGTGTTTTTATTTTTTTGATAGATTATTGTTTTCGGTATTGAGAGTTGAGAACTACAGGGTAAAGTGAGTAGAAGATTATTGTTTGCGTTAGTCTCAGACTCTCAAGTTATATGCATCTACGATTTTGAAGTTCCATTTTGTTCTCTTCCTATTTCAAAGCAACCATTTAATCGCTAATTGGCTATTATTTGGCTGAAAGAGGACAAGGCCCCTATTTGTTGATCGTTCTCTTGCATCAAGAGAAGTTATATTGAGAAGGGTGATACTATTTCAGATGTGAATAAATATCGGTAGAGATTATTCTATTGCTTAGAACTTTTTAATTTCAAAACAACATTATCTTTATATTGAATAAACATACATGCTCTATTTTTGCAGCGTGTGCCACCAGCCTTTGTCAAACTTCTCAATGGAGCTATTCCAAATAAGGCTATACTTAAAGATCTTGGTGGAAAATTTTGGCACATAGAGATGGAAGAAGCTGAAAATGGGGTTTTTTTTAAGGATGGATGGCAAAGATTTGTGAGTGATCATTCTTTAGAGCTGGGGAACTTCTTAGCTTTTACATACGATGGAGATACTTCATTTGATGTTAAAATATTTGGGACCAATGGATGCATGAAAGAAGAAGCTTTAGGCGACCAATGCATCAATAAAGGACCTTCGACTGTTGAGAAGATTAAGATACATGTGAAGGTTGAGAAAGAGTCTGAAGGACATACTTGTCCTCTGCTTAGTCGTTGCAAGCGGAAGTATGCAGGGGTAGCTATGAAAAAATTCGAAAAATATAATGGTAAGTTTTTTTTTTTTTTGACTGAAGGTCCTATATATATAAAAGAGGTTAGAGCAATGTACAAATTACTTCAAGGCTAGTTTGGCTCTATTATGAGCCGCCTTGACTACCTGACGCGACTCCTTGACCACCTTAACAACATTAAGAAAAGACTATAAAAAGCGAAAATCATACAAAGCCCGATCGAAGAGAAGGATTAGCCTTCTCCGGCTGCAAAAGACCATGAACAAAGACTAGACAATCAGTTTTGATACAAACATTAACTAGCTGCCTATTAATAGCCCATTCAAGAAGCAACAGCCCTGATCTAATTTCCACCATTGTTGCCAACGAAGCATCACAAACAGAAGTCTGAAACAAAGCCTCTCCTGACGCTCTGTCTTGAACCCAAGCTGCTGCTCCCCTACAAGAGTCCTTATCCCAAGCACCATCTACAACAAAATAAGCTAAGGATGGAGCTTCCTAGCTTGTTCCAGCCCTGGTATACCAAAAGTAATCTTCCAAAGCTTATTCAAATTTCTTTCCCCCAAAACCCGTATTATCTTTCCCCCCCTTCCATACCAAACCACGCCCAACAGACCTGCAAATACTAGTTGTTCCTGAAAAGTTATGCAAAACTTTATCAATGGATCCAGGAACATTATGAAAAACTGCCTCATTACGTATACACCAAATGGACCACATTAATAAAATTGAATCACGAATCACATCCTTATCAGGAGCAGATTTGATCCACTCAGAAAACCAATCGACAAAGGCCACCGGATTCCCATGATCAAAATTAAAACCGAAGTAAGAAGCCCTCCACACTCTTTTGGCAAACTCACATTCAAACAGGAGATGTTCTATTGATTCACCCATGTGACCACAGTGAGGACACTCAGGAGATGTAGCAACTCCACGCCTAATAAGCGCATCCTTAACTGCAATAATTCGATGAATAACTTTCCAAATAAAAAGCTGAAATTTTGAAAATAAACATAAACCCCACACCTTACCCCACAATTGGAATTGACATTGTTCCCTCCTAAAAACTTCTGCGAATTTAATTCTAAAACTGAACAAATAAGCTGATTTAACTGTAAAAAGCCCATCTTTTGAATGTTCCCAAAAAATGCAATCATCCTGACTTTGTACAGGAAAGTACAAAGTCTTAATACTCTGCGCCATTTCCTTTGGAAACAAAACAGACAGTAATAGCTCTTGCCAAACCCTTCGTTGATGATCAAACAAGTCCTTTACCTTAAAATTTGGAAAAACAGATTGCATGTTCTGTTCTGGCTTGTAAAAGGATTAGCAGAATTTGGAAGCCACTCATCTTGAAACACATTAATGGTCTCCCCATTACCAATCCTCCACTTTAGACCCTTACAAAGTAACTCTTTACCCCACAGAATGCTCCTCCAATCCCAAGAGGCATACGACACCACTTTGTATCCAAAAAACTACTATGCTGACAATATTTGCCTAATAAAACCTTCGAGAGCAGAGAACTCGGATCAGATTGAAGTGTCCAAGCCACCTTTGCCAAAAGAGCTTGATTAAGACAACCCAAATCACGAAGACCCAGACCTCCTTTGCTCTTAGGCAAACAACAGGCAGCCCAATTTTTCCACACTAAATTTCTCCTTCTCTCCAAACCAAAGAAAAAGCGAAGCCACAGCTTGCACCTTATTAAGAAAATATGCAGGGGCTCTAAAAATCAAGAGAAGATAAATAGGGATTGACAACAGAACATGATTTATCAGAATAAGACGCGATGCAAAGGATAACAAGGGAGTCTTCCACAAACCCAACCTAACCTCAATCTGTTTAAAGCCCCTGCAAAGGATAACAAGGGAGCCTTCCACAAACCCAACCTAACCTCAATCTGTTTAAAGCCCTCGCTAAAATACTACCCTTTTTTGCCGTGAAATCCATGTTCGTCCCGAAATAAATGCCAAGCTTATCAACACACTTAACCCCAAAAACGTTTGTTAAAATATTTTTATCCTCTGAATCCATATTAGGGCTGACAAACAATTCAAATATGCTAAAATTAAGTCTTTTCCCCTTCTGTTGACAGTACGCATCTAAAAGCCACTTAAGACACCAAGCCTGCTCAACATTGCATTCCATAAAAATAAAACAGTCATCTGCAAGCAAACAATAAATGCAAAATATGAGGCGAACAAGAACTTACTGAAATGCCTCTGCAAACATTATTGGCACCAAACTCATCCAATCCATCCGAAAAGGCCTGAGCTACCAAAATAAACAACTATGGCGATAAGGGATCTCCTTGTCGAAGCCCACGTGACAGAACAAATGGTTTTGACCACCTACAGTTCACCACAACTGTAAACAGAAACTCCCAATTCACACGATCATAGGCCTTGTTCATGTTTCCGAATGTACTCCAAAAACTCATGAGCAATGAGCACATTATCCGTTATGGACGTCAACGGCACAAAACCATTCTAATGCTTAGAAATCAAGGTGCCCAAAATCGACCAAAGTCGATTAACCATCATTTTAGAAATCACCTTATACAATACATTACACAAACTTATTGGCCTGAAATCTCCCACCCTTTGCGGATTTGGGACCTTTGGAATCAACATAATGAAGGTGTGATTCCATTCTTTGAGCAAATAGACAGACTCAAAGAACGCTAGGATAGTCTCTGAAACATCACGACCAATCAAATCCCAATTCCTCTGGTAAAAAGCTGCCACAAATCCATCCGGACCTGGGGCCTTAAATCCTGCCATTTGACATACAGCCTCTCGCACATCTTTCGCTGTAAAAGCCTTGTCCAAAAAACTCCTCTGTTGATTTTCCAATCTCACTTTTATAGAGTTCAAAAAATGAGGCATACCTCCATGAGGTTGGTCAGAATCCAGCGGAGAAGTCAAAGCCGCCCCCACTTGGATCCCTTTCTTGACCCTGATCACACTTAAACATCCTATGAAAATGAGCCAAAAACATGTCCTCTATGGCACTCAGGTCTGTGACCAAATTACCAGACTCATCTTTTAACGCTACAACATGATTCCACCGTGATCTGATATTAGCCATCTTATGGAAATATTTCGTATTGCGATCACCCACTTCCAATGAGTTTTGTTACACATATTTTACTTCTATATTTTAATATGTTGTGTGTACAGTTACAGGTTCCGATGAAGAAAGTCGGCGTAGATCACCGAGAATTATTGCTTCACAAACCGTTGAACAACCCGGGGCAATTGAGACATCAGATTTTTCCTTACTTAAAAATCCACATTTTATTGCATCTGTTTGTCAATCAAGGGCATTCCGCGTGGTGAGCTTTGGTTTTTTCCGTGTTATTTTTTGTTTGCTTTGTTTCTAAAATTGATCTTCTTTAATGTATAGAATAACAAAAACAAAATAAAAAGACAATCTTAAATATCTGATGTTATCCCAGGTGCCCAACTCCTTGTGGGAGAACCTTTTAATCTTTGCCTTAATTGCCACTCACTATGTTACATATCTTTTCAGCTAAGAGACATTCGAGCTGCTTGGTAGTCAGCGTTGATCTTTGTTAATAACCAAAAGCAAATTAAAGGAATTTCTTCTAGCCTTTGTCCTTGTGGAAGAACCTTTTAGTCCTCACCTTAATTGCCACTTGCTATGGGACATGACTTTTCACCCAAGGGACACTCCAGCCAATAGGTTGCCTCCATGTAAGAGGCTCAAGTTTGAGTCCCATCATTATACTAGTACCATAACATGCTTATTTTTCACTCTTGTTCTAGTCAGATGACTTATTCCTGACTTGAGTGATTTTCTCATCAGAATCACTTGTAGTGTAGAAAACTTTCACAAGAGTGGAAGCAAAGGGTCACACTGCTGTATTAGTTATTACTATGAAATCTCTGAACTCAACACCCATGAGGTGTGGAATAAACAAGATGAAGATCAGGTTCCTGTTTGCACGGAAGAAATGAATTCGTAAGGTTTTTTTTTTTTTTCAATATTACGTTGAAGCTCTCTGCTTCAATCTTCTACTAATTATTCATCAAAAGTAACTCAAGACTGTTGTAGCTTGATATGCCAGCTGTTCATGATTGATTCTGATTTGAAGAAACTTCCGAAGGTGTTTCAATTAGGTTTGAGGTTTCCTTCCGCGTTGAGTCTTCATCAATCCCTCCTTATTTCCTATCTTGAAATTCAGCACATGTCAATTTTCTTTGTCGAAGTTTGATAAATCCCTTGATGCATCTATTATTCCATATTTATCGTATTGTCAGAGAATCTTCAACCCTTTTTTTGGTTGGTTCACTAATAGAGGAATTCATCATTCAATGACTTCTTTTAATTTACCTTCTAGGTTAAGGAATAGAGATGTGGGATGTAGTGTAGTCTCTTGACACTCTTTTCTTTATCAAGAGGCTTTCTTTATCTTCCAATCTTCTTCTTACTGGATAGTGGACCTCCCAAAATCCTGATTTGTTGATTAAGTCACAACCTAGCTCTCTCTCTCTCTGTTGATTGAGCTGGCTCAAAAGCATTTGTTTGAGATCAAGCATCCACGGTTCCTTCATCAAGCCTTTCCAATGAATCATGCCAATAAACTGATGCTTCTGATCAAGTACGAATTCATATTTCAATTTGCTAAGTTTGTTATCATCAAAACCAATTATATCTTTAGAACCTTGAGGCTAACAGCAACAAAGCAGGATAGTCAAAGAGATTGAGTGCCCGATTACTTATGACGGCAAGAAACTGTTGGAGGAGTTAGCTCTTTGAGGGATTTTTTTGATCTTTGGTTTGCCATTTCTTTTTTCTACTTAGCTTTTCCCTTTGTTGTTCTCTCTTTTGTATGGGTGGTGGCGTGATGCCTCCTTCTAATAATGAAAACCAGGGAGAAGACAGAGGGCTAAGAGTAGACCTGAGGCGGGAATCGAGAGAGAGAGAGAGAGAGAGAGAGAGAGAGAGAGAGAGAGAGAGAGAGAGAGTTGGCTTTTCCCTGTGTTGTTCTCTCTTTTGTATGGGTGATGGCATGATGCCTCCTAATAATGAAAACCAGGGAGAAGACAGAGGGCTAAGAGTAGACCTGAGGCGGGAATCTAGTGCGGCTTGCCAAACTCTGTCGCTACTTCTCTCTTTGTCGGCAATTTAACATTTTCCTTGTAATTTTATATTTTCACAAACCTAGTTGGGTTAGATAGATGACAAATGCTTGACTTGTGTTCCTGTTTTTACTGAGCGTAGTTTCGGTGCTTTGAGAACTTCAATTGCTGGCATTAGCATAATCTGGTTAGCTAACTCCTTAATAGTCATTAAATTCTCCCTAGCTTTGGTAGCCCTTCAACTAATATGCGACTAATATTTGCTATTGATATCCTTTAGCTCTGGCTTTAACCTTCTGATAGATCAAGGCCTCAGCTTAGGATGAGCCTATGCAGCACAGACACTGGTTCATGACACAAACACTTCAACGTGGAAATTTTTGAAAGTTCGAGAATACGAGGGACACTTTTGCATATGAACTTATTCAAGTTTTTTATGATATTAAGAGAGTTAAAATAAGGCTCTAACAATAATGAAAAAAACTAGATGTGTCTTAGTTCACATTTATCAGTTCATTGTTCACTAAAGTGTTCCAGCAAAAAGTGTTTTATCACCCCTATGGATCTTTATACCTAATCAACCATCGTTGATCACATGAAAGAAGACTCCTAAGGTTTAACTAGAGAAGACTATTTTGTTTTGAAATCCCTCCGATGTTTCTTGCGAGTTTGCATAGTCCCAAGAGTGTTTTCATAGTGTTCAAATAATGTAAAAAATTTACAAAAGTAGGACTCCTTTGATTCGAGTGTTGAGCACGTGTCCCTAAAGTGTTTGAAGAGTGTCGTCGGTGTCCGGGAATTTCACTGGTACGTAATAGTTGCCTAGGTGTTCATCTCCCATGAAGAAAAACATGTCATTGGAGGTCATGTAATAGTGTTGGACACTCTTGGACATTGACACTCTCCAAACTCATGTCCTACACTCAAATTAGACGTATCACATTTTTGTAAAAGAAAATTCACTCCAGGAACACTTCATAGAATGATGGTCAGGACCCTCGCGGTACTTATTGAGGTGTCAAATGGAATACTAGGCTCTAGTTAAAGCTTTAAGGATGATGGCTGATAGATTCTAGTGACGCTTGTGGATCAATACTTTTCGTTGAGCATCAGGGGTGTCAAATGGAATAGCAGGATCTAGTGAAAAAGCTTTATAGATGATGACTGAGAGATTATTTTGATACTGGTGAATGATGTAATAAGAAAATTGGTTGATGCAATGCCATAGTGGAAGCATATAATATTCAGTGCCTCTTTTGTGTAATTTTCATAGTTTTCGTTTTGATATCCAGCATATGCTAAAAGTACCTCTGGCTTTAACATGCTTCCTAAAAATTGTGACTGTAGCATCTGCTGCCAAGGATGTCAATCAATAAAAGGGGATAGCCTTCTTATTCGAATCCTGCCTCAACTTGGATGCCTGCATAAAAGAAGGAAAAAATAAATTCTAAGACACCCTTAGCTGTCTGCTTGGTAAGAAGATGCACCAATTTATCCAGCTGTAAGACATGCAAGGCTATATTCCCTGATGGGACAATTGAAAATGGGGCGGTCACACAATTCGTGGGTGTACCCTGTCACGTCCCAAAACCGGGAACATGACCGGCCGTGAACCATGTGACAATCATGGAACACGAAGCTTGACAAAAATAATTATTTAACAAATTTAAATAAAAAAGAAAATTGCTTTCCGAATTAAATAAAACATGTGGATCAAAACTAATAGCCTTTTTAACAAGATCGGCACAATATCCGATATTCTCCAACTCCAAATTTATCAACAAAAATGCTAATAACAAATGTGCAGAAGCTATTTGACACAAGAAAAGAAATAAAAATGCAAACACCTTGGAGGTCCAAACAGAAGGTCCCGACAATGCCACAGAGTCCCCTCCATGAACTAACCTGAAAAATATGTGGAATAAATCCGTCAGTTGAAAGCACAACGAGTAGTTATGTATGCTAGGCTAAATAATACCACGCGACATACAAAAAAGATACTGAGGGTTCCAAAGAAATGTTTTCAAATTAATAATGGAGGTCGATGGTTCAACAATAGTATTAACAAATTAAGTACTGAACGATGAAGGTCAATAGCTCACAAATAGTATCAAGAGATGAATCATAACAAATTATCACAACAATAATCGAACAATGATAACAAGCATTTTATACCAACAGTTTGCTCAACATTATCGAAATGATGAACAACAATAATGAGGTAGTCCAAACCAAAGTGGGAACCATAATTACGAATTACTAAATGCCAAATTCTCAGGGCTTAGCCTGTTGGATCCAACACCATACTTAGAGTCACCACAAGATGGCGCCTGAGACATTTCCCCTTAGTCTATCTGGAGTAGGGTCATAGGGTATTTCACAAGTCTTTTCCCTATCCGTTGAGCACTAGAGTCACATGGTATTTCACAAACCTTTTCCCTAGCATCCAAAGTTACCACGATATTTCACGGGTCTTTTCCTTAGACTTTAACAAATATAAACATAATTCATGGTCCCAAACATATAAGAACAATGGCAAACTGGAGTCACCTACTCCAGGAATATTCCCTGTGTCGCTGCATAGTCTCAACAATATTATGGAGTCAACGAACAAACAACAAGAGAAATAAGGGCAATCCAACAATCGAAAATACGATCAATAAACCTTGCATGCCAAAGTGACGTCAATCGTCAATAAATATGAGAGCAATGAATAAGAATATCACTTATCGGATCACAACGAATAAATGAACTGTCAAGAATAGATAGGCTCAAGAGAATTCCAAAGAAAGGGATCACATGCTTAACCATTCACCTGGGTCCAAAGGAATGCAACCAAATGCGAAGCGTAACAATAGTCCACTAATGTCAATAAAAAGAATCTATACACATCACCATAAAAAAACCCAAGTATATGTATGAAATTAAGACCAACTATACCTACTGAAACTCTAATGGTTTAAGCTTTACTAGTAACGTTTTAATGCCCAACTTAAAACTAAGCTCACAACCCACGTATTCAAATCACCAGCACACGTTTTCACACATTGCCACATTCCAATTATCATTCCACTACTCACATGCTCACACACCCACAAGGCACCACCCCCCATGCACACCACAAAACCCTGTTACACAACCATGCAAAACTATAATACAATCAACACACATGCTTAGATCAACACCCTCACCACTGATTCTCTCTTTGACAACAAACCAAAACCACACTCCAATTGAATAGGTAAACCTAAAGAGTAAAAAGCATCTATGAATGTCCAAGAGGAACGGTCAGAAGACTTACGAAGACACCAAAAATTGCCGATGGTTCTCCCACCCTAGCCGCACTGTTCTACTCGTCCTCTTTACCCTCTCGCAGCCCTCTCTAGAAAATAATATAACCCTAGGTTTCTCAATATTTATAAAAGCATAAGGGGCCCTCTCTTCAATAATTAAATACACTCTCACTAACTGGCCCCACTCAAGTTTAAAAGTTTAGTCCAACCCAAGTAAAACTAACAGGCCCAATGATATTAAACATATTCAAGTATACACATTCAAATTAGCTTAACTTTGTCTATCCAAACAAAATATAAGTTATTCGAGTTCAAAAGAATTTTCAAAATAAATGTAGTACAAAAGCAACAATAATATTTTTTTATTAGAAAGAAATTTGAAAAAGAAAAATGAAAGAATTAATTATAGGTATAAAGAATATTACTTTTTTTTAAAGGAAAAAGCGGGATGTCACATACCCTCTCGTGGTGTGTGCTAGCTCGCGAATCGGTGCTTTCAAGGAAAATTCAGCTGCAATGTGCCATTGTGCCAATTGCATGAATCCAGATCGCTAACTTCTGAATGGATTCCTGGCTAACGTATAAAGTAAACATCCCCCATGTGTAGTCAGTAGCGTGCAAAGGCTGTTGGTGCAGTCCTAGCAAGCTCAAAGGCACATAAATAGAGGAGTCAACAACTGCTGTTGCTACGAATCAAACTCCAGATGTGTTGGTGTTGGTTCAAAACATCTAGTGCTGGGCTGGAGTACCATTAATTGTAATATGCAGCATTAGCTTTCTGTATACATACTAACAGAACTGTATTTTAAGCTTCATAATAATTGTGTGTGTGTGTGTGTGTATACGGCACTTCTAGTGAGGGATCCCACACGCTTTTTGCGTGTGGACTTCTAATCTCGACCGTCGCATCTCATCTGATGGCCGAGGTGCATTGCATCCTGGCCGTTGGACGGCCGAGATTGCGTGCGGGATCCATCATCTGAAGCGGACTGTATTTAAAGTACTAGCGTGTAAATTATACATTTTGTGGTGACATATATTCACATATATAAATGCACATGGATGCTCTGGAAGCTCCAGCTCTCATGATTTTTGCACAAAGGAAACTCTCACGTTCACTCCTACTTCCGTTCCCATTCGCTCTCGTGCACTAGGTGACTTAGGTCATGACTACTGCTGCTATTTGTTCAAAAATATGTGCCTGAGTGTCAGGTTCCTGTCGGTAGCTGTTAACCCTCGCGACAAATGAAGTTTTCCATTCGACCACTACCTTTGTCTCCCACCAGCAAGCGCAAAAGAAAAGAAAAAGCATAAACAGAAACTAGAAAGAAAAGAACTAAGGTAGAGGTTTCAAGTTTCATAGGCTTGACTTATAAGGCAAGGAATACTTTTCTTGAGAAGTTTGTGAAAGCGAATAGACAACTTCACTCAAGTGGTATTATGCTTACATTTCTTAGCTGCTTATCACGTACGTAAAAAAGAATATTGTATAGATGCATGTAAGCTCTTTCCTGTATTAACATATTTAAGTCAGCTCATTTCATAAACTTTCTTTAGGCAGGCTCATCACGAAGAACATACACCCCAAGGAAATAAAAATTACATTCCGCTGGATAGTGGAATGTTGTTCTTTGCAAAGATATTTAGATTGTAGCCATCAATTTTGCAAATTATATTTGAGTCGTTGATTCTCTATCTCACTCTTCTGGTGCTGCTGCTTGGGCAGAAACTGCATAAACCTGTTGCTTCGTTTCTATGAGACTTCAATTTAGGACCTAACGAAAGTTTCGGCCCATACTTATTAAATGTTTTACTTTTATCCTTTATGTTGAGAGTGTATCCTCTTGTTTTTTTAAAGAAAAAAAAAGGTATAAAGAGTGATATAATATCAGATATTCGGAATGTAGATATGCTTTTTTCTTTGTGGAAATCGGAATTGTATTTCCCACTGGACGTCTTTGAATTTTTGACTGGGCCATTCATCCTTATGAAGGATCATATGGGATGCACTGATCTACATGGAAGTCACCAGTTTAGGGGCCCCCTCTGCTTTAATTAAGCATTGGTTGAGGTGCACAGACAATGTGATTTAGCACCTTCCTGTTAGGGACTAACATTCTAGGAAGTAGATTGATATAAACTTAATTTGTGGGTGCACCTGAGACCTCATCTTCACTGAACTTGCTTTGATCTATACTGTGTTCACCCTCACAAGCACAATAGTCTCGACCCCGCGTCACAGTTGATGATCTCAACCTGCTTATGCTGATTCCTTGCTCCCTTCCCTCCTTTTATAGAATTCTAGTGCTTGAAGTCCATAAATTACTGGATAAGTGAATTATTGAAGCTTGTTTAGTCTTGTGCTTGCGCTCTCATACCTTCCCTTTTTATTTCTTTGTAAGAAAATGAATTTTTTTCAATTGATTTTGTTGTAAAGGGTTCCCCTTTTCTAGAAGGAAGAGCGCTTGTGATATCTCATTGTAGGACAGGTTTTTGTCATTTTTTGAAATTCTGGGTTGCATTGGTTCGAACAAGTCTTGTTTTTTCAATCATATTGTAACAGTGTTAGATTTTGTGCTGATCATAATTTCCTTCTAATTGCATTGTTGGTGGTTCCAGAGCTTTCCCAGAAAGTTTTTAGCTGAAACTGGAATCAAAATGGACCCAAAAATGTCTTTACGCGATGATCACGGGAAGTTGTGGCCTATCAGTATTTACCATGATAGTGATGGTCGAGCAAGTTTCGGAAAGGGTTGGGGGGATTTTCGGAACCATCACAAGCTTGGTGTCCCTACCAACAACCGCTGTGCATTTGAGTTTCTCTTGCGCAGAGGAAGAAGAAGAGTATGCAGAGAAATAGCGGTGCATATTCCCCATGCCAAGGGCAAATAAACTCCCAAAGATACAGAACTACGAGGCAACTGTACTTTACAGACTACTTGCTTCATTTTATCTGTCATCTTGAATTTTCCCAACGTGCGTAGGAGTTTGGATTGTTGAGCTGATGCGACAGAGCATTGTTGTATCCACTCATTGAGCATGGTACAAATTGTATATACTACCCAAGATTGAGGATTTGTAAACAGTATAGTCTTGGCGGCTAGCATTACTTTTGGAGCATTTTGATTCCAGGAGAGACGAACTTTTAAGAAGTATTTTGCCTTCACTTTGATGAATGAATGTTGGAAAAATTAGTAGTATAATGAACTTTTAAGGAACGTTTAGAGAGAGAAGCTCTGGGGTGGGTCCCCCCCTTTTCCTCCACCTTCCTTCTTCTTCTCCTCTCAATCTCCCATCTCCAGGCTTCTCCTCTCGTCCTGTTTTCTTTCTACGCCTATGGTTGTGAGGTGGTTGAGACTTCCTCCTTCGAGAGCTGAGACCTCCCACTATCCCCATCATTTTTGGATTTAGAAGCCAGATTGTAGATTTTAGGTCTGGTTTGGAACTAGTTCACTGGCGATGAAGACAGCATCTGCGGCGGCTTCTGCCTTCAGTCTAAGGTGGGACGAGTTTAAGTTGGTGCGGCGGGTCATCCAGGATGGTTTGCTCTGTGTTCATACCTGGTCTTTCAACTTTGGCCTCTCCAAAACCCTATTCACGAGTGTGTTTGACAGGTCCAGCTCCAGTGTTGTGGTTTTAAGCGGCTTTTCTTTTTGGATTTGTTGTTTTTAGTTGTTTCTGTATTTTCGAATCGGTAGTGTCTCCTTTTATTGTACTCTTTTCTTATATATAATATCTGTATTTTCTGGCTGGTCAAAAAAACAGAAGAAAAAGATATCCAATAAAGTAAATCAAAGAACAATCTCACTGAGCTAAAGCACGCCGATGGCATTGTCCTTAAAGGTTAATTCGCACCCCTTCGGAGCCAATGACTCAGTGCATAGGGCTTGCGGCATGCAACCTCCCAGGATTTAACTATATATCCTTCTCCTCCTAACTTGCACCAGCCGGAAGAGGATTTGAACAACCCCTCTTTGATGGTTCCTCTTTTTAGACAAAACACCCAACACGCGAAGGCCGGCTCGGCTAAACCCAATTTTTTTGGGCTCCGGGCAGGCCTGCCTTGGTGCTGGCCCAGTTCAGGTCCGTTTCAATGCGTTCCGGGTTGATTTCGGGCTAAAAACAGCAACGATTCTTCCCACGGTGACGTCCAACCTCAAGGTCTCTGTAGACACCTCCCGAAGCGGGGCATCGCCATACAGATTGATCATCGTTTGTTTGTTTGGTTGTTTGCTTCATAAACCAAAATTGTGGATATTCCCATGGCTAGGAACATCGCCACATGATAGCAATTATCATCAAAACAGAGTCGCCACCTAGTTTATAAAACTAGAAAAAACAATTAGAGATTCCGGGTACGGGAGCCAAAAGTACAATAAGGGGAAGGTGTTAGGCATCCCTCTTTGCCTAGTCGTGAGACTGGCCCATAGTTGTCTGACATAAGATTAACACATGCTCTATGTAATTCTAACACGTAAACTGATTAATTAGCCTTTAAATAGTTAATGGTGAGCCAAGACTGTAATTGAAAGCATGCATCAAAAAGCAGAAATAAACAGATATGTCCCAGGGAGATGGCTCCCGCGGTTGATGAATGGATTTCACGGCCGAGGGATCCTCCTGGTTTGATGTACCGACCGACGAATTGAAGATCCAACCGATGTTCTTCCTCATACCAGACAAAAAGACTAATAGAAGATTAGAATGCTACGATTGATAAATAAATACTGAAAATAAACTTAACCAAAGGCCCCTGGGCCTCACCACCTTGATCCCTCAGTGGCTTGATTGCTTTAGATTAAGGGTGATTGACTGAATTGCTTCTCGAAAAACCCTAGGGTTAGGGTTTGGACCTCGGGGGTTCAATCGTCAGATTGACGCTGCCTTCGAGAGGTTAGGGGTTTTGCAGAGGGGATTTGAGAGAGTACGTGTGCAGAATTTCGTGGCTTTTGGGGGTGATTGAATGAATTAATTTCGGAACCCAAGGGCTCCTTTATATAGGCATAGGGATGACACACCTCAACCAATCAAAATCGAACGATTGAATTGGAGTTATAAGGCAATACGAACTCTTTATGGTAATTGTCACAGGGCTGTTTTTTGCCTAGAAATATACCCGTGATGGCACCAAGTTCGCCAGCAACTTGGTCTTAGCCAACTAGTGTTTACTCACACACCCGTTATATTTTGAACGTCTAGAATACACACAAGAGTTACGGGAACTGTCCCAACCTTTATTAAGCACCGACTTACAAAGGAATACACTTAAGAGCCTAGACAGAACACCCCTCTGCCTTAGGCTACGAAAATGCCTTGCCTAAATAGGCTTACAATCATAAAAATGTGGCCACTAAGTACATGAGATCATGGGGGCAAGCCCATGATCTTGCAGTTGACACCCCCAACTACCCTAGGGCTGTGCTGGCTTTGCCAGAATCTGCCAGCACATTGAAACCTGAAACTGCTTGGCTGTAACTGCCGATAACTGCCTGTTTCTGCCTTTGACACCTGTCCCATGCTGCCAGCATCATGTGCTACCCGTTTCCTGCCTTGGACACCTGTCCCATGCTCCCAACAACATGTGCAGAATGCTGTTAACCGTCAATAAACGTTTTGCCCGAGCCAACTCCAGGCTGCCTGGCCAATTTCGTGATCCAACCCCAACTCCCAATACTTAGCCGTTTTCCTCGATTGCCTTGTCCCACAAGCCTGCTTCCCGTTGGCATCCATGCCTCGATATCATCGGGCCTTCACGTGTATCACGACTGCCACTTGCCTAAGGGGCCAGTGTCGACACCAACCGATACCATGGGTCACCTTGTAAAGACATGCCTGCCTCATGCCTTTGTTTCCACCGGTTGGCTAGGGTGTATGGTACCACCGCTAGCCAAGCTTAGCAAGCCTTGGAAATCAAGGTGCTAACAGTAATCCTCTAATGTAGCCTGAATGCATCGGGATTTGGTTGTCAGAGTTTTGATGATCGGATCAAACGTATGACAGAACATTCCAAAATCTGGAAAATAGACGATCTGGTGGCCGGTTAAAGGATCTGGCGGCCGAATGAATGATTAAGCGGCCGAAGGATAGACCTGGCAGCTGAAACATCAATCTCTCGGGGGAGATTTTCAAGTAACAAGTTTCACAGGTGAAGAAATGATGTTGAGGCCGTGAGATCAATGTTATGGCCGACATATGGATTCTCCTGGGATACAGTATTTCTGTCTGAAAGGCTATTTGGCTCTGGATTGGGTCCTTTAAGTGGCTAGAAGTTCTCACCATAAGTCCTAAGGTTTACAAGAAATCAATCAGCAATTATTGTATCCATAATATCATCGGGATGGTCCCTAATGTGGGACTTGAAATAATTGTTAGGCCAAATTGGGGTGTCTACAGACTCGTAATCCAACCTTGGCGCAAAATCTGCTTTATTTCTTGCGAAAGTAACAAAGACACAAAAACAAAATAAAGCACGGCATCAAGCAGAAAATGAGATAAAATGCAACTCTAATGCGCTAACTTGCCCTACTTAGGCGCTCATATCTACGATATTGCGCGCCTATCCCCCCCCAACTTGAGCATTGCTAGTCCCGAGTAACGAATGAAAAGAAATATATCAAAGCAAAGACCAACAAAACACAAATGGGGATACGAAGGTTATGCACGCTGTACAATAAATAGGCGGGGCAAAAGATTTTCGCCTTCTCACTCACCTGCAACTCAAATATATGCATGCCTTGGCAAAAAGGTGAACACAATTAGCGTCGAAATGAAAGCAGAGATAAATGCTCCACGAAGGCAACGATGCTACACTCGCTCACCGACACTCAAATATCCCATGAAAAAGCGCTTGGCGAACTACGTGGGACCGAACCAAAGGCCACTACGCGCCAAAGACAACGCTCAAGAAAAATAAAAACACAATATATATAATCACGATTCCACAAAATGAGCAACATTAAAATAAAACATGCACGAACGAGAGTTTAATATCGTGCACAAGATCCACTATAGATTTAATTACGCTTATATCGACCATGGTTCCAATGAAAGGGAAACTGCAAATTAGGCGGCGGCCTATAATAGCGCAAGGTCATCTACCTAGATTGGCCACCACCTTACCCCTAACTACCAAGCATTCACCCACTGGTGCCAACCAAACCAAATCCAAACAATAAAACAAAACATCCACAATATTTATTACAGACCCACATAAAATAATAGAAAATAAAATAGTCCACCGACACTATAGACTCAAAACATCACATAAAATTACACCACCACCACCCTAGCGTCATGCATCACGGGAGTCCAACTTAATTCGCATCGCTCTCGGCAAAGTCGTCGCTGACCTCCTACTTCGGAAACTGGGGTGGCTCATATGGAGCCGAGGACTGCCTTTTCATATGACCATATAACCATTTGTTCTGATGTGCCAGCAGGCGCTAATTCTGACCAACTTGCCTCAACTCCTTTTTAATCTTCTGCTGGCTCTTGGGGTCAAACTGTTCGACGAAATTCAAATTTTTTTTTTTTGTGTTTTTTTTAAACAAACGACACCCATCAAGACTTCTTCAATTTCACCTCCAACAACAATGATACTTCAAATTCCAATGTAACAAGACACCCATTATGCACAAAGCTAGACCCTCCAACTACAATCCAACCCACACACCGGTTTCCTAGGCTAGACTTAGGAACTGACTTGGACTGGTTTAAGATTGGTCAATGGGACTCGTATATGGTCTAATCATGCAAAAATGCCTTGTCTTATCCTCTATGCACGTTACCAACTCTCAGAAATATCTAACTACTCAAATGTGAAACAAGAGCCTACTATAGTTCGCAAATGCGAGAAAAAGAAACAAAGGACATGAAAATGTTTATCAGGATGCACCATTAACTACGTGGGGACATCTACTCAATGACTATAGCACCAACATGTTCAAAGATGACACCAAATATATGCATGAACTTGAGTTAAACATGCACAACAATTCGGCTAATTCTAACATGCTTGCCTAGTAACACAATCAAGCATAACAAACGTATCCCCGAATAAATAAAAATTAAAAAATTTACCCTAGCAACGCAACAAAAACATGTACAAAGTACAGCCTCCCCCAACTAGAAACATGCTATGTCCCTAGAGCATGGAGACACAAATAAATAAAGTACAAGGGAGAAGAAATGGACCTATGGGTGGCAACCAACCACCATGACCTTGGTCGATGTTTGTGGAATTTGCTGTCACCGTGCCATCCACACCCTGCAAAAGACCGATCTTCTCCATGGCTTTGAGTATGTTCTTACTTATGAAGATAAGGAGGGTGATTGGCCGACTACCGAACATGTGAATGACATTAGTACCGCCCGACTCTTGTTATCCTAGCCCCCACAGATAAAAATAAAAAAAATACTCCACCAAATCTTTACGCGATCAACGTGTCATACTTTTCTCCCCATCCCTCGCCGGTGGGGCAATGAACTGGAGGCGATACAAGACCATTATTCTAATTTTTTTTGGAATTTCAATCTTCTATTTTTTGATTTTTTTTCTTTTTTCTTCCTTTTTTTAACAAGAAATAAAACAACAACTATACATGGATTGTGTCAAAACTTGGAGCCCCTATCGTAAAGCTTTATGTAATGGGAGACTTGAAGAATCGTCCTCCAGCATTACTCCTAGTAAGTTTTCATCCTTTGACTTTTTCCCACTTATATTTTCATCCTTCCTCTTTTTTAATACCAATAGTACCCTTATATATATATATAGAGCAAAGAAATTAGGGACGAGAACTTAAGTCCTCCCATCCCCATGATTATTCCGGCCATTAATATCCCATTGATTTCGCCTTCCAATCCTGGAATCTCTACAAAAATGGAAACCATTCCATTTGAACTTTGGGCTCCCCATTTTTCTGTAAACCATTCCATCCGCAGTCCTCGGTCCGAACTCAATCGTGGCAACGAAGACAGAAAAATCGTCCATGATCTCACATGTCCCCACCACCGCCGCCGATTCCCTCCTCCCTCTCGCCAATCAATCATCCTCCGTCGTCATTAATGAAGCCGACAGAAATCTCCCTCCGATACCGTTGTTGTCCACCAAGTCCCTCATCCCTTTCGCCAATCAATCATCTTCTATCGTCGACGAAGTTTAACGGAGAAGTGGGCGTTATCGTGGTTGCCGTTGATTTCGCCGGAGCAAATCTTCAAGAGGTAGTCTTCGAGTTCTTAGCTAGATCGATGGCCCAATTGGTTTCCAAGTCACGAAGGGGTTGCATCATGTGGAATCGCCCACAGCTGTTGTTGGCTTCTCCTCGCCCATCCCGCCACCATCCTCCATCGCCATCCCATAGACATTACGAAAGAGTTGGTTATGTATTATGCTAGTACCTAGTTTGCCACACAGTGGGTTCATGAAGCAGCATTGTTTGAAGGTGAATCTCTTGGTTTTGGCTTCCAAGAAGGTGGTGATGGTTTTGATATATTTTTTTATTGGCTTGTTTCGGTATCACAAATAAACCATGAATTGGCAATTGAATATATATGGTTTTTTGTTGTCTTGTTTGTGATAGAGATAAACCATGTTTTTGTTTGGTTTATAACTTGTTTGGATATTAATGGTTTATTCGCAAAAATAAACCATGAATCGACGATTGAATATTCATGATTTTTTGTCATCTTGTTCATGATAGAGATAAACCATATTTTTGTTTGATTTATGATATTCATGGTTTACTTGCAGAAATAAACCATGAATCGACGATTGAATATTCATGATTTTTTTGTCATCTTGTACCATGGATTTGAAGGGTTTTTTTTTTCCTGTTTATGGTTGGTTTGGATATTCATGGTTTGTTAACCATAAATTGGCGATTGAATATTCATGTTTTTTTCTCGTCTTGTTCGTTGATTTTTTTTGGTTTATGGCTTGTTTGGGTATTCATATCATGATTATTAATGGAGGTTATCATGATGATACACGGATTAAATGGTTTTTTGTTTATGGCTAGTTTGGGTATATGGTTTATTAACCATGAATCGGCGATTGAATATTCATGTTTTTTTTTTCTCGTCTTGTGCATTGATTTTTTTTGGTTTATGGCTTGTTTGGGTATTCATATCACAATTATTAATGGAGATTTTCATGACGATACACGGATTAAATGGTTTTTTGTTTATGGTTGGTTTGGGTATTCATGGTTTATTAACCATGAATCGGCGATTGAATATTCATGTTTTTTTTTCTTATTTTGTTTGTTGATTTTTTTTTGGTTGATGGCTTGTTTGGGTATTCATACCATGATTATTAATGGAGGTTTCTAAGACAATACACGGATTGAATGGAAAAGACTTTCTGTTAATTTTGGAAAAAGAATAACAAAGATTTGAACCTACCCACAAAATTAGAAAATGATTGAATCCCACTAATTAAGGAATACAATACACATATGTCGATATTTTATTAAAAAGGCTAAGATAGGTAATTTACCTCCGGAAGGATGAAAACATAATAGTTCAAAACGTGTTGGATGAAAACTTACGCGGGATGAATTATGAGGATGAATATTTAAAAACTCCTTATGTTATTGACACAAAATTGCCCTTACTAATCGGAACTGGGCACACGATTCTTATTTTAATAGCGGCGTGCGAAGTTATAAAACCCAAGTCAATGATGGGTACCCCTATTGTTAGGAGCCAGCTCGACTTCTCAGTGAAGAGAGTGGTACGCAAAAGCTACCCGTCAAAACTTAAGACTATGGGTCACCCAATGGCTTAAGAATTGGGTCCCAAGTGGCGCCACACGCATCCTTGATCGCAAGCATCTCCATCAAACTTCCTACCTCTGGAGAATCTAAGAATGACGCCTCCTCGACGGTTAAAGCTATCTCTAGAGGATCCTTATACAAAATACTATTGACATGCTCTTGCATCAGCGTGTCGATCAAACTCACCTCATACACTTCCTCATCATCCTCGACTCGGCTATCCACATTAAACACATTCACCTCCATTTTCAAATCCCCAAATGACATTTGGACTTGTCCATTTTTGCAGTTCATGACGGCATTGGAGGTGGCTAGAAAAGGACGACCAAAGATGGTAGGAGTCTTCTCGAAGACCTCTAGTATCGGGCATGTGTCCAGGACAACGAAGTCAACTGGAAAGAGGAACTTGCCCACCTGGATTAGAACATCATCCACCACCCCCTTCAAAACTCTCACACTCCGGTCAGTCAATTGTAGCGTGACCAGTGTGGCTCTCAGATCGCCTAGGCCAAGCCTCAAGTACACAGAATATGGGAGCAAGTTGACACTTGCTCCTAAATCTAGCAAATCCTTATCAAACTTCTGGCCTGCAATAGTTATAGGGATTGTGGGACAGCCGAGGTCTTTACTCTTGATTGAGATATCGGCCCGGAGAATGGAGCTCACATGCTCCATCAAGAGCACTTTGTCCTGACTTTCAGTCCTCCGTTTTGAAGTACAGAGATCCTTCAAAACCTTCACAAACTGAGGAATGGTGACAATGAGTTCCATCAATGAGATAGGAAACTAAACTTTCTTGAATAACTCAAGAATCTGGAAGTTCACATTGACTTTGGGTTTCGCTACCAGGCGATGGGTTTATGGAGCAACGGGTGGCGATGGAGTCGTGGGGGCTGCAGGCGCAGACACCACCACTTCAGGAGACTCTGAATCTCTCTCTTCCATAGGAACACTTCCCAAGTCTGGGATGACTGCTGGTGCAGCTACTAGCATCGGGGATGGAACAGATTTCTGCTTGGGAGGAATATCTTTGTCGATCACCTTCCCACTTCTGAGAGTGGTGATCGCCTTAGGCTCCTCCAGATTGGGATTCAAATTACTTGGGGTAGAAGAATCACCCACAAAATGAGTACTGGTGGCATTGACTTGAGGTTGAAAGGGAAACCATCCCTTCTCCTGTTGGACTTGTCCAACTGCCGCCGTTAACTGGGTCAACTGGGTCCTAATGTCTCCAATTGCCTGTTTGGTCTGCTCAGTGAAGCTTAACTGAGACACATGAGAGCCTTCAACATCTCATTAGTCTGCATAGCTCGTGGGGGATGATGGTTTATGCCTGGGGTGTAAACACCCCAATTTGGCCTAACGATTATTTCAAGTCCCACCTTGGGGACTATCTCGATGATGAATGGATACAGTGATTGCTGATTGACTACTCGTAAACCCATGGACTTTTGGTGAGTACCTTTAGCCACTTAGAGGACCCAATTCAGAGCCAAATAGCCTTTCAGACAGAAAAACATCCTAGGAAAATATATCTGTTGGCCGCAAGATTGATCTCATGGCCTCTACTTCATTCTTTCACATGTGAAACATATTGTTTGAAAATCTCCTTGAGAGATTGATTCCTCACCCGCAAGAAACATTCCTCGGTCGCCAGATCCTTCCTCGACCGCTAGATCGTCCTTTTTCTAGATTCTGGAATGTTCTATCAATTGTTTGATCCATGCTCAAAAGCCTACCAGCCATTCTCCAATTCTTCAGGGCTACGAAAGCATATTCGAGCAAAGATCTTGTTACCCTATAATTCCATTTCACTTCACGCCATTTGATTGGCTGAGGTGAATCATCCATTGCCTATATAAAGAGGCCTTAGGGTTCCAAAATTAATTTGATCATTCACCCTCTCTAGCTATAATACTCTGTAGAAATACTCTTTCATACTCTTTCTACAAAAGCCCTAAAATCCCGAAGGCAACTGCACCCCAAGCAATCAAACCCCGAAGTACAAACCCTAACCCTAGGGTTTCGAGAAGCAAGTCAGTCAATTACCCCCAATCCAAAGCAATCAAGCAATTGAGGGATCAAGGTGGTGAGGCCTAGGGGCCTATGGTTTGAATCACTTTTTGTTTCTGTACTTTAATTGTAGTATTTTGATTTCCTGATTAAATTGTTTGTCCTAGTGTGAGGAAGAGCATCGATTGGGACATCGTTCCCATGGCCGGTACATCGATCCAGAAGGATCCCTCGGCCATGACATCAATTCATCGGCTGCGGGATCCATTCTCTGGGACACCCTGGTGTTTTCTTGCTTATTTCATTGCATGCTTCCATTGTTGTTTTGGCTCATTGTATTAACTATTTAAAGGATAAAAACAGGTTCTGTGTTTAGAACTAAATAAAGCAAGCTCTAATCATATGTTGAATGATTATGGGCCAGTCTCATGACTGGGCAAAGTGAGGTGCCTAACACCTTACCCTTATTGTACTTTTGGCTTCCGTACCCGGAATCTCTAATTGTTTTTCCTAGTTTTATAAACTAGGTGGCGACTCTGTTTTGATGATAATTGTTATCGTGTGGCAATGTTCCTAGCCATGGGAATATCCACGATCTTGGTCTATGAAGTGGAATTGAACAAAGAGGATATCTCTATGGCGAAATGCCCCGTTTGGGAGGTGTCTATAGTTTTTGGTGTCTCTGCTGGGGACTTGACAACCATAGCCTGAAAGTTTGAAATAAGATTAATGCCTGCTTTATTTAATCCTTGTATCACGTGCATCGACTGGGCAATCTCGTTGAGTTCACCTAATACCCCGGCATGTCACGGGCTATGTTAGGGGTTCAAGCAAACTCCATAGTCACTTGTACCTAGTGGTATATCAAAGAGGGGATAACCCGATTGCTGCCTATGATAGGCTGGTGAAAGGACTGGCGCTCTTTGACAACGGACCACCTTTGAGACTACCAAAACCTACATGTGTTAGAAGCCATAGAACCTATCAAAATAGGGCACGAACCTATAGGTTAGGAACCTACATGCATTTGTTGATAAAGTTATTCCTCACACCCATTGTATATATGTATGTTGTAAAGTTGTTTTGCAGGATAGCTTTAGGGGCTTTTGAAATCAAGAAAAAGGGGTAAGCTAACCAATCTAACTAAAGAAAAATTTTCAAGTAAAAATGGCTACGTCACTGTTCATATTCGATTCGCACTTTCAATTTGTCACCAAGCTATCTGGCCCACTCAATCTCTCTGTCAAGATTTTGACCCTTCAAAGTACATCACCCTTGGCGAATCAACCAAAGCCTAAGGTGGTAATCTCTGAAGATAATCACATTATGTTCACAAGAATAGTCAACGATGAAGAGGTGGAAGAAATAATTGAAGAAGAAGAACTTCGCAGGGTCCCAATCTACTTTTATGACCCTTATGCACCTACCGATGACTACTGGCCAATAAACGAAGTGGATAACCTTGAAGTGGAAAAGGAAGGGGCAAAGGAAAAAGAATCTGCTGACAATGATTCACTAGACGAAGTATCACTAAACCTACTCTTTGATGAGGAGGTCACCAACGATGAAATAAGGGTGACCCACCCTATCACAGATAGGTTTGGCAATTGGTGGGGATTTGTTGGCACGCAGAAAGTTGACAATAGTGATGAAACAGAGATCGAAGCTCAACTAGAGGAAGCAACGGCAGTGGCAAATCAAATGGCCCTTCAAGATTTGCATGGTGACGATAATGAAAGTGCGAATCAAGATGACAGTGAAGTGCTGATGATCAACCTTGGTGAGGAGAAAGATTGCTCTGAGCTAATTGTGGATGCTGCAAAAGGGGCTTACCCAAACTGGACCGTGGAACACACTCTAAAATACAAAAAAAAAAAATGCTAATAACTCCGATCTTAATTCCAATTCTGATTCCGATTCTGAGTCAACCCAATCTGAGTCTAGTTTTTCGTCTTTTCAAACTACTGAGTCTAGTGAGGGAGGCCCGGTCAAAACACCAAAGCATAGTATCTATTTTGAATTTGACTCTAAAATGTCTTTCGACGATTTTTGCGATGAGAAGGAAGATTTAGAGTATTTCGCTTTGCCTATGATTAACTGTGTGGATTCTGATAATCCAATTTTGGAGGAAGAAGTTCCAAAAGTAATTCTAGAATTCATCAAGAGAGAAGAAGAGAAGAAGAGAGGTGTGCCAAACATTTTTCTGATGAAATATGTAGAGACCTGTATTTTTATTTTTTATTCTGAATTATTCCGGAGTCTTATAAAATGTTAGAATACGAGCTGCATGTGAGAGAATGCCGTAGATGTTTATTTTGGGATTAAACGCGAACTAGTGAGAAGATATAAGGGTAATTACGTGACAGGTGTATGTGTGTGTGTTTGGTGTGAGTGGAGGGAATTATTTTCCCATCCCACTCTCCTAATTGTTCCAGGGGAGACTTTACTCTTTCATTTCTTTTTTTTTTCTTCTCATCTTAGCCGATTCTCTCTCTTCGGCTCTCCCTCTCTCTGCCGAGTCTCTCTCTCTCTCTCTCTCTCTCTCTCTCTCTCTCTCTCTCTTTCTCTCTTTCTCTCAACCAAAAACCCACCAAAACCACTTGAAATCTATACAACTCCAATTTATCTCTTTTATGCGATTCCAACCTTGAATTTCGTGGGTATTGCTTGGAGGGCGCTGTTCAAGGTTGAGATTGAAGATCTTGGAGTCAAAGCTTGATTAATCTTGGGGATCTTGCTCTCCAAACTCGAGGTAGGGATTTCTTGCACATGTTATGCGTAAATACGATGTTTATGTTGATAGATCGCGCGTATTATAGTTGTTGTCGTTGATACCAGATTCTAGCAAGTCTCGGCTGTCCTTCGTTTCATAACGGTGTTCAAAATTGTAGTTGAGGTCGCTGTTTTGTATTTCCTGGAAATCTGTCGAACTGAGAAAAGTTGTCCGAAATTTCCAGGTTCCTACCGGTAGAACCTCTTCCCTACTGGTAGAAATGGCCTCCTACCGGTATAACTCCCTCCCTACCTGTAACGACCCCAATTTTGGGTACGTTAATGAGGCATTTATTACATAATAAAGAGAGTCTGACTCATTATTACATCATAAATACATCAAAGGGTACATTTATTCAACAAAGGAGAAACTAGGGCTCCTAACTACTGCTCCGCTTGCTCCTCCATTCTGGCAAGCTCTTCAGCTCCGAAGGCCTCCAAGGTGAAGATCTCGCCTTGTTTATTTATGAGGTCTGACACATTATACTGGCGTCGTCACCAATATAATATGTCAGGGTCACCAATAGGTAACACCGTGAGCTACAACGCTCAATAGTAAATCCTTAACCACCAACCTTACAACAACAATTCAATCACAACACACTAACAATCACATATGCACATTCGTTAATCATCTATCGTTGGTGTCCAAGATTCTCGTGTTTCTCCTACGCGACTCGTTGTAGACCGTGTTAACATTTTCATTTACAAATCATCCTTTCGAAATCATTTGCATTGGCTCCGTACCGCGGATAACCAAGCCTTTCATAAATCATTTGCATTGGCTCTGTACCGTGGATAACCAAGCCACACTCCCAGCCTCGGTTCCGCCGCGCCGGGTTCCCGAGTATCCTCACAATGGTTCCGCCGCGCTGGGTTTCCAGTGGCACACAATTGCATTGGCTCCGTACCGCGGATACCAAGCTACACACCCTACCTCGGTTCAGCCGCGCCGGTCTCCCGAGTATCCTCACAATGGTTCCACCGCGTCGGGTTCCCATTGGCACACACACAACTCACATAACACCCTCGAAATAGTCATTATGTAGTTTCCAAAATATTTCCCTCCTCGGAAACACATTTTCTTCCTTGTTAACCACACCCTAGGTGCCATATTTCTAACTTTCTCGGTTTTCGAGTCTCGTTATCATGCATAGACTTCCGCGGTAGGACTTAAATATACATGAATCATTCATTGAAAATCTTGAAGTTTAAACTAGCAAGATCACCCAATTCTATTTTGCTAAATAATGTTCAAATCTACACTTAAAGCAGAATGCCACATGTTCGGACGCCCTGGGAGTGAAAAATCACTTATGCTTTATCACGCCGCAAGTAATACAAGCAATTCATAGATGCATGCTTAAAGATCAAAATACAAGTACTTCTAAACAAACGATAAGTTCTATCTTTCGAAATACGTTAAGTATAATCTACTGAGTAGAGATTAATCTACATATACTTAGAGATAAGGGATAAGAATGATCTACCTTGATCCAAAACTAGTCGGGGCCGAATAAGCTAGTTGAAAAATTCTACTGGTGGTGAAACTCGCAAATCTAGCCCGAACTTTGGATAGCAGTAACTCGGTCAATCTTAGGCCGAATATGATCTTTCTTGGGTAAAAATCGAAGCTCTAGAAATGCTCTACAACTTTCGTGAAGGAAGTTGATCCTAGAAACTACTTTAGGTAGGAGAAAAATGGTGATAAAGGAAGAGACAGTAAGCTGTCTGGAAAAGAAAATCTGAGATTTTTACTGAACTTTGGATGACAATATCTTTGTCATTTCTTCACTGATTGGGGTGGTTCTTGGGCCTAACTTGAAGGTCTCGAAGTTCTCTACAACTTTCCTGAAGAAAGTTGGCTCTAAAAACTACTCTAAGCAGGAGAAAACTGAGGATTTACGAAGGGACAGTAGGCTACCTGGACAAACAGAAATGGTTTCTAGAGAGAAGTGAGAGCAAAGCTTGAAGGTGTGAGTTTGAAGGTGTGAATGGCTTCTATTTATAGGCCAAGACTTGAGCTCCTTCTCTCTCTAAGGCCGCCCCCCCCCCCCTCTCTCTACCTCAAAGCTTGCATGGCTAGGATTTGATTCTTGGAAGACTTGGTGGGCAAGAAGAATAGTTGTACAAGATTCTTGTTTAAACAATAATAGAAGGACAATAAAGGACTAGATTTTTGGCTTGGAAGAGTTCACACCAAGGATCTTAAGTACAAAGGAAGATCAAGGAAGGTACAATCCCATCTCCTTCTTTCTTCCTTCCTCTCTCTCTCTCTCTCTCTCTCTCTCTCTCTCTCCCTCCTTGGCCGATTCTCTCTCCTCCCTCTCTCCCGGCCTCTCCTATCTCTCTCTCTCTCAGCAATTCTCTCTCTCTCTCTCTCTCTCTCTCTCTCCTAGTACACTATATATATATATGTACAAGAACAATAAAATACTAGGTACTTTTAGTACTAGAGATCAAAGAAGACTTAAAGACTAACCTATTGACCAATGGGTAATAAATCCCCTAATGGTTAATAACCAAGGGATAATAAAGGATAAGGTACTTATATAATAAACTAAGCTCTTAGGAAAGACTACATGTCTTTTTGCATGTGGCAAATACACATATGTATATATATACATGTACTTATCAAGATATAATAATGGAGGAGCTATTGTCCAATGGGTAAAGGTTACCCTAATAATTATTGTCCAATGGTTAAAGGCAAAACGGTTCAAAAGGTTCATCTAGTAACTAGGTGAGTTCTAGTTTGGTTTCTCCAACTAATTGGTTAGAAACTAACTAAATAGGTCAAGTAGGGTTTCTCGTTGAAAGTTAACCAAATGACCAAAATTCAACTATGACGGAAATTTTAACAAGAAATTGTATAGCCTCTCAAGAGAAATTAAGCAATTTAAAATAACAATGAGATTTTTATTCGTTAAAAATCGGAGTTGTTACAACCTATCCCCCTTAAACAATTTCGTCCTCGAAATTAGGTGCACGCTTAGACTCGAACAGGTGGGGATAACTCGCTTTGATGGTTTCCTCCCTCTCCCATTTGGTTTCTCCAGATTCTCGGTGCTTTCATCGAAATCGTACCAATTTAATGGTCTTGTTTCGGATGATCTTCTCGCTTCGGTCTTGAATTTCTATCGGCTCTTCCTCGTACATTGCATCTTCATCGATGGTGATGTCTTCCCAATTGAGGACATGGGGGGTAAGGCTAGATACTTGCAAAGCATTGAAACGTGATACACGTTATGCACTCTATCCAGCTGTGGTGACAGGGATAGACGATACGCAACCTTCTCGATCTTCTCTATGTTATCGGAGGGTTCGATGTAGCGTGGCGACAGTTTTCCCTTCTTCCCAAATTTGACGACTCCTTTCTTTGATCAGGGGATCTCCCACTTCGAAGGTTAATGATCGGCTCCTTCTATCCGCATAACTCTTCAGTCGGCTTTGAGTGGTCTGGATCCTTGTCGGATGGTCTTGTCCTTCTCCATAGTATCTCATGCTATGTCAGGCCCAATCAATCCCGTCTCTCCAATGTCTATCCAGCAAACTGGGAATCGGCAGGGGCGACTATATAGAGCTTCGTATGGTGCCATCTCGATACTCCCCTGATAGCTATTGTTGTAGGCAAACTCCACCAACGGTAGGTGCTGCTCCCAATTTCCAGAGAAATCCAGGGCAAAGGCTCTCAGCATGTCTTCCAGTGTCTGTATTGTCCTCTCCATTTGTCCGTCTGTTTGTTGGTGGAAGGCTGTACTAAGCCTTACGTCTGATCCTAACGCCTTTTCTAGTCCTTACCAAAGGTGCGACATAAATCGTGGATCTCTGTCAGACACTATCGAGATAGGTATTCCATGAAGGCGTATGATCTCTCAAATGCACAACAGGCTCAGTTGCTCCACGTTCTCTGTCATTTTGACAGGCAGAAAGTGTGCAGACTTGGTGAGTCGTTCCACTATCACCCAAATAGCACTACTTGACTTAGCAATCCTTGGTAGTCCAGTCACGAAGTTCACTGAGATGTGCTCCCATTCCTAGGTCGGAATTGGTAACGATTGAAGGTCTCCTCCAGGTTTCTGGTGTTCAGCCTTGACATGCTGGCACGCTAGACACGATTTGAGCTACGTCTTTCTTCATTCTTTCCCACCAATACGTCCTTCGCAGATCATGATACATCTTCGTACCTCTAGGGTGAACTGCGAAGTTCGAATGGTGAGCTTCTCGGAGTACAGCTTCTCGAAGAGCTCCGATATTAGGTACAAATACCTTTAAATCTCGAGCTGTTATCCTTCTCGATTGTCCATCCTGGTAGCGCCTTTCCTTCTCGGATTCGATACCGGATGATCTCGCAATCTTGCTCGAATGTTTGGGCCAGTAAGATCTCCCGGTGAAGTGTCGGTTCCGCAACTAGAGCGTACAATCGAGCGTTCCCGTTCTCTGACGATGGTTGTAAGTTGAACTTGTTGAGAGTGTCCACCATCTCCCATTCCTTAATAGCTGTTTTGACCCTTTGCGCCTTCTCCTTTTGGCTTAAGGTGTCAGCTACTACATTGGCCTTGCCCGGGCGATACTGCAACGTAAACTTGTAGTCCTCCAAGTATTCCATCCATCGGCGCTGCCTTAGATTCAACTCCTTCTGAGTGAAAAGGTACTTGAGGCTCTTATGGTCGGTACAAACTTCGAATTTGTTCTTCCCACAGATAGTAATGCCAGGATTTTGTGGGCGAATACTACTACAGCCAATTCTAGAAAACCCCCGATTTCGAACACAAAGGTCGGTTGTTTCCAATCCAACACTACTTCGACCTTGCTTGCATCCACTGCGATTCCGTCCTTGGATACTACGTGCCCCAAGAACTTAACCACTTCCAGCCAAAACTCGTATTTGCTGGCCTTGGCATAGAGTTGGTTATCTCGGAGTACTTGTAGTGCTATACGAAGGTGTTCTTCATGCTCCTCCTTTTTGGCGGAATAATTCAAGATGTCATCAATGAACACCACTACAAACTTATCGAAGTAGGGTTGAAAGATCTTGTTCATGAGACACATGAATACTGCCAGAGCATTGGTCAGTCCCAACGGCATTACTACAAACTCGTAGTGGCCGTATCTGGTGCGGAAAGCCGTCTTGGCGATATCCTCATCCTTAACTATTGATAACCTGATTGGAGATCGATTTTAGAAAAGCAAGTTGCTCCTCTTAATTGATCAAATAGGTCATCGATCCTAGGCAACGGATATCGGTTCTTGACTGTGACTTGATTTAACTTCCTATAGTCAACACACAGTCGAAAGGTCCCCTCTTTCTTCTTCACGAACAATGCAGGCGCTCCTCAAGGCGATGTGCTCGGTCTGATGAATTCTTTGTCCAGCAGTTCTTGCAAATGGGGTCTTGAGCTCCTTTAGTTCTGCAGGGGCCATTCGGTACAGGGCCATAGAAATGGGTGCGGTTCCCGGTTAAAGTTCTATAGAGAAGTCTATCTCTCTTTGGGGTGGTAAGCTAGGAAGTTCTTCTGGGAAAACATCGGCGTACTCGCCAACGATGTGTGGCAATCCCAACTCCATCCTGTCGGCTTCTCTCAACTGGAGACTTAGCTAGCCATCCAAATAATTGGTTCTCCCATCTTGATCTCCTCGTCGTCGGGTTCACCGTCTGTCTATCCCCCTTAAATTGGAAACAAGTCCTTTTGGGGGTATACGCGGTCACTTTTTTCCATCTGGTCTTGAAGTCTGCCTCCTTGCTCTTTAGCCGGAGCGCACACTTTACCACACCAGCATATGTGGTGAAAGCCTGAACTACCACGGTCCTTCGAGCAGTCGTCAGTCCCCATTCGAATCTTCATGCCTTCTTGTCCTCGGTAGGTATGGAGGCCAAAGCGTAACGGGACAGTTCCTTGAACTTGGCCGCGTACTGGGTAACGGTCATGGTTCCTCGTTTCAGGTTCAGGAATTCTTGTTCCTTGGCTAGGCGAAGAGGTGTGGGAAAGTATTTGTTGAGAGACAGGGTCTCGAACTCAGCGAATGTCATGACGGAAATGGCATGAGTCGCCTCCATCAGATCCCACCAATAGCGGGCGTCACCCTTCAGCTGGTAGGTGGCGAGGGTCACACGGTCTCCATCCTGGGTACTTCCGAGGGTTCTGAGGATCATCTTGACCTCATTCAGCCAGGTTTCGGCTACGACGGGGTTAACATCTCCATGGAAAGTCGGAGGTCGGCATTTGCAGAATTCAGGTCATAGGTTCGTCGTTTTGGTTTTGGCGGTTGGCGTTCAGGGCGGTTACAAATGCTTACACTATCTGGCTAGGTCAGGGTTTTGCGTGAAAGGATTCTTCTTGCTCGTATCCTAGTCTATTGCATCGGTTCACCATCTTACGAGTAAAAATTGAAAAGGGGACGGTTTAGTCTAACTAAAAAGATAGTCCTCAAGCAATAAACCAAATAGTATGCAACGGTACTTTTAAATAAGGTAAACTTCATAGATAAGCAGAGAATTACAAACATGAACATAGAGTTTTACTACAAAATAAACATACTAAAACAAGATTTCCTACTACAAGCTGAGACGGTCCTACACATCATACTACATGGCTCTTCTATCACTAGTGCTTGAAAGGCAACTCGAGCTATCAGAATCCTTATTCTAATACTGCTAATGCAATATCCTAGGGTAGTCTGACTCCGAAGACTTCCCTCAGCCACATCTTGTAGCTCCTTTCAGCTGTGGTCTCTTCCTTAAGAAGGCGCTCACGTTCTTCCATAGTCAGGATGGTTGGCCCCTCCACTAGTTCTAGATAGTACTGAGATAGGTTTAATATCTCAGCTTCTAACTCTGGGTCAAACATGAGATAATCATTGGGTTGCTCGAAGTTTTGCCCAAGCGGCGCGGGAACTTGGGTAGGCGGGGGGTTCTCGGGAACTGCAACTGGTGGGGATATCTCCCAAGTGATTGGGACCTCATAGAGCTCCATGTCATCCTCTGATGGGGGTGTTGGTATTAAGTACTCAGGTGCTAGCAAAGAACGATAATTGGCCAAAACACGAGGGGCGAAAGGTGGGCGTCCTCCTGGTGGTATGCTTGACATCTATAACCATAAGGAAGGTTATAATTTAGACTTAACGGGGTAAGGGGTAGTTTTCACGCCATAAGGGGTAAAATGCAAGTCCACACATATACAGTGATCATATACTAAAATGAATACAACGTAGATGGCTTACTAGCCTAGGCTTACAACCAAAGATCCAACTTCTTCTTAAACTTTCCTAACCATTCTAGAAGAGATTAGGGTATTCAACCAGATATGCACCAATGTCGGTCTCATAAGGTGGTGGTGGCACATCTATGGAGTCAGCGGTGATATCCAGGAAGTCGGGCATAAACCACTCCAGATCTTCCTCTAGCATCTCAATTCCTCATCGTCAGATGGTAAATCTGGATCCGGCATTAACATTAAATGCTGCCAGTCCACTTCATTTATTGGGGGGTTGATGAACTCCTCGGGATCCTCTTCCTCGGGGTCCTCTCGCAATCATGTTAATGGGCGGTATCATTGGAATACGGGCGAGGGCTGCTTCAGCGTCTCCTCCCTCTATTAGGAGTACATCATTGGGGGGTGCTATTTGGACTAAGACAGGTATTGCTTTTGTAACGCCCCGAATTTTGGGTACGTTAAATAAAACATTTTATTGAAATTTCAAAATAGAGTCTAGCTCTTTATTACAACATAACTCTCGTAAGAGCATTTGAAATACAAAATAGGATGACAAAGAGGGAACTAAGGGTCCTACTCTACAGCTCCTCTTGCTTCTCCATCCTAGCCAGGTCCTCGGCTCCGCACGCCTCCAAGCTGAAGATCTCGCCCTGCTCATCTATGAAGTCTGACACATTATACCGGCGTCGCCACCAATATAATATGCCAGGGTCACCAAAAGGCAACACCGTGAGCTACAACGCTCAATAGGAAATCCTTACCCGCTAACCCATAGCTTACCAACAAATGATCATAGAAATCACATAAATGACGATAATACGTCCACATTTACTATCTAACGTTGGTGTCCAAGATTTCCCGATTTCTCCTACGCGACTCGTCGTAGATCGTGTCAACGTTTTCCACTTACAAAACCATTTTTCAAAATCATTTGCATTGGCTCCGTACCGCGGATAACCAAGCCTTTCAAAATCATTTGACATTGGCTCCGTACCGCGGATAACCAAGCCACACACACACCCTTTCAAAATCATTTGACATTGGCTCCGTACCGCGGATAACCAAGCCACACACCCAACCTCGGTTCCGCCGCGCCGGGTTCCCGAGTATCCTCACAATGGTTCCGCCGCGCCGGGTTCCCATTGGCACACAATTGCATTGGCTCCTCTCCGCGGATAACCAAGCTATACCTCACCATGGTTCCGCCGGTCCGGGATCCCATAGGAACGCACACACACAACCTCACAATGGTTCCGCTAGTCCGGATTTCCATTGGAACACACACACACACATAATGCCCTCGAAATGGTCATTATGTAGTTTCTAAGATATCTTCTTTTTCGGAAAACACATTTTCCTTGTTAACCACACCCTAGGTGTCATGTTTCTTCTTTCTCGGTTCTCGTGTCTCGTTATCATGCAAAGACTTCGCGGTAGGACTTTTCACATAAACATTCAAACTCAAATCAACACTTAAAGCATAACGCCACATGTTCGGACGCCCTTGGAGTGATAAATCACTTATGCTTTATCGTGTCACAAGTAATACAAGCAATTCATATATTCAAGTTCATAACTTTCCGAAAGATCAAAATACAAGTACTTGAAATGAAAAGTAAATAAAGATTACTTTCTTTGAAACGGAAGATAACGAGATCTTACATATACATAGGGATAGGGATAAGGGTATCCTACCTTGATCCGAAACTAGTCGGGGCCGAATAAGCTAGGTGGAATTTCTCCCGAATCTGGACCAAACTTCGGACGGCAGTAACTCGGTCAATCCTTGGCTGAATAGAGTCGTTCTTGAGTCGAAATCGAAGCTCAAGAAATTCTCTACAACTTTCGTGAAGGAAGTCGATCCTAGAAACGATCTTAGGTAGGAGAAAAATGGGGATGAAAGAAGTGGCAGTAAGCTGTCAGGAAATGAAAATCCAGAATTTTCACTGAACTTTGGATGACGATATCTTTGTCATTTCTTCTCTGATTGAGGTGGTTCTTGAGCCTAACTTGAAGCTCTCGAAGAGTTCTACAACTTTCCCGAAGGAAGTTGGTTCTAAAAACTACTCTAAGAAGGAGAAAACTGGGGATTTTCGAAGGGCAGTAGGCTGCCAGGAACTGAAATCCGAGATTTCTAGAGAGAAGGAAGAGCAAAGCTTTGAAGGTGTGAGTTCAAAGCATGAAAATGGCCTTCTATTTATAGGCAAGAGCTTGGCCCTCTCCTCTCTCTCTCTCTAAGTCTCTCCTTGACACTTGGCAAGAGATCATGGAAGATCAAAGGCAATCCTAGGCTTGCATGGCTACTTTGTCCTTCTTGGAAGACTTGGTGGGCAAGAAGAGTGTGAACAAGATTAAACAATTGGTATTTGTACAAGAAGTACCATGGAAGAATATATTCTTTGGCTAGGAAGAATATTTCCAAGGATTTGAAGTACAAGAAAGATCAATGCCAAGGTACTACTTTCTCTCTTTCTTCCTTCCTTCCTCTCTCTCTCTCCCTCTCTCTCCTAGCCGAATCTCTCTCCTCTCTCTCTCCCATTCGGCTCTCTCTCTCTCTCTCTCTCTCTCTCCTCTCTTGCTTCCTCAAGGTACATATATATGTACATATATTGCAAGCATACAATTAAACTATATGTACTTTAGTACTTTAAGGTCAAAAATAGATTTAAGGCTAGGATTTTCTTTTATACTACAAATAAACACATGGTACTTTTAGGCATTAGTTTATCCATCAAAGTACTTAAATAATATATGTACAAGGTACCCTAGTACTTTGGAAGATCAAAGCCCTAATAGAAAATTAAGATAAGGTACTTTAGGAATCTTGGTACCATGTACCTTCCTAACAAAAAGGTTGTGCTTTCACACATGGTTTAAAGAAAAGTATTAAACTAGTTAAACACCATGGTACTTTGAAAGACCAACTCTATTATCCAATGGGTAATAAAATCCCTAACTTCTATTATCCAATGGATAATAGTTGCTAGGGTAATTATATAGTAAACTAATCAAAAATGTCCATTTTTTAAAAGATAAAAGTACTTAGCCAAGTATACTTTTATTATAAACAATTGGGGTTCTTTTATCCAATGGATAATAATTCCCCTAATATTTATTGTCCAATGGACAAAGAATAAAACCAAAATTTTTAAAAGAAAAAGAATAATCAATTTCTTTGACTAGGGTTTGAAAGGTTCAAAAGGTTCAAAGTGTCCAAGGGGGGGCAAAACGGTCATTTTGCGGTTAGGGAAAAGTAACCAGATAGCTTCCTAGCTTAGTTTCTCCAACCGGGTGGTTAGAAGCTAACTAGGCTTGCTAAGTAGGCCAAAGCGCAAAGAAATCAAAATTGAAGGGCAAAAACGTAATTATGACAAACTTCAAGAATTTAAGGAAATTCACGCAATAACAACGAGATTTTTATTCGTTAAAAATCGGGGTTGTTACAGCTTTGGCATCATCCACCTCTTCCTTATTTTCGGGAAGTACAAGAGTGCCATGCTCTTGGTAGAAATCATTGGTGTAGGGGAAAGCATAGGGAAAGTACGGATCTCCCACTAGTTGATGTGTCATGGTTCTAATGGTGCTAGCAAGCTGGCGAGCTTCGGCTTGTAGGTTGATGCTCAAGGGATTCATCTATAAGGACAGAGTTTAAAACCTCAATTAGTAACATCCTACGATAGAGTAATACCTAAGAAGGTTTGAATCTAAGTTCCACTTCTGATTCTTGATTTAAGTCATCATCTAATTGTTCGAGAATTTCCAGCTCGGCGGTACTGCCAATTTCCGCGCCTTGCTTCAATCCATAGATTGTTTTGACAAAATTCCACCCAATTTGGGATGGTAAACTTAAACTCGAAGTCACGTTTGTATAACGGTCAACTTATCTCATGGTTCTACATGGTTCTACCCATTCTACCCATGGCCGAGGTTAGAACCAAAAGCTCTGATACCAAGTTGTAACACCTCCAATTTTGGGTACGTTAATGAGGCATTTATTACATGATAAAGAGAGTCTGGCTCATTATTACATCATAAATACATCAAAGGGTCCATTTATTCAACAAAGGAGAAACTAGGGCTCCTAACTACTGCTCCACTTGCTCCTCCATTCTGGCAAGCTCCTCAGCTCCGAAGGCCTCCAAGGTGAAGATCTCGCCTTGTTCATCTATGAGGTCTGACACATTATACCGGCGTCGCCACCAATATAATATGTCAGGGTCACCAAAAGGTAACACCGTGAGCTACAACGCTCAATAGTAAATCCTTACCCACCAACCTTACAACAGCAATTCAATCACAACACACTAACAATCACATATCCACATTCGTTAATCATCTATCGCTGGTGTCCAAGATTCTCGTGTTTCTCCTACGCGACTCGTCGTAGATCGTGTTAACATTTTCACTTACAAATCATCCTTTCGAAATCATTTGCATTGGCTCCGTACCGCGGATAACCAAGCCTTTCAAAAATCATTTGCATTGGCTTCGTACCGCGGATAACCAAGCCACACACCCAACCTCGGTTCCGCCGCGCCGGGTTCCCATTGGCACACAATTGCATTGGCTCCGTACTGCGGATACCAAGCTACACACCCTACCTCGGTTCCGCTGCACCGGCCTCCCGAGTATCCTCACAATGGTTCCGCCACGCCGGGTTCCCATTGGCACACACACAACTCACATAATACCCTCGAAATAGTCATTATGTAGTTTCCAAAATATTTCCCTCCTTGGAAACACATTTTCTTCCTTGTTAACCACACCCTAGGTGCCATATTTCTAACTTTCTGGGTTTTCGTGTCTCGTTATCATGCATAAACTTCCCTGGTAGGACTTAAATATACATGAATCATTCATTGAAAATCTTGAAGTTTAAACTAGCAAGATCGCCCAATTCTATTTTGCTAATAATGTTCAAATCGACACTTAAAGCAGAACGCCACATGTTCGGACGCCCTTGGAGTGAAAAATCACTTATGCTTTATCACGCCGCAAGTAATACAAGCAATTCATATATGCATGCTTAAAGATCAAAATACAAATACTTCTAAACAAACGATAAGTTCTATCTTTCGAAATACGTTAAGTATAATCTACTGAGTAGAGATTAATCTACATATACTTAGAGATAAGGGATAAGAATGATCTACCTTGATCCGAAACTAGTTGGGGCCGAATAAGCTAGATGAAAAATTCTACGGGTGGTGAAACTCGCAAATCTAGCCCGAACTTTGGATGGCAGTAACTCGGTCAATCTTAGGCCGAATATGATCTTTCTTGGGTCGAAATCGAAGCTCTAGAAATGCTTTACAACTTTCGTGAAGTAAGTTGATCCTAGAAACTACTTTAGGTAGGAGAAAAATGGTGATAAAGGAAGAGACAGTAAGCTGTCTGGAAATGAAAATCCGAGATTTTTACTGAACTTTGGATGACAATATCTTTGTCATTTCTTCACTGATTGGGGTGGTTCTTGGGTCTAACTTGAAGGTCTCTAAGTTCTCTACAACTTTCCCGAAGGAAGTTGGCTCTAAAAACTACTCTAAGCAGGAGAAAACTGAGGATTTACGAAGGGACAGTAGGCTGCCTGGACAAACAGAAATGGTTTCTAGAGAGAAGTGAGAGCAAAGCTTGAAGGTGTGAGTTTGAAGGTGTGAATGGCTTCTATTTATAGGCCAAGACTTGAGCTCCTTCTCTCTCTAAGGCTGCCCCCCCCTCTCTCTCTACCTCAAATTTTGACACTTGTCTTGCCATCATGGAAGATCAAAGGCTAACCCTAGGCCTGCATGGCTAGGATTTGATTCTTGGAAGACTTGGTGGGCAAGAAGAATAGTTGTACAAGATTCTTGTTTAAACAATAATAGAAGGACAATAAAGGACTAGATTTTTGGCTAGGAAGAGTTCACACCAAGGATCTTTAGTACAAAGGAAGATCAAGGAAGGTACAATCCCATCTCCTTCTTTCTTCCTCTCTCTCTCCCCCTCCTTGGCCGATTCTCTCTCCTCCCTCTCTCCCGGCCTCTCTTCTCTCTCTCTCTCTCTCTCGGCAATTCTCTCTCTCTCTCTCTCTCTCTCTCCTAGTACACTATATATATATATATGTACAAGAACAATAAAATACTAGGTACTTTTAGTACTAGAGATCAAAGAAGACTTAAAGACTAAGGTTTATCTTTTTAAACCAACTAATAAGCACATGTGTACTAAGGCCTTATTCTAGTCTTCCAAGTACTAATATATAATATACATAAGCACTAATGTACTCTAGGGAATCCTAACAAAAGATTAGTTTAATAGGCCTAGTACTTAGTTGGCAAGACTAACCTATTGACCAATGGGTAATAAATCCCCTAATGGTTAATAACCAAGAGATAATAAAGGACAAGGTACTTATATTATAAACTAAGCTCTTAGGAAAGACTACATGTCCTTTTGCATGTGGCAAATACACATATGTATATATATATATACATGTACTTATCAAGATATAATAATGGAGGAGCTATTGTCCAATGGGTAAAGGTTACCCGAACAATTATTGTCCAATGGTTAAAGGCAAAACGGTTCAAAAGGTTCATCTAGTAACTAGGTGAGTTCTAGTTTGGTTTCTCCAACTAATTGGTTAGAAACTAACTGAATAGGTCAAGTAGGGTTTCTAGTCGAGAGTTAACCAAATGACCAAAATTCAACTATGACGGAAATTTTAACAAGAAATTGTATAGCCTCTCAAGAGAAATTAAGCAATTTAAAATAACAATGAGATTTTTATTTGTTAAAAATCGGAGTTGTTACACTACCGGTAGAAAATCTTCGTGCTCTAGTCGTGTCTCTTCTGACCTCATTTCCTACAGGTAGAGCCACTTACCTACCGGTAGAACTTCGGTGTTTTCTGGCGATGAAATTTGGTGGCTTCTCTGGATTTATTTTGTACCGGTAGAAGAGGAGTCCTACTGGTAGAGCTTCTTCGATTTCAAAAAAAGAGAGGAGGCATATAGTTAAATTGTTCTGCTCATCAGAATTCTCAAAGAGCCGAATGGCTTTTTTTCCGTTTCGTCGTACGGCATATTATACTATCATACGAATAATCAACTTTTCATACTACCGTACAACTTTTCATTTCGCCGTACGGCATATTAATTAATCATGCGACCTATTGTTTAATCGTAGGGCAAAATATTTAATCGCACGGCCTTTCAATGTGCTGCACGGCCTTTCGTTCCGCTGTACGATGTGTTGTGCAAAGCCGTACCGTGCACCTTATCATACAATCAGTTTGGGGTCGCTGTTGATCCTTGTTTTGTCACCTCGACTTCCGATCCTTTCGAATACATTCAGGATACTCTAGAGATATTTTCAATCCTGACTGTGTTCCACTAATTCGTTGGACGTTTCCACTCCTTGACACCTTGTAGAATTGTAATCCAAGAAATGTTGTGTCGGAAGAAATACCATGGGACCGTTTAGGGCCGTGTATGAGTAACATGGTGGGAGTTACGGGTAGAATGTCATAGTGATATTTGTGGGTTAGAACATTGGGTAGGACGTAGCGTTATGCTTGGAGGATGATTTGGACTTATATGATGATTAATGTATGCTGCAGTTTATTGTTGATTATGAAAATGGGTTTACCAATGGTTGTTTATTAGAACGAGATAGTGAGAACATGAGTGGTTATTATGACGTGAAATGAATATGATTGATTTACTGATATTGTGGACATAACATATATGTATGACGCTCGGGTATCATCGTTTGGTTGGAATCTGATATGGTTAATTGAAGTTGTGTGGTACGACTGATAGATTGATGATAAAATTGATTATGAAAAGTGTGAGATGTGACCCAAATGGTCGTTATTGAGGGAATAGACTTGGGGTGACCTTGCGCTCGAGGGAACTAGACCCGAGGTGACCGAAACTATTATTATTATTGAGGGAATAGACTCGAGGTGACCCTGCGCTCGAGGGAACTAGACCCGAGGTGACCCCACTGATTACTATTATTGAGGGAATAAACTCGGGTGACCCTGCGCTCGAGGGAACTAGACTCGAGGTGACCTTAGTGACTATCGTTGGGAAATACCAGGTTAAAAGAAAGGAAAGGTTTCACAATAAAGGGTTTTGATGAAGATAGATGTGGACACGAGAAAGATTGTAGTACCGTTCGAAGAGTAATAAGATATTTTTGAATTGATTATAGACAAATGTGGAACGACGTGAATTTGTTAGTGTATTTATTTAAAGAAGCAAATGGTTGGTGACACTTATGTGTAATCTAGGACCCTTAGACTATAGCTTGCAATTTGTTGGTAGTCACTAGTGCATTGGGCGTATCTGTCAATATTCACTCATTCACTCTAGTGGCATACTCATTGTATTTTTCTTATAACTTGTGCATAGATTTCTCTACTGGGCATGTGTTTGCTCAACCTATCATTTCAGGTCACTGCAGGTCATGATCATGGAATGCTTGGAGATCATGCTGACGTAATCAAGTAAAGCTATTTTGGAGAGTACTTTATTATTTTTGTAAAACAAACCGCTTTGCTATGAAATTTCTATTTTAGAAGATTGTATTTGTAGACCAATTTGTGGAATTGAAAACTGTATTGTATTTTGGGGCATTGTTCGTACGATTGTGAGGACTTTGTATTTCAAATGGTATTGTTAATTTATGTTGAAAATCGAGGGCGTGACAACTTGGTATCAGAGCATAGGTCTAGAACACCTCAAAATCGTGGGGAGACTTTTAGTCACATGGGTTCAAAAATTGCTGCATCTTTTTTAACAAAACCACATGTGTGCCTGTGTGAAAGAGTCAGTGCATTGATATGACATTGCATTAGTAGAATGGCACAGAGTTGTTGATCATTGTTGGAAATGTCGGAGACCCGTATCATATAGTGATGTGACTAATGTTGATGATTTCGTTTCTTATGATGATTTCGTCTCTTATACTTTCGTAGTAGAATGTCCTTGAGGCGTGAAGTTAGGTTGGGTGAGATTGGGGTTCATGACTTCTAGGGCCGTAATGTTTACAAGAAGGATGAAGTGAGTCAGTATACTAGGGATGAGGTAATGTTTCCTGAGATTGTTGAGAGCGTAAAAGGTGTTGAGACACTGGAGGATACCGAGAGCTGTATGAATGTGGGGGAAATTAGCTGTCGAGTCGTTAGCGCGGGATTATCTTCCGAGAGTGTTGAGAGTTCAGGAGGGAAGACACCGAGGGAATTATGTTAGTCTTTGCAGGGTCAATAGGGTTTGAAACCATCTTCTCATTCTGAGACTCCGAGGGTTCTCCGTAAACGTCAAATTTTGTGTCACAAGTGCGGTCAGATGGGTCATATTCGTGCGAAATGTTAGGCAAAGACTTGTTTTGTGTGTGGTAACTCTAGCCACCTTGCTAGGAATTGTTCGCTGGGAGGTGGAGGCAGTTGTAGTGAGTTGAGTTTAGTACAGCAACCAGGAGGCTAATTGTTAGTCAACCGCAGCCCCAGAGTGCACGTAGGCAACCAACCGTTAGTAATGACGCTGCCAAGAAACGTTGGAAGTCAAGAGAGGAAAAGGCAAAGGGAACCAAATCAGCTATCACAGAATAAGATTAATGTTGGGCCATCTATTTCATCCAGGAAACAAGGAGTTCCACGATTTGATAGGATTTGTTATGTTTGTCACGAACTTGGCCACATGGCGGGAAATTGTCCTCAGAGACCGGGAGTGCAAGGTGAGAAGAGCTCAGTGCAGCAGGATAAACGTACATCAAAACAGCAACAAATGCAGTTCCACAGCTAAACCACTATTTCCTACAATTCTCTCTAGCTCTCAGAAACGTTAATTGTTTGAGGTATCATCATTCCCTTGTCATTCTACTCATTTGTTAGTCATTCCATATTGGTGCGTTGTCTTCGACTTTTTTGATTTATGTATGGCGAGGACCGATTTGATTTGGGAAAGGATTGGTTGCGTCCGTGCTAGTTGGTGATATTCCGAGTGTGGTCACGTGAGAGTTGTTTCTTTTATTACCATATTTCATTGACCTAATTGAAATTTTGTTAGAGTTGCATCGTAATTAGTTTTCCGTGAAGTTTGTCGTACCATTAGTTTGTTATAGTTCTGACATTTAAGTTAATTATCACACAACCCGCTCCTAGCTTTTCTTGGAAATATTCAAGTCTTGTGGCAAATCACCCCACGATACATTCGAAATTGCTGTTGGTGGTTGTTTCCTGTATTCCATTCAAAATTTTATTCTGCTTGAGATAAGTTTTCATGGGTCGGTTGAGATCTCTCTATTGTTATTGTCAGTTTGTTCACCTATCATGGTTATTCTTGTGTTGCTACTTTAATCCATGAAACCCAATATGTGGTCTTATACTAGGTGTCGTTAACTTCAAACTTATTGCTATTGCTGCCCGTATCCACCTTGTATCTGTTTGTTAGCCTAAACCTATTTAGTTGGTTTGAGTTTCCTTGTTGCAGCTACTAGTTTACACAAATTCTCATGTCAAAATTTGAGCCAAATTTTGCGGTGACATATTTCTCGATATCCATTTGTTGGTTCCGTTCAATTCAAAATCACTTTTGATAGTTGTCCTCAGTGCCATTCAACTCTGTTGTGGTCCCTCAAATCGGAAAGCATATGATAGTTCAATATGTAACGCCCAGTCTCAATTTGTTAGAGGTATTGCTCAAATCTGGTATTGGACAATTTTCAACCTTGTATGAGTTGGATCACTAGAGATTTGTCTCATTATTTTGTGTTCGTCCTCAGTAAAGTTATGATCGACTATTTTAAGATTCCTTGGATTATCATGAGTTTGTTGACCATTCTAAAGATTTCATGTGTCCTTTAGATTTGGATACCTTACTACCATTCTTGAATACTTGATTAGTTTTGTTTGAGTTTTGGAGCTCGCTTGTCACATTTGAAAAAAAAAAAAAATTGTTGTGTTGACCGTTGTCGTCACTTGTTGTCACTCGAAGTGGGAAGATTCTCGTATTTCGTAAAGTACCACCGCATTGAAGCTTGTCTCATCTCGGGAAGAAAAAGAAGCGTTCACCGCTAGAAAGAGAGGTTCGGTATCGGATACGACGCGTGTCTTTCGGATAACCAGGCGACAACCGATGAAATCCAGTTAGAAGAGGCGCTTGATCACCGCACCTTCTAGATGGATGTCTTGGGAAGTCAAATGGATTATCGGGTTACACATAGGAGGTAAGATCTTTATGGTGAGATAGATGACCGTGTATAGGAATTTTGTAACAGAGGAAAACAAGGAAACTGTGTACCATTTGACGTTGCCGCCTAAAATTTTTTTTTTCAATATACATTATGCATTATATACACGGAGATAGAGGAGGTACGAAATGAATCCATTGCATGTGTTAGAGATGTTCGAAATTGAATTCCAAGTTGACGTGTCCTATGATAAGAAACCGATATGTATCTTAGACTCACATAGTCAAATATTGTGAGGTAAGCCAATATTGTTAGTGCAAAGCTACGTGGAAATGGGGGGACGAAATTAGAAAAATATACACGCATTTGTTGTGGTTTGATTGATATGAATCTTTGACAAAGATTTTGATGATTATTGAACTGTTGTATGATGGATAACATGACGGTTCGAGTATGTTGACATGTTTACCCGCGCACGCAGGTCCCTTCTTGACCAGTGGCTGGTGTGGGCAATGCGATTTGCCCGATCTTTCTTTCCTCCGGGAAAGGGATTCCGTTCCCCACCTTTTGAGAAAGGAAAGATGCTGCCGGTTCGCGGGAGCGCTTTTGAAGCTGGACGTCAAGCGCTCGCGAAAATACAGAGTCACCACTTGGGTTTGAAGGTCCGACACCCAAGGAACCGTATTTCGAAGCACTTGCCGCGCTGTTTGATTTGAAAAAGTTAAGGAACCAGTCCGTCATAACCATATCTGGGTTCGGGAGCCAGGTTACGAGAGGGGAAGGGTTTTATGGCACCCCTCTCGCCCGATCCGGAGATCGGTCTCTACTAAAGCATTTGCGAAGATATTTGTTTATTTGCGATTCTGTTTTATTAATCAATTTTATAGCCAATTAGGGCAGGGAACAGTTAATCGGGGATTGAAACTGTAACAATTTGCAGGATATGGTGGATAATAGCATGGATGAAAAGAACAAATGAGATAATACTGAACACTGATTTCAAGATGCCAAAACAGTGCATGGGTACGAGTTTATCACAGACAGCGACCAACTTGCATGCACAGAATAGGAACATGCAAGTCACACCATCGCGCGACATACTCATACCCTCACGCGAGTATCAACATCCCTCCTACATGTTTAATTTTATCTCCTTCTGGGCTCTGGAAGGACCAGTGCACACCCAGGATCAAACCAAGCAGTTCATATGTGCTGGAAGTAAATAAATATTACAATCTGACCGAATAGGAATAAAATACAACCCTTAAACAGTGAGGGTGATAAAATCAGAGACCAAAGGCCTAGCTGCCCATGCAAGGGCAATCACTGGGAATGCCTAAACCATCGCGCGATGGAGTCACATCATCGCGCGACTGTTCTGACTGGACATCCAGGAATTGTTTTGCATGCCTGGGCTCTGAGACATATTCAGAAGCTACCCAGGGGCATTCCAACATGAACAAGAAAAGCAAACTAAACTAAACTACTGATTTTAGCATGCAAGACAGTGAGATGTATCAAATATGGTTAAGCAGGAGAACATGAAATCATATAAATCGAACAGAACAAGAGACCCATCCCCACGAGAACCATATCACACGAGCTAGAAGCATCGCGCGATTGTATGGGTTCATCGCGCGCGGGTATCCCATTCACAGTAACTTGCAAATTTGCTGGCCTTGGGGCCAAGAACTGATATTGATTATCAGTCCTGACCCTGTCAGCCCCCCTCAGGGATCAAAACATTAAAGGCTGAAAATTATACCTTTGCTTGAATGATTTGAATATGGTTTGAGTGAGGTGGTATGCCTTTGACAAAGGAGAGAGTGGTAGTAGCTTTGATTGAGAGAAGATCAAGGTTGTAATTCTTGTTCTTCTTTTTGGGATTTTTTTGGTAACACTTTGAAAGAGATCAAATGGGGGTTATTTATAGAAAGGAGGAGAGTTTGTTGGTGGTGATACAAGGTCATGCAGCCAGCCAACAGTGCTGGCAGCACTTACTTGGTAGAGAAGTGGGGTGCCAAGTTGATGGGAGAGTGGGGGTTTAGGTGGTGCAAGGATGGCCGAGCAAACGCCGTTCAGTTGATGGAACGGGGCCACATGGACCTGCAGACGCCTCATCATCACAAAATCCAGCTGGATACGACAGATGTCAACCATCGCGCGATGTAGTGATACCGTCGCGCGAGGGTTCTAACTTCCCCGCGATGGTCAATCAGTCAAAGTTTGACTTTGACCACCACCTGGCAAGCAGAGCATCGCGCGAGTGTCTCAGAAAGTCGCGCGAAAGGCAAACCCGTAGTCACAGTTTGGGTTCAATGGTCCTGGGGTTAAGGGATGGGTTCCACATACACCAAACTCAAATCATTTCAATCAATACTGTTTACAACCTAATTCATCATCGGGGGAACAAGGAACTGAAAAGAAACAAATTGAAAAGAGACAAAATGACTGGGGGAATCAAATTGGGGTGTCTACAGTAGTCCCTCTTTGACGGCACGCGGAGCACCATTAGTTGGTACGGGTAACGTCGAAGATTTCTAGACACCCATCCAATCCACCCAAGAGCCAAATTAACCGAAAAATGCAAGACGGTATGTACAAATACCGTGCACCAAGGGATTGGACGGTTAGATCGTCGCTTGATTGAAATATGAACGGTTGGATCGTCGCTGATTGGAAATTGGACGGATGGATCGTCGCTGATTGGAAATTGGACGGTTAGATCGTTGCTGATTGGAAATTGGACGGTTAGATCGTCGCTGATTGGAAAAAAAATGTGCTTGCATGGGCGGACCACTGCTGGGGATATAAGGCACCTTTGATCACGGATGTCCTGGGCCGAACTAGAGGCTGAAACCGGTCAACGGCCCAGTTGGACCATCGCGCGACAGAACCAGACCATCGCGCGAGGGTTTTCTGTTAGGGCTTGAATCTGAAACAAGCCCAGACCCGGCCTACACCTGTTTCCTCCCTTTTTCTTCCCGGGGACGCTTCGAAAATCATAACAGGCAGTTCCGAAAACTTCAAAACTTCCTCCAACTCTCAAACTCTCTCAAAAATCCATTGAAACCCTTGATTTCTTGCCAAAATCAAAGAACCCACATGCATACATTCACCCATGGCAGACCACGGCATTGGGGGCAGCGGAGGAGAAGTTGTTGATCGTCCGGAGGATGAGGGAGGACCTATGGAAGTCCAAACGGGTGATCAGCCGTTGGTGGAGGCTGCTACAGGCGTCGGTGCAGAGGTGATAGGCGGCGGCGATGGCGAACACGATCGCATGCAGGCGGTTGGAGATGACGGCGATCATCGCGCGACGGAGCCAGATCGTCGCGCGATGGAGGTGGTCGGGGCAGTGCGATCAGAGATCGAACAACTGGACCCAAGCACGGCGGTGAGCGGGTCTGTTGTAGCCGGTGGTAGTTCAGGCGGCACGGGCAGTGGCGACGCTCTTGGTGGTGGTGCCGAACGGAGTGAGGCGCCGTCGAGGGATCCGGCGAAAGGTAAAGGAGTGGTGACTGAGGAGGAGGGTGCCACAGAGATTCCCGAGGAAGAGGTGTTGTTTCGGCCAGCGGCGACATCGTCGAGTCATAGGCCGATCACAAAGCAAGATGTCGCCGAGCTCTTGAGTGATGCGCAGCTTGCGCGGCTTTTAGAGGATAATCCTGAGATAGGGATTGCAGTCTTGGAGGCCCAGGAGGAGAGAGAGCGGGAGATTGCCGCTTCTGAGGCCGCGGCGAGGGCCGAGAGAGAGAGGGCTGCAGAGGAGGAGCTTTTGAGGGATGCTGAGGCCGAGGAGAGAGCTGGTGCCAGGGTGGGGGGCCCTAGGGTGACAGCAGTGTCGGAGGCGGAGAGTTTGACTCGAGCTCCGTTTTCAGCAGAGGGATACAGGGCACCGGTACCACACTTGTTCGTGCCGTCGGGTTTCACAGCGTACCGGCCACGGCAGGCGGAGTATGACCCTGAGTTGGTCTTGAGAGATCCTGATACTCACATTTCACGCAGCTGGTCTGAGGTAACTTTCTGATAGATGCTCATTCCTTTATTAGATACGATTCAAGTACAATGCATGCGCCCAAATGTTCTTAAAAGTTTGTAGAGTAATAGGAAACCTTTGAGATAGAACTTGAACAGCGATACCATGGCTCCATGTTTGAACATCGTGCCTGAGATATAATAACTTGAACCAACCATCTGTAGTTAGGCTGCATTGATTACTTAGAACTTGAAAATGAAATTTTGCATGCTGATATATCCTTTGATGTTTGTTTTCATGTTTGGTACAGGAGAGGGCACGGCCAAGAGATATCCGCGGCTTTGGGGGTGCTTGCAGCTCTTTAGCGCTGTATCAGAGCTTGCCAGAAAGAGTGAGGCAATTGGTGGACGAGGCGGGCTTTAGAGAGTTCATTGAGACACTCACTCCGGCGAGGAATGACCATGCCGTCTTGGTTGCACTTGCAGAGAGGTGGAGGGACACTACAAACACCTTCCACCTACCGGTCGGGGAGATGACGGTGACGCCCACTGACTTTGCGGCGATCACAGGCCTGAGAGTTGGAGGAGAGCCCATTCCGTTTGACTCGGCCATTGCGCAAGACGAGGCAGCCTTGAAGTGGTTTCTGGGCGAGGTGCCCAAGATTGAGGAGGGGATGGCGAGGTACGGGCAATTCACCCGATATCTCAAGAAGGAGGTGACAACTAAGCAGGAGGCGGAGCAGATGGCCCGGGCGTACTTGTTGTACCTTTTTGGTGCTACCCTGTATCCAAACAGGCGTAGCAAGGTTCATTTGTCCTACCTGCCAGCGCTGAGGGACTTAAGGACGGCCTCGCGTTTTGACTGGGGTGGAGCAGCACTAGGTGCGGCCTATGGTTTCTTTGGGGACTCGTCGAGGACGGAGGTGAGCACTGCCGGGTACTGGCGGATCTGGGAGGTATGATTCTCAGTAGAATAATGCACACTTTTCCATAGCATCCTTGCATGCATTATTGAGTTTGATCCATTGACAATCTTGTAGCTCTGGGCTTATGAAGTGTTGAACATGTGCCGTCCGGTGACAAAGAGCCTGGACTTGGGGATTCTCCCGCGCGCACATATATGGAGCAAGAAGAACATGGGGGAGAAGAGAGGCAGAGGCGATCTGAACGGCTTCCGGATATACCTTGACGAGCTTCGCCCTTCACAGGTATAACATTATACTTCTTAGAAATAACAAAGTGCATGCCCTTTTTTATTGCTTCAATGCTGTCGCTGACCGATACTCGCGTTGTTTGCCTTTACAGGTTGAGTGGGATCCTTGGAGGGTGGCGGAGCCTGAGCCTGAGTACTTGGCTCGTAGCAGGGTTGTCACGGCGAGTAGAGTGCTACTGGAGTCGGCCTTTGGTTGGCAGTGGTACTTGGGTGACCGAGTGACACGCCAGTCACTTGGCTATGCAGGGTTTCAGGTGCCCGGACCGCTTCCACCACGGGCCTCACACACAGGAGAGTACACCCTGGCTGAGTTGGAGGTCTTCACACGGCCTGATACTGACTTGACACGCCACTTGCGTCCTGACATGGACTATGCAGTCTATCAGAGAGAGCGCTTGGCGGGGCCATTGGGAGTACGAGAATTCAGAGAGATTCGGGGCCAGGCCCGTGGGGCTGCTGAGGCGAGGAAGGCCGTTTCAGGGAGGCCAGGCAGTAGTGACAGTCGCTCGAGGCGAGGTCCGAGTGGACTAGTGAGAGACGGGCCACCAGAGCTGACGTGCAGATAGCCGTGGTAGACTCTCAGGGCAATCCAGCTGAGTTGCACCTTACCCCGGCCAGAGTTGAGCCAGCGCCCGTTACTGCACCAGTAAGATATTGTTGCCTTCATTACTGTATTGTGATAAAGTTTGAACTGCCATTCAATTGTTCATATTTGAATCCTCTTTGCAGGTACCCAATGAGTGGGTGAATGAGGCTGTCCGGCGCATGCTTGCGTTGGAGAACGTGATTAGGAGAGCGGCGAGTGGCCTACCCTTGGATTTGCGCTACCCTCAGCCAGCAGCTCGGAGATCTCAGGTACATCCTTTAGAAAATGATAGATTCCTGCTTTCGATACATGTCTGTATTCGATACATTCCTGCATTCGATACATTCCCTCGCTTTGATTGCTTTTTGATTTTGCTTGATCATATCTGCTTTTAGAACATGAAACATGCAAACATATGCTAATATATACAATGCTTACAATGCAGGCACAGGGACAGGCGGCTCCTAGGAGAAAGAGTGCGAGGGATCCCCCACAGAAGAAATTAGCTGCCAGGACTCCTGCTCCCACGCCTAGCACCAGGCCACAGGCACGGGGCCCACAGCCACCCATTGGCAGCGAGGAGGCGGCCCGAAAGGCTGTGGCGCAAGCCGAAGAGAGGTACCAGCTGAAGATGCGCCAGAGGCCTTCACAAGACGAGCCGGTCCGCAAGAAGCGGCTGATCCTGCCTGAGGTCTTCGAGGAGGAGGACGAAGAGGAGGAGGAAGAGGGTGTGTCAGACAGCAGCGGGTCTGACGACTCAGCGGAGGATCCGGGCTACAGGGTGGATCCCACAGAGAGAGACGACGAGGATGACGACGGAGAGGGCGACTGGTTCGGGGATGACTGAGGGCCGTCGAGGGGCCTTGTCCCACTTTTGCACTTGATTTTTGCTTTCGGGCTTGCATGCCCACATAGATAGACAGAAGGCCAGAGCGCCTTAGCTGATATTTTGACAGATGTTTTGAGGCCTGCGTGCCCTTTTGACTTGATGGGCGGATGTGCCCGAACTTGACATGATACTTTGGGTGGCCGAAGTGCCGTACATGCAGTAGTTTTCTTTATTTGGATGTGGATAGATCACAGTGTTAGCCATAAAATTTGCATTTTGCAGTTTATTTTACCTGTGCAATGGGTTAAAGTAGATAAATGCTTACCACTAATACCGTACTTGCATTGATAACGTACCAAGACTGTAAACAGACACGGAGACGCGTACAAACGGGACTTAGCTCGAAAGAAAATGAGAAAATATCTTAGGACACAGCTAGGATACGGACAATATGATGGAATTTTGGACATTTGCAAGCCAAAACTGAAAATATCTAAATTGGGGTGAAACTGACACCATAGTAAGGTCACATATGTGCAAAATGACCTATGAGAGTAGATGGACTTCGAAAAATACGTTCTAAAACGCAAAAGACCCAAAAACACCACAAGGGACACAAAGGGGACACGAGGTGATAAAATAAGACTCTATTATGTCCCGGACTGAAACCGACACCTCCGTACAGTCACATTAGGTCATCATGACCTGTACGGCCTGAGAGAACCAGGGGAAATCCCTTGAAACGAGTTTTGATACCCTAGAACGGCCTTTTGAACTTGAAACGAGCCACCAAGGGTCCGAAATCTTCGTTAAACGCAATTTTTCGAATCCGGTGCTTAGATACAGTCACATATGCTTGTAATGACTTGCTGGAACCATAAAAGTTGCAAGGTGACCTTTGGAGTCCAAAATGACCAAGGCTGGGCAGTAGCTGCTGTAATCTGTCAAATTGCAGGTTGAATCATCGCGCGATGGACTGAGTCAATCGCGCGATAGAGGGATTCCAAACAGTCGCGCGATGGAGTGACATCATCGCGCGATGGTTGAGGCATGCCAGGCCACCTTTATTTGACCATCCCAGAATCCCAAGGTGGTCAGGCCTCGTCACCACTTTTTCTCAGAGATTTTAATAGGACGGTGCAGAGATGCCTTGGTCTCAGAAGAAAGGACAGTGTGCAGCAGAGACATTTGCTTTGAGAAAGGGAAGTGCTTCACGCATTCTGGCTATAAAGAGACCGGTGCTTCGTTCAGTAGAAGCATTCTCCTGGTAATTTGACCTTCCCACAAAAATCAAGATGGCAAATAACCTTCCAATGTTAATTAGTCTGTGGCTCACTGCTTTTGTTGCTGGAGATTGGCTCTCATTTCGATCTCACGGGCTGGCCGCATTTCGTTTTCTCCGTGATGTAAGGGTTCGCCCTGATCTCCTGATGGCAGCCCTGCAGTTCTGGGATCCGGAGGTCCATGTGTTCAGGTTTGGGGTTAACGAGTTGTGTCCGACTGTGGAGGAATTCCAAGCGTACCTCCAAGGTGTTGCTTCAAGCGTGATCGTTGTGCCACCTTACCGGAAGAATATACCAAAGCTCCTACAATCCAGTCTCGCCATCACTAGGGGAGCAGCCGAAAGTTTGCTAGTCGGAGGACAAATCAACATTATGCGCCTAATGGAATGGTACGGGCCGGAAGGGGATGTAGAGGACATGGCTTTGCAGGCTAGGCGTCGCTTTGCCTTAACAATCAGCGTGCTGGCTGCTTATTTACTGGTGTCTCCGAATGGGCAGGTGAACCCTATGCTGGTGAGCGTTGCTGCTCAAATGGGTTCCCGAAAGAATGTGGTGCCGCTTGTCCTGGCTGAAACACTCATAGGTTTGGATTTGGTTTCCACGGGTCAAACAAACGTTTTCGGCGGTAGCCCACTTTTGTTGCGGGTAAGTTCTCACTCAGCTCACCTTTTTCTGTTTTTCGCACATTCTGTTTTTATCTCGTCTCTCGGCTAAGGCTATATCGGAGTTTCTCACTTGTTTTTCCACTCATACTTTATGTGGCTTCTGACTTGTTTTTCCGCTCTTGCAGCTTTGGTTGCCTGATAAGTTGGGATTGCTCACTGCACCAGAAGCAAATTGGCCTCATCTGCCCGGCCGAATGCATCAGCGAGGCATGATTTACCCGGAGATGACTGTGCATCAATGGTACACATTCATGAGAGAGATGCTACCGAATGAGATCATTTGGAGGCATGAGGCCCTGAACATCCCGGATATGGCCTTGAATTCTGCAGGTTTTGAGAGAATGGTGATAGCTGGGCTGACTGCTTTCACATTCTACATTCCTGGCCGTATTCTCTGTCAGTTGGGAATAAGCCAAGGGCTTCACCGAGCTGGGGTTGAGGACTTCCAAGTCCCTGCCTTTACTTTCTAGAATCTGAGAGGATACGAGCACAATTGGGGCTTGAGACAACTCGGAGGAGCTGACCCAGATTTCAGCACAGAGCTTATGCCCCGATATCGAGCATGGCTGAAAAGAGAGATTGCAAGCAGGCAAAATAACGACTGACTCTTCGACAGACTCGAACGATCTAGAATAAACTGTGAGCCTGTTAAGGCCTCGAGCACTTTATTCTGTTTTTTATGCTTAACTGTTTGTTTAAGACTGCTCAGCTTGTGTAATAGAAGTTATAATTAAAAAGTGAAAGTTGGAGAGCTTTCCTCGTTTGTTTCAGGTGTTGAACCACAACATTTCTTGAATATCGATCCAAACTCTGGTAATAGGGAACCGTGGATCAAGTTGATTGATTATGACCGAATCTCACAGAGAGATTGCCTACGTATCCCTTTTCAAGGAATCAGGTCAAAACGTAGTTCAGGCAAAGGTACGCTCGGGTATTTTGGCTCTCCTTTTACGCTCTAACTTTTGCCTAGAACCGCCCGTTCGGGTTTTCGGTCTAGCGAGCTGTTGATTGATGCCTATTTATTTTTGCCTAAACCGCCTTCTCAGGTTTTCAGTCTAGCAGGCTTGCTCTAATTTTTGCTTGGAACCGCCCACCCTTGTGGTTTTCGGTCCAACGAGCTTCTCTCAGGGATAGTAACGCTTGAGTTGATCCAAGTTAACCAGAGTGTTGAACTCGTTGCCATCAAGATCAATGAGCTGAGCTGCTCCCCCAGAAAGGATGGTCTTAATGATGTAAGGTCCGGAACGCTTAGGTCGGAACTTGCCGCGGGGATCGAAAACTGGCGCTCGAATCTCTTTCGTGACCATGTCTCCTTCAACTAAGTCTCTAGACTTCACCCTCTTGTTAAATGCCCAGGTAATTCTCCGTTGATACCCCTGAACATGATACAAAGCCCGGAGCCTTTGTTCATCAAAAAGCATGAGTTCAGCGAATCTCCCACTGAGCCATTCAGATTCCGAAAGTTCCGATTCTACCACGACCCTTAGAGACGGTACCTCGAGTTCTATAGGGAGAACTGCTTCCATTCCTTAGACTAAGGAATAAGGGGTTGCCCCTGTTGATGTCTGGATCGACGTTCGATACCCCCAAAGAGCTAGAGGCAGCTGCTCGTGCCAGTCCCTGGCGGACTCTGCAGATTTCTTGATGATGGTCTCGATATTCTTGTTTGCCGCTTCAACTGCTCCATTCGTCTGAGGGCGATAGACAGTCGAGTGATGGATCTAGATCTTGAATTCTTCAAAGAGCTCCAGAACCCTACCCTTAAAATGACTCCCATTGTCTGAGACAAATGCCTGTGAAATGCCATATCGATAGATGATATTCTTCCTGATGAAATGAGCGACTTGGACTGCAGTTAGGGTCTTGTATGATTCAGCTTCGACCCACTTAGTGAAATAATCGATCGCTACTAGGATGAACCTGTGATCATTTGAAGCAGAAGGTCTGACCATGCCGATGACATCGATGCCCCATACAGAGAAAGGCCAAGGCGAAGTCATGCCAAATAGGTTAGAAGGTGGAACATGCATCAGATTAGCATGGATTTGGCACTTGTGACATCGCCGCACATAATCCACACACTGAGATTCCATAGTAGACCAGAAGTAGCCCTGACGCAGAATTTTCCTAGCAAGCATGACGCCGCTCATGTGGGGACCGCAAATCCCTTCGTGGATTTCTTCCATAATTCTGATGGCTTCAACGCCATTGACGCAGAGTTTGTGCATCCCACAATGAGATCTCCTGTACAACCTCCCTCCACAGATGATGTAATGGGCAGCAATCCTTCGTAACGCAGTTTGGTCCTTCTGAGAAGCTTCAGACGGGTACAAGCCACTCTCGATGAAGTTCCATATGTCATGGTACCAGGGTAGGCCATCATCCACATCATCGATGGCGTTGACACATTGATAAGCGGGATGGTCCCGTTGTTCGATTAAAATGGGGCGGAGTTTGATACCTAACGGCAGTTCGACCATGGAGGCCAGGGTAGCAAGTGCATCAGCGAAATGATTCTTCAGCCGAGGAACATGAGTGAAAGTCACCTTATTGAAACGAGGGATTAATCTTTCCAAATCCTGATGGTAAGGTTTCAGCTTCTCTTCACGTACTTTCCAGTCTCCATTGGCTTGAGACACGACAAGATTTGAGTCCCCGATGACTTCAAGCTTCTCAACACCGAGTGCGAGCGCAGCTTCCATTCCCACAATACAGGCCTCATATTCAGCTTGGTTATTGGTGACATCGAAATTAAGCTTGAATGCAAGCGGAATATGAGAACCGTCAGGGGTGACTAACAAAACCCCGATTCCGAACCCTTTCTGATTGGCTGCCCCATCGAAGTAAAGAGTCCAAACATCCTTAACAACTGTCAGCACTTCCTCGTCCGGGAATGCGAAATCTGAATCCTCAGGCCCCTCCACAGGGTGGTCAGCTAAGAATTCGGCAATGGCGCGTCCCTTTACCGACTTTCTCGTGACGTACTCGAGATCAAACTTTGCTAAGAGAAGCAACCAACGTGCTAATTTACCAGTAAGCGCTGGCTTTTCGAATAGATACTTGAGAGGATCCATTCGAGAAATCAACTTTACTGGGTAAGCCAGCATGTAGTGTCTTAACTTCTTAGATGCCCAGACAAGGGCCCAGCACGTCTTTTCTAAGGCGGTATAGCGTTCTTCAGCTCCAACCATCTTCTTGCTCAGGTAGTAAATAGCTTTCTCAATTCCCCTGTCCCCTTCTTGAGCTAGCAAACATCCCATGGACGTAGAACTCACAGATAAGTAGAGAATCAGAGGTTTTCCAGGTATAGGCGGCATGAGAACAGGCGGGTTCTGTAGATAGTCCTGGATCGAAATGAAAGTTGCTTGGCACTTTTCTGACCATACGACGAACGGGTATCCTTCTTGAGTAGACGAAACATCGGCTCGCAAGTTAAGGTTAACTTGGCGATGAATCTGCTGATGAACTGAACCTTCTCCAGAAAACTCCGCACCCCCTTTTCAGACTCAGGTGGCTTCATTTCGCGTATTGCTTTGATTTTTGACGGATCGACCTCAATCCCACGGGACGTGATCATGAAACCTAGCATTTTGCCTGCCGTGACTCCGAAGGTGCACTTCTGAGGATTAAGACGCATCCGGAACTTGCGGAGCCTTTCGAAGAGTTTCCTTAGCACGTGGACATGCCCTTCCCGAGTTTTTGACTTGGCAATCATATCATCAACGTAGACCTCAACCTCTTTGTGCATCATGTCATGCAAAATAGTCGTGGCAGCTCTTTGATAAGTAGGACCGGTATTCTTTAAACCAAACGGCATAACCAAATAGCAGTAAGTCCCCCACTCAGTGATGAAAGTCGTTTTCTCGCGGTCTTCGGGTGCCATGAGAATCTGATTGTAGCCTGAGAAGCCGTCCATGAACGAGAGCAAAGCATGCCCTGCAGTATTATCCACCAGCACATCAATGTGTGGTAAGGGAAAATCGTCTTTGGGGCTTGCTTTGTTCAAATCCCGGAAGTCAACACAGACACGAATCTGGCCATTTTTCTTAGGAACAGGGACGATATTGGCCACCCAAGTGGGATACTGAGAGACTGCAAGGAAACCAGCGTCAATCTGCTTGGTGACTTCCTCCTTGATTTTCTGCACCCAGTCCGGTCGCATCCGTCTGAGCTTCTGTTTCACCGGCTTAGCATCGGGCAACAGGGGAATTCGATGCTCCACTATCTCAGGATCGATACCGGGCATGTCTTGATGAGACCACGCGAAAACATCGCTGAATTCAGTGAGGAGCTCTTTGAACTTACGATGCTCCTCCGGATCTAACGTGGAGCCCACTTGAACCATCCGAGGATCACTCTCATCTTTCAAGTTTATTAAGATTACCTCTTCTTTTAATGGCTGAGCATGCCTCTCATCTTCCCTTTCGATGAAAGCACGGATTTCCTTGGGGATATCCCCATCAAAATCTATCCCTTCATCGTCAGGGTCGACACAGTTTATATAAAGATCATTCAAGTAGTCAGAAGAGGAGTCTTTCATTTCATAAGATTCTGCAGGGTCGCCAAGTACAAGGGAGTCGAACTCGAAGTAAAAGCTATGACGTGGAGGGCCGAGAGGCACAAACTCCGACTCAGAGCTAGACTTAGACTCAAAAGACCTGACAAACTCAGTGTCAGACTCAACTATATCATCAATGCAAGTAAGGCGTGGTTTGAAAATGCAATTTTTAAGGCTACCCTTAGCTTCCACGATAAGAGGGGTGGGGTCTTCGAGGGCGTCGGGCCCGAGCATGAATACTTCGGCCTCTTGAGCTTCCTTGGCCAAACCCACTTGAGAGAATTCACGGAACAGCTGCTCCAAGCTCCCCTGATCGAGAGATCCTAGCCAGGCAGTCTTCGGCTTGGGTTGGCTAAGCTTCCTCTTGAATTCTGCACTAGCTGGCTCTTCGTCACTGGAAGACCAAGTATCATCCGCAAAGATCTCAAAACCAGGCAGCAGTTCCCCAGTGACCGAGTCAATAAAGGGCTCAGCTTGCCCACGATAAATATCATTCCCCTTTTCACGGACGAAGTAGCTGTCGGGATCACCATAGAGAGATCGAGGTTTTCCCGTGCATTTCCTTCTTTTGGCATCGTTGGCAGAGGAAGAGTATCCCAAGCCAAAGCGGCCCTCACAGGAAGGAAACGCAGGGAATTCCGGAATCCCTTGTTGGTGAATTCCTAAGCCAAGGCCAGGTAGATAGGACATTCTTCTCATAATGTCCAGAGCGACAGAGCTTATGATGAAGTCCCCATCCACGTTGATGGCCATAACCGAGCCAGAAGTATCAAAAGAGAAACCTGCGAGATCAACGTCCTCGTTGTCATGCGCGATACCCAAAACGGGCGTGCCGTCCTCCTTGAGTGGGCGAATGCCTGAATCCCCGCAGATAATCAAAGTCCCAGTGGGAAGTCCCAGCATGACTTTCTGATGAAGAGTAGATGGGACAGCCATGATGTCAGATCTGTGAAGCCACGGTCTTCCTAGCAAGAGATTGAACGAGGCTGGAATGTCGACCACATGGAACTCGACATCCATTTTGAATCCCTCCGCATCGAGAGTGAGCACGAGTGTGCCTTCGACCAGACGACGTGTGCTGTCATATGCCTTAACAGCCATGCTGGAAGGTGCAAAGTCTTTCTTAGTCAGTCCCAGACGGTGAGCCACCCTCAAAGGGCAAACATTGATCGCTGAGCCATTATCGATAAGAACGGTCGGAACCCAGAGTCCTCGGCATTTTACTGTGATATGCAAGGGTCGATTGTGGTCAACTCCTTCAAGCGGCAGATCCTTATCAGTGAAGACCACGGTATGCTTAGAGGTAGGTGGGAGGATAAGGGAAATCATTGCTTCAGATGTGACGTCCGGTCGAATCTCAAGACGAGAGAGAGTGTGGCAGAATTTGTGACGATGCTCCCGGGAGGAACAGATTAGTCCCCAGAGTGATATGGCAGCGGGAATCCGCTCCAATTGCCTTTGAATCATGTCGTCATTCGGGGCGTTAACCGGCACCTCAAGTGGTACAGACCTTGAGAAAATAGGAGGTTCGTTCTTCCGGTTAGAAGAATTGGACGAACTTCCTGCTTGCAGATTAGCAGGCTGAAAGACTCGTCCACTTCTTGTAACATTAAGAACGTTCTCTAAAGAGGGTACCGCTTGAGGGTCTTGACTGTCGTCCCATAGATCAGCAGGGACTTCTCCCAATTTGCATTTCCCTTTGTCAGAGGTCGTAGGGGCCACAGGCACTTCCATGTTCAAACCCAAATCCTCAATCAGATCTTTCATCAATAGTGATTCCCAAAAGTCTGGATCCCCAACGGCCACAGGTTCTCGGACTGGTTCTGTACTAGCGACGAAAGGGACGTCCCACAGCCCTCCATCAGCGAGGGAGCGATTGACAGTCCACACCTCGGACCCAACCTGGATGTTGACTACATCATCGACATCCCAAAAATCAGCTGGTGGCACAAGGTCTGTAACCATGATGCTGCAATCCTCTTCAGGAGGGGAAGGCACGACAAGGCGTGGGAGGTTTTCGTCAACGATGTAGAACGTAGGATCATACTCGGGATCAGCCACCGAGTTAACCAGCCTGTCAAGAGTGGAAGGGAAGAAACATTCCCCTAGGACACGGGTTTCATCCCGAATGAGGTCTTCCTCTAAATACTGGATTTCATGGCCGGGCAGAGCGTAACCCTGGAGAGGATTAGGGTCAAATCCTAACGGAAATTGCCAAGCGGGCTCGGGGTCCCAATAGTACTCTTCCTCAAGCAAAACAGGCTGAGGTTGTTGGAAGAGCATGTCCAACGAGAATCCATCCAAAGGATCAACCATGGCTGCCTCGTAATTGGCCATCCAAGCATCATACCAGATGTGGTCAAAGGGGATGTCTTCGGGATTAGGTGGGAATCCCTCTAATTCCAGCTCCGTCCATTCATTGATAATGGGAATGTCATAGTCGTCATTATCAGCTATGGCCCATCCCACGGCTTGCATGTCAAGTTGTTGCTCTGGTTGAGGGGGAATAGCAGCTCTGAAGCGGTCCAACAGACTTAGGGAGGAGCTCGGATCCGTCACGTTGAAGTATAGGCTATCCACGGTAGAGGCATGATCGAGCTGCACAGCAGGTATAGGCTGGTGGAACAGATCACCAATAGAAGCGTTGAATACGAACGCCAAATTTTGCGGTGACATATTTCTCGATATCCATTTGTTGGTTCCGTTCAATTCAAAATCACTTTTGATAGTTGTCCTCAGTGCCATTCAACTCTGTTGTGGTCCCTCAAATCGGAAAGCATATGATAGTTCAATATGTAACGCCCAGTCTCAATTTGTTAGAGGTATTGCTCAAATCTGGTATTGGACAATTTTCAACCTTGTATGAGTTGGATCACTAGAGATTTGTCTCATTATTTTGTGTTCGTCCTCAGTAAAGTTATGATCGACTATTTTAAGATTCCTTGGATTATCATGAGTTTGTTGACCATTCTAAAGATTTCATGTGTCCTTTAGATTTGGATACCTTACTACCATTCTTGAATACTTGATTAGTTTTGTTTGAGTTTTGGAGCTCGCTTGTCACATTTGAAAAAAAAAAAAAATTGTTGTGTTGACCGTTGTCGTCACTTGTTGTCACTCGAAGTGGGAAGATTCTCGTATTTCGTAAAGTACCACCGCATTGAAGCTTGTCTCATCTCGGGAAGAAAAAGAAGCGTTCACCGCTAGAAAGAGAGGTTCGGTATCGGATACGACGCGTGTCTTTCGGATAACCAGGCGACAACCGATGAAATCCAGTTAGAAGAGGCGCTTGATCACCGCACCTTCTAGATGGATGTCTTGGGAAGTCAAATGGATTATCGGGTTACACATAGGAGGTAAGATCTTTATGGTGAGATAGATGACCGTGTATAGGAATTTTGTAACAGAGGAAAACAAGGAAACTGTGTACCATTTGACGTTGCCGCCTAAAATTTTTTTTTTCAATATACATTATGCATTATATACACGGAGATAGAGGAGGTACGAAATGAATCCATTGCATGTGTTAGAGATGTTCGAAATTGAATTCCAAGTTGACGTGTCCTATGATAAGAAACCGATATGTATCTTAGACTCACATAGTCAAATATTGTGAGGTAAGCCAATATTGTTAGTGCAAAGCTACGTGGAAATGGGGGGACGAAATTAGAAAAATATACACGCATTTGTTGTGGTTTGATTGATATGAATCTTTGACAAAGATTTTGATGATTATTGAACTGTTGTATGATGGATAACATGACGGTTCGAGTATGTTGACATGTTTACCCGCGCACGCAGGTCCCTTCTTGACCAGTGGCTGGTGTGGGCAATGCGATTTGCCCGATCTTTCTTTCCTCCGGGAAAGGGATTCCGTTCCTCACCTTTTGAGAAAGGAAAGATGCTGCCGGTTCGCGGGAGCGCTTTTGAAGCTGGTCGTCAAGCGCTCGCGAAAATACAAAGTCGCCACTTGGGTTTGAAGGTCCGACACCCAAGGAACCGTATTTCGAAGCACTTGCCGCGCTGTTTGATTTGAAAAAGTTTAAGGAACCAGTCCGTCATAACCATATCTGGGTTCGGGAGCCAGGTTACGAGAGGGGAAGGGTTTTATGGCACCCCTCTCGCCCGATCCGGAGATCGGTCTCTACTAAAGCATTTGCAAAGATATTTGTTTATTTGCGATTCTGTTTTATTAATCAATTTTATAGCCAATTAGGGCAGGGAACAGTTAATCGGGGATTGAAACTGTAACAATTTGCAGGATATGGTGGATAATAGCATGGATGAAAAGAACAAATGAGATAATACTGAACACTGATTTCAAGATGCCAAAACAGTGCATGGGTACGAGTTTATCACAGACAGCGACCAACTTGCATGCACAGAATGGGAACATGCAAGTCACACCGTCGCGCGACATACTCATACCCTCGCGCGAGTATCAACATCCCTCCTACAGGTTTAATTTTATCTCCTTCTGGGCTCTAGAAGGACCAATGCACACCCAGGATCAAACCAAGCAGTTCATATGTGCTGGAAGTAAATAAATATTACAATCTGACCGAATAGGAATAAAATACAACCCTTAAACAGTGAGGGTGATAAAATCAGAGACCAAAGGCCTAGCTGCCCATGCAAGGGCAATCACTGGGAATGCCTAAACCATCGCGCGATGGAGCCACATCATCGCGCGACTGTTCTGACTGGACATCCAGGAATTGCTTTGCATGCCTGGGCTCTGAGACATATTCAGAAGCTACCCAGGGGCATTCCAACATGAACAAGGAAAGCAAACTAAACTAAACTGATTTTAGCATGCAAGATAGTGAGATGTATCAAATATGGTTAAGCAGGAGAACATGAAATCATATACATCGAACAGAACAAGAGACCCATCCCCACGAGAACCATATCACACGAGCTAGAAGCATCGCGCGATTGTATGGGTTCATCGCGCGCGGGTATCCCATTCACAGTAACTTGCAAATTTGCTGGCCTTGGGGCCAAGAACTGATATTGATTATCAGTCCTGACCCTGTCAGCCCCCCTCAGGGATCAAAACAGTAAAGGCTGAAAATTATACCTTTGCTTGAATGATTTGAATATGGTTTGAGTGAGGTGGTATGCCTTTGACAAAGGAGAGAGTGGTAGTAGCTTTGATTGAGAGAAGATCAAGGTTGTAATTCTTGTTCTTCTTTTTGGGATTTTTTTGGTAACACTTTGAAAGAGATCAAATGGGGGTTATTTATAGAAAGGAGGAGAGTTTGTTGGTGGTGATACAAGGTCATGCAGCCAGCCAACAATGCTGGCAGCACTTACTTGGTAGAGAAGTGGGGTGCCAAGTTGATGGGAGAGTGGGGGTTTAGGTGGTGCAAGGATGGCCGAGCAAACGCCGTTCAGTTGATGGAACGGGGTCACATGGACCTGCAGACGCCTCATCATCACAAAATCCAGCTGGATACGACAGGTGTCGACCATCGCGCGATGTAGTGAGACAGTCGCGCGAGGGTTCTTACTTCCCCGCGATAGTCAATCAGTCAAAGTTTGACTTTGACTACCACCTGGCAAGCAGAGCATCGCGCGAGTGTCTCAGAAAGTCACGCGAAAGGCAAACCCGTAGTCACAGTTTGGGTTCAATGGTCCTGGGGTTAAGGGATGGGTTCCACATACACCAAACTCAAACCATTTCAATCAATACTGTTCTTGACCTGATTCATCATCGGGGGAACAAGGAACTGAAAAGAGACAAATTGAAAAGCGACAAAATGACTTAGAAATCAGATTGGGGTGTCTACAGTAGTCCCTCTTTGACGGCACGCGGAGCACCATTGGTCGGTACGAGTAACGTCAAAGATTTCTAGACACCCATCTAATTCACCCAAAAGCCAAATTAACCGAAAAATGCAAGACGGTATGTACAAATACCGTGCACCAAGGGATTGGACGGTTAGATCGTCGCTTGATTGAAATATGAACGGTTGGATCGTCGCTGATTGGAAATTGGACGGATGGATCGTCGCTGATTGGAAATTGGACGGTTAGATCGTTGCTGATTGGAAATTGGACGGTTAGATCGTCGCTGATTGGAAAAAAAATGTGCTTGCATGGGCGGACCACTGCTGGGGATATAAGGCACCTTTGATCACGGATGTCCTGGGCCGAACTAGAGGCTGAAACCGGTCAACGGCCCAGTTGGACCATCGCGCGACAGAACCAGACCATCGCGCGAGGGTTTTCTGTTAGGGCTTGAATCTGAAACAAGCCCAGACCCGGCCTACACCTGTTTCCTCCCTTTTTCTTCCCGGGGACGCTTCGAAAATCATAACAGGCAGTTCCGAAAACTTCAAAACTTCCTCCAACTCTCAAACTCTCTCACAAAAAATCCATTGAAACCCTTGATTTCCTGCCAAAATCGAAGAATCCACACATACACATTCACCCATGGCAGACCACGGCAATGGGGGCAGCGGAGGAGAAGTTGTTGATCGTCCGGAGGACGAGGGAGGGCCTATGGAAGTCCAAACGGGTGATCAGCCGTTGGTGGAGGCTGCTACAGGCGTTGGTGCAGAGGTGATAGGCGGCGGCGATGGCGAACACGATCGCATGCAGGCGGTTGGAGATGACGGCAATCATCGCGCGACGGAGTCAGATCGTCGCGCGATGGAGGGGGTCGGAGCAGTGTGATCAGAGATCGAACAAATGGACCCAAGCACGGCGGTGAGCGGGTCTATTGTAGCCGGTGGTAGTTCAGGCGGGACGGGCAGTGGAGACGCCCGTGGTGGTGGTGCCAAACCGAGTGAGACGCCGTCGAGGGATCCGGCGAAAGGTAAAGGAGTGGTGACCGAGGAGGAGGGTGCCACAGAGATTCCCGAGGAAGAGGTGCTGTTTCGGCCAGCGGCGACATCGTCGAGTCATAGGCCGATCACAAAACAAGATTTCGCCGAGCTCTTGAGTGATGCGCAGCTTGCGCGGCTTTTGGAGGATAATCCCGAGATAGGGATTGTAGTCTTGGAGGCCCGGGAGGAAAGAGAGCGGGAGATTGCCGCTTTTGAGGCCGCGGCGAGGGCTGAGAGAGAGGGGGCTGCAGAGGAGAAGCTTTTGAGGGATGCTGAGGCCGAGGAGAGAGCTGGCGCCAGGGTGGGGGGTCCTAGGGTGACAGCAGTGTCAGAGGCGGAGAGCTTGACTCGGGCTCTGTTTTCAGCAGAGGGGTACAGGGCACCAGTACCACACTTGTTCGTGCCGTCGGGTTTCACAGCGTACCGGCCACGGCAGGCGGAGTATGACCCTGAGTTGGTCTTGAGAGATCCTGATACTCACATTTCACGCAGCTGGTCTGAGGTAACTTTTTGATAGATGCTCATTCCTTTATTAGATACAATGCAAGTACGATGCATGCGCCCAAATGTTCTTAAAAGTTTGTAGAGTAATAGCAAACCTTTGAGATAGAACTTGAACAGCGATACCATAGCTCCATGTTTGAACATCGTGCATGAGATATAATAACTTGAACCAACCATCTGTAGTTAGGCTGCATTGATTACTTAGAACTTGAAAATGAAATTTTGCATGCTGATATATCCTTTGATGTTTGTTTTCATGTTTGGTACAGGAGAGGGCACGGCCAAGAGATATCCGCGGCTTTGGGGGTGCTTGCAGCTCTTTAGCGCTGTATCAGAGCTTGCCAGAAAGAGTGAGGCAATTGGTGGACGAGGCGGGCTTTAGAGAGTTCATTGAGACACTCACTCCGGCGAGGAATGACCATGCCGTCTTGGTTGCACTTGCAGAGAGGTGGAGGGACACTACAAACACCTTCCACCTACCGGTCGGGGAGATGACGGTGACGCCCACTGACTTTGCGGCGATCACAGGCCTGAGAGTTGGAGGAGAGCCCATTCCGTTTGACTCGGGCATTGAGCAGGACGAGGCAGCCTTGGAGTGGTTTCTGGGCGAGGTGCCCAAGATCGAGGAGGGGATGGCGAGGTACGGGCAATTCACCCGATATCTCAAGAAGGAGGTGACAACTGAGCAGGAGGCGGAGCAGATGGCCCGGGCGTACTTGTTGTACCTTTTTGGTGCTACCCTGTATCCAAACAGGCGTAGCAAGGTTCACTTGTCCTACCTGCCAGCGCTGAGGGACTTGAGGACGGCCTCGCGTTTTGACTGGGGTGGAGCAGCACTAGGTGCGGCCTATGGTTTCTTTGGGGACTCGTCGAGGACGGAGGTGAGCACTGCCGGGTACTGGCGGATCTGGGAGGTATGATTCTCAGTAGAATAATGCACACTTTTCCATAGCATCCTTGCATGCATGATTTGAATATGGTTTGAGTGAGGTGGTATGCCTTTGACAAAGGAGAGAGTGGTAGTAGTTTTGATTGAGAGAAGATCAAGGTTGTAATTCTTGTTCTTCTTTTTGGGATTTTTTTGGTAACACTTTGAAAGAGATCAAATGGGGGTTCTTTTATAGAAAGGAGGAGAGTTTGTTAGTGGTGATACAAGGTCATGCAGCCAGCCAACAATGCTGGCAGCACTTACTTGGTAGAGAAGTGGGGTGCCAAGTTGATGGGAGAGTGGGGGTTTAGGTGGTGCAAGGATGGCCGAGCAAACGCCGTTCAGTTGATGGAACGGGGTCACATGGACCTGCAGACGCCTCATCATCACAAAATCCAGCTGGATACGACAGGTGTCAACCATCGCGCGATGTAGTGATACCGTCGCGCGAGGGTTCTAATTTCCCTGCGATGGTCAATCAGTCAAAGTTTGACTTTGACCACCACCTGGCAAGCAGAGCATCGCGCGAGTGTCTCAGAAAGTCGCGCGAAAGGCAAACCCGTAGTCACAGTTTGGGTTCAATGGTCCTGGGGTTAAGGGATGGGTTCCACATACACCAAACTCAAATCATTTCAATCAATACTGTTTACAACCTAATTCATCATCGGGGGAACAAGGAACTGAAAAGAAACAAATTGAAAAGAGACAAAATGACTGGGGGAATCAAATTGGGGTGTCTACAGCTGGCCTTTGCTTTGGGTACTAGGCCTTGGCCTTTGTTTTATCCATACACTGTTTATGGGGTGTTTCTTTTATTCTTAGGCTCTAAGCCCATTTAAACTGCCTCTAACTGTATATAAATTGTCATATGAACTGTGTGGTTTGTTTTGGGTGTGCACTGGTCATTTTCAGAGCCTAGAGGGTTGAAAATAAGAGCTGTGGGTTTAAGCTTACTGGCGTACGCATATATTGGTATGGCGTGCACAGGTTAGGTCAGCATGCAATGACTTGATCAGTGTACGCTGATTTCTTCCTGCGCGCATCACTCTAAAACAGTGGCCTTCCAGTTTGTTTAAACTCCTATAGGAGTCTGTTTTCATCCTTTACTAACTGTTTCAATAAGTGAGCATGCCTTTTGTCACATTCTGCAAACATATTACAGTTTTAATCCCTTAAACTGTTCCCTCGCCCTATGTAGCTAAAATTGATTAAAGAGAGAGAAGCACAAATGATTTACAAAATGTTTGAGTAGAGACCGATCTCCGGATTGGACGAGAGTGTAACAACCCGGATTTTTGACATATTTTTTTAATACAAATTTATAATGTTAAATTCTTAATTCAATAACTAGTTAGATTGAATAATTAAAAGGACAAATTTTCGTAGTCATCCCTCTAGTTTTACTGTTGTCTCAATTTCGTCCATCTAGTTTTAATTGCTTCAAATAAACCTTGTAATTTGTTTTACGTTCAAAATTGGTAAAATCGTTAACACCGTTACTGAAATTAACGGAAAAATATGATTAAAAAATTAAGTGCTCCAAATTTTTAATCCGGTTGAACTGATGCAAAGATCTTATTTTTTAATCAATTATCCTAGATGATCGTAATGAATTTTTGGCTCTAAGCCCTTTCAATGAGCACCTGAAGACTCCTTATTTAGTTTCAGGGCTCTCTTAGGGTGCTTATTGAAAGGTTTTAGAGCCAAAAATTCATCATGACTATTTAAGACAAAATGATCAGAAAAATAAGATTTTCGCACCGATTCAAACAGATTAAATATTAGAACACTTAATTTTTTAACTATATTTTTTAATATATAAATGGTGTAAAAAAATAAGTGTTTCAATTTTCAATCCGTTTGAACCGTTATGAAAATCTTATTTTTTTGATCATTTTATCTTAGATGGTCGTAATGAATTTTTGGCTCTAAACCCTTTCAACGAGCACCCAAAGACTCCAGATTTAGTTTCAGGAGTTTCTTAGGGTGCTCATTGAAAGGCTTTAGAGCCAAAAATTCATTATGACCATCTATGATAAAATGATCAAAAAAATAAGATTTTCCCACTGATTCAAACAGATTAAAAATTGGAACTCTTATTTTTTTAACTATATTTTTTAATATATAAACGGTGTAAAAAAATAAGTGTTCCAATTTTCAATCCGTTTGAACTGGTGCGAAAATTTTATTTTTTTGATTATTTTATTTTAAATGGTCATAATGGATTTTTGACTTTAAGGCTTTTCAATGAGCACCCTAAGAGAGCTCTGAAACTAAATAAAGAGTTTTCGGGTGCTTGTTGAAAGACGTTAAAGCCAAAAATTCATTACAACTATCTAGGATAAAATGATCAAGAAAATAAGATCTTTCCATCGGTTCAACTGGATTGAAAATTGGAGAACTTTATTTTTTAATCATATTTTTCCATTAGTTACAGTGTTAATGATTTTACCAATTTGGAACATAAAATAAACTACAGGGTTTATTTGGTAGCAATTAAAACTAAAGGTATGAAATTGAGACAATCGTAAAACTAGAGAAATGACTACGAAAATTGGCCCTAATTAAAATACATGATTACGTGTATAATTGATATTACCCATTTAAATGTATATGAGATTTGTACTTTAGATATATATTCATCCATACTCATCTCTTATCATTCCTTTCTAAACTGTAGGGAGGTACTCCCGAACAGGTGCAAATAGAAGCCGAACACTTGGTATAAGAAAGCACGTGGTTAACATGATTTGATGTACCGCCGGGAAGGCCGGTGAACGGCGATATGGATCATTGGCATGAGAAGTCATTGGCCCATATGGTAACGCCCCTAATTTTAGGTTCGTTAAGGGAATAATTTATTACAGAAATTAAATAGAGTCACTGCTCATTATTACAATATAACCCCCGTAGGAGTGTTTAAGTCACAAAATAGGAAACAAATAGGGAACTAAGATTCCTAACTACTGGTCCTCTTGTTCCTCCATCCTAGCGAGTTCTTCGGCTCCATACGCTTCCAGAGTGAAGAGTTCGCCCTGTTCATCTATCAAATCTGACATATTATATTGGCGTCGCCACCCATATAATATGCCAGGGTCACCACAAGGTAACACTATGAGCTACGAAGGCTCAATAGTAAAATCCTACTTACTAACACATAACTTATGAATATAGGATCATTATAACATCGATTTCCATATGATATATATATATATATATATATATATATATATATATATATAAGCAGCTACAAAGACAATAACATTTAGCACATCCACAATCGCCTTACAACTAGCATTGGTGTTGACTCATCGTTAACCGTGTCTCGTGTTTACTATCTTTCTTTTCCAAAGACTCCCTTTTAACTCACCCAACCTCGATTCCGCCGCGCCGGGTTCCCGAGTATTCTCACAATGGTTCCGCGCGCCGGGTTCCCATTGGCACACACTTACTTTGGTTCCTCTCCACGAGTAACCATGTTACTCACCCTACCTTGGTTCCGCCGCACCGGTCTCCCAAGTATCCTCACTATGGTTCCGCCGCGCCGGGTTCCCATAGGCACACACACATTCACACAACTCACATAATACCCTTGAGATAGTCATTTTGTAGTTTCTAAGATATCTTCTTTTTCGGAAAACATATTCCTCTTGTTAAACCATACCCTAGGCGTCATGTTTCTATTACCTCGGTTTTCGTGTCTCGTTCTCATGCAAGACTCCGCGGTATAGGACTTTACTTACAAACAAGCATTTCATAAGATCATTCCACAAGATCATCCAACTCTATATTACCTAGCATGCTTGAATCATCATAAACGAACATCGTGCATATCCATCATTTAATGAAAGATAACCTTATCTATGACCAAAGTAACATCATATGATTCATGCGATACATAAAATTTAAGTACAAGGTTAAACTTCACATATTTAGAAAAAATAAGTAGAGTTTTAAAGTAGTAAGATTTAACTACCGTTCTCCTTGGCGGTGGTCGGCTACGGTAAGTTGGTCGGTTTTGAAATCGGCGGAGTAACGGCCTTCGGTTGCTTCGAAAGAGAAAGAGATTTCCTAGAAACAACTTCACTACCTAAGGTGGACTACTTTAAAGATCTAAGGGTGGTATTTGAAAGTAGTTTGGTGGTATTGCTCAAGAACACTCAAGAACAAAGAAAGTTCTTGAATTTGAACTAAGAACACTTGAATTTTTTTTAGAGAGAAGGAAGAGCAATTGCTTGAGGTGTGAGTTCAAAGCTTAGTGAGGCCTTCTATTTATAGGCAAGACCTCCCTCTCCCTCTCATTTGGCCGGCCCCCCTCTCTCTCCTATTTCTCAATTTTTTTATCCAAAAAGATGTGTTCACATGGAAGAATAAGACTAAAATCCTAGGTTTGCATGGCTATGGTTAGTACTTAGATTTGATCTTCACTACAACAAAAATGGTGTATTGCGACAAAAACTGTTGACGAAATCTAAATTTGTCGCTAAATGACACCTTTTGGCGAGGAAATTGGATTTTCGTCGTAAAAAGTGATATTTTTTGCGAGGAAAAAAATTCGTCGCCAATAAGTACCCATGGGCGAGGAATTTTTAAATTTCCTTGCCAATAAGTACCCATAGGCGACGAATTTTAAAATTTCTCGCCAATTAGTACCCCATAGGAGACGAATTTTAAATTTCGTCGCCAATAAGTACCCTCGGGCGACGAATTTCAAATTTCGTCGTCGATAGTGGACATTAAATTTTATTTTTTAAAACTAATTGAAATGTGCGTAATTAACTCTAACTCAAATACCTAATCATAAAAAGATAAATGAAAAAAATGATGGCGACTAGTCACTAGGGAGCCCAAGAATTGGCTACATTTGGATGAAAAAGAAAGTGACTTATTTTTTCGTCTTTATTCAAAAAAAAATCACATTTGTTGGTTTTGCGTTAAATTTTTGACTTATTAATTTTTTTATGAGAGAAATCGGAAAAGTAAAAAATTATGATAAAAACTTGCAGTTTTGACTTATTGTTGTCTTTTTAAAAAAAATAAAAGTTTTGATTAAAATTTTATACCTTTTCAATTCCTCTCATCGAGACGAATCAATAAGTTACAAAAATTTGAAGCAAAATTAACAAATGCAATTCTTTTTTGAATAATGACAAAATAAGTCATTGAGTGTCTTTTTCATCCAAATGGGGCCTTACTCTCACGCTCAAGAGGGTTGGAGTGGCTAGTTTGGGTGGTACACTGGGAAGGCCGAGCCCATACCATAAAAAAAAAATCATAATTAATAATGGGATTTGTAGGTTATTGATTGTGGTGGTGGTGGTGGTGGTGTGGTGGAGTAGTGATTGTGGTGGTGGTGGTGGTGGTGGAGGAGGAGTGGTGGTAGTGGGGTGTTGTTATAAGAATGGTGGTGGTGGATGAGGAGTGATGGTGGTGGTGCAGTGGTTGGGGTCTCACCTTTAGTGGTGGTGGTGGTTAGGAAAAAAAACGAGTTGTAAATAGTATATATAAAAAATATTATGCATTTGTTAACAAGTCGGGTGCTAGTGTGGTGGTTGGGTTCAGGCTGCGTATGCAAGAGGTAGAGGGTTCGAAACACGGTAGTGGCTGAAAATGGTGCTACAGTTGAACGGGGTGTTCTTGTTTTTTTGGAAAAAACACTAGTTACGACGAAATTTTTTTTTGTCGTCAAAAAAAATATTGCCGACGAAAAAATTCATCGCCAAAAGCCAAAAAGCCGACGAAAAAACAAAATTCGTCGTTAGGACCCTTTTGCGTGAAACTAAAGTCGACGAATGGTGGCGACGAATTTTTTCGTCGCCGATTCCTTTGGCGATGAATTTTGCCTCTTTGCCGACGAAAAAAATTCGTCTCCTTATACAATTTTTGTTGTAGTGCTTGAACAATTTTGTGGTGGAGATGAGATTGGTACAAGATTCCAAGGGTTAAACAAATGCTAAAATGTACAAAGGGGACATGGAAGTTAAGTTTTGCTTGAAAGATCAACTATCCAAGAATCTTGTTGTGCATTGGAAGATCAAGGGCCAAGGTACTAGCCAAATCTCTCCCTCTCCCTCTCTCCCATTCGGCTCTCTCTCTCTCTCTCTATTCGGCTCTCTCTCCCTCTCCCCTCTCTTGCTTTCTCAAGTACAATATATATCTATATATGGAAGAAGAACAAATAAAATAGTAATACTTTTTGTATACTTTAGAGCAATACTTTAGTCTTTCAAGTACTTATATAATATATACATATGTACCCATGTACCTTAGGAAGATCAAAACCCTAATAAAAAAAAAAAATAAACAAGGGTACTTAAGAATCTTGGTACCATGTACCCTATTATTAAAATAATGTGGTACTTTCACATGTGGGTTAAAAGAAAGTATTAAATTAATTAAACCCCATGGTACTTTGAAAGACTAAGCCTATTGTCCATTGGGTAAAATTTCCCCTAACATCTATTATCCAATGGATAATAGTTATTAGGCAACTTATATATTAAAATAATCTCAAAAGTACTTTAAAGTAATTAAAAAGTATTTTTTCTTAATATTCTTAGTACTTTGACTAAGTATACATTTAATATAAACAATTGGGGTTCTATTATCCAATGGATAATAGTTTCCCTAGCAATCTTTGTCCAATGGACAAAGAATAAAATCAAAATAATTAAAAGAAAAAGAATATTCAATTCTTTGTCTAGGGTTAAAAAGGTTAAAAAGTTTCAAAAGGTTCAATAAGGGCAAAACGGTCCAATTGTGGTAACTAGATGGCTTCCTAAGTTAGTTTCTCCAACCGGATGGTCAGAAGCTAACTAGGCTTGCTAAATAGGACTAAAGTCTAAGAAACGAAACTTGAAGGGTTAAAGCGCAGTTATGACAAACTATCGGAAATTAAAGCAATTCAAGCAATTAAAATTAATAACTAGAATAATAAATACATTTTTTATTTATTAAAATTTAGAGTTATTACACATATAGTTTGTTCGGCAAGTGTAGACAAAAGACACGTGAAGTCATTTATCAAAAGCATAAGAATGTGGACCAGTGATATTAGGGGTCATTGGTCAACTTGTACTGTTCGGCGATGAGATGGCCGAACAGGAAAATAGTTATTAAGTAAGCGGCCTTGAATGCTAAGGCGGTAGGAACGCTCTAGAAGATTCCAGAACGATCTTATTCTTTAGAGGATAACATCCCGAGTGTCACACCCTCGATTTTTAACATAATTATAAAGGAATTTTCATAAATAAAATCTCACTTAATACGCATAATTCCCCAAAAGAAAGTTGACATTTCCATTTCCATCAATTACGCTCTAACACCCAAATTTTCACAAAAGTACATCTTTGGCTCAGTGGCCCCAAATCGTCAAAAGTATTGAATATCAAAGAAAACGAGCAGCCCCCCTTGACAAAGAAAGAAGATAGAAGAGAAGAAATAAATTGTCACACGACCGGTCGAAGAAGGCTGCCACGCCCCACTGAACTAAATAAGACCCTTCAATTCACCCTAACAACCGCCCCCTTTCCCGGCTCTAATTAAGTAGAAATGGCCTCCTACCGGTATATTATATACGCACCTCCATACCCTGTAACGCCCACAATTTTGGGTACGTTTAATGAGGAATATTTATTACATAATAAAGAGAGTTTGGAGTTGAGCATTTATTACATCATAAATACATCAAAGCGGTACAGTTTATTCAACCAAAGAGAAACTAGGGCTCCTAACTAATGCTCCACTTGCTCTCCCCATTCTGGAAATGTGAACTACCTCAGCTACGAAGGCCTCCAAGGTGAAGATCTCGCCCTGTTCATCTATGAGGTCTGACACATTATACTGGCGTCGCCACCAATATAATATGTCAGGGTCACCAAAAGGTAACACCGTGAGCTACAACGCTCAATAGTAAATCCTTAACCACCAACCTTACAATAGCAATTCAATCACAACACACTAACAATCACATATCCACATTCGTTAATCATCTATCGTTGGTGTCCAAGATTCTCGTGTTTCTCCTACGCGACTCGTCGTAGACCGCGTTAACATTTTCACTTACAAATCATCCTTTCGAAATCATTTGCATTGGCTCCATACCGCGGATAACCAAGCCTTTCAAAAATCATTTGCATTGGCTCTGTACCGCGGATAACCAAGCCACACACCCAACCTCGGTTCCGCCGCGCCGGGTTCCCGAGTATCCTCACAATGGTTCCGCCGCGCCGGGTTTCCAGTGGCACATAATTGCATTGGCTCCGTACCGCGGATACCAAGCTACACACCCTACCTCGGTTCTGCCGCGTCGGTCTCCCGAGTATCCTCACAATGGTTCCGCCACGCCGGGTTCCCATTGGCACACACACAACTCACATAATACCCTCGAAATAGTCATTATGTAGTTTCCAAAATATTTCCCTCCTCGGAAACACATTTTCTTCCTTGTTAACCGCACCCTAGGTGCCATATTTCTAACTTTCTCGGTTTTCGAGTCTCGTTATCATGCATAGACTTGCGCGGTAGGACTTAAATATACATGAATCATTCATTGAAAATCTTGAAGTTTAAACTAGCAAGATCGCCCAATTTTATTTTGCTAATAATGTTCAAATCGACACTTAAAGCAGAACGCCACATGTTCGGACGCCCTTGGAGTGAAAAATCACTTATGCTTTATCACGCCGCAAGTAATACAAGCAATTCATATATGCATGCTTAAAGATCAAAATACAAATACTTCTAAACAAACGATAAGTTCTATCTTTCGAAATACGTTAAGTATAATCTATTGAGTAGAGATTAATCTACATATACTTAGAGATAAGGGATAAGAATGATCTACCTTGATCCAAAACTAGTCGGGGCCGAATAAGCTAGTTGAAAAATTCTACGGGTGGTGAAACTCGCAAATGTAGCCCGAACTTTGGATGGCAGTAACTCGGTCAATCTTAGGCCGAATATGATCTTTCTTGGGTCGAAATCGAAGCTCTAGAAATGCTCTACAATTTCGTGAAGGAAGTTGATCCTAGAAACTACTTTAGGTAGGAGAAAAATGGTGATAAAGGAAGAGACAGTAAGCTGTCTAGAAATGAAAATCCGAGATTTTTACTGAACTTTGGATGACAATATCTTTGTCATTACTTCACTGATTGGGGTGGTTCTTGGGTCTAACTTGAAGGTCTTGAAGTTCTCTACAACTTTCCTGAAGGAAGTTGGCTCTAAAAACTACTCTAAGCAGGAGAAAACTGAGGATTTATGAAGGGACAGTAGGCTACCTGGACAAACAGAAATGGTTTCTAGAGAGAAGTGAGAGCAAAGCTTGAAGGTGTGAGTTTGAAGGTGTGAATGGCTTCTATTTATAGGCCAAGACTTGAGCTCCTTCTCTCTCTAAGGCCCCCCCCCCCCCCCCCCCCTCTCTCTACCTCAAAGCTTGCATGGCTAGGATTTGATTCTTGGAAGACTTGGTGGGCAAGAAGAATAGTTGTACAAGATTCTTGTTTAAACAATAATAGAAGGACAATAAAGGACTAGATTTTTGGCTAGGAAGAGTTCACACCAAGGATCTTAAGTACAAAGGAAGATCAAGGAAGGTACAATCCCATCTCCTTCTTTCTTCCTCTCTCTCTCTCTCTCTCTCTCTCCCTCCTTGGCCGATTCTCTCTCCTCCCTCTCTCCCGGCCTCTCCTATCTCTCTCTCTCTCTCTTTCTTTCTTTCTCTCTCTCTCTCTCTCCTAGTACACTATATATATATATATATGTACAAGAACAATAAAATACTAGGTACTTTTAGTACTAGAGATCAAAGAAGACTTAAAGACTAAGGTTTATCTTTTTAAACCAACTAATAAGCACATGAGTACTAAGGCCTTATTCTAGTCTTCCAAGTACTAATATATAATATACATAAGTACTAATGTACTCTAGGGAATCCTAACAAAAGATTAGTTTAATAGGCCTAGTACTTAGTTGGCAAGACTAACCTATTGACCAATGGGTAATAAATCCCCTAATGGTTAATAACCAAGGGATAATAAAGGATAAGGTACTTATATAATAAACTAAGCTCTTAGGAAAGACTACATGTCCTTTTGCATGTGGCAAATACACATATGTATATATATACATGTACTTATCAAGATATAATAATGGAGGAGCTATTGTCCAATGGGTAAAGGTTACCCGAACAATTATTGTCCAATGGTTAAAGGCAAAACGGTTCAAAAGGTTCATCTAGTAACTAGGTGAGTTCTAGTTTGGTTTCTCCAACTAATTGGTTAGAAACTAACTAAATAGGTCAAGTAGGGTTTCTCGTCGAGAGTTAACCAAATGACCAAAATTCAACTATGACGGAAATTTTAACAAGAAATTGTATAGCCTCTCAAGAGAAATTAAGCAATTTAAAATAACAATGAGATTTTTATTCGTTAAAAATCGGAGTTGTTACAGCCTATCCCCCTTAAACAATTTCGTCCTCGAAATTAGGTGCACGCTTAGACTCGAACAGGTGGGGATAACTCGCTTTCATGGTTTCCTCCCTCTCCCGTTTGGTTTCTCCAGATTCTCGGTGCTTTCATCGAAATCGTACCAATTTAATGGTCTTGTTTCGGATGATCTTCTCGCTTCGGTCTTGAATTTCTATCGGTTCTTCCTCGTACGTTGCATCTTCTTCGATGGTGATGTCTTCCCAATTGAGGACATGGGGGGTAAGGCTAGATACTTGCAAAGCATTGAAACGTGATACACGTTATGCACTCTATCCAGCTGTGGTGACAGGGATAGACAATACGCAACCTTCTCGATCTTCTCTATGTTATCGGAGGGTTCGATGTAGCGTGGCGACAGTTTTCCCTTCTTCCCAAATTTGATGACTCCTTTCTTTGATCACGGGATCTCCCACTTCGAAGGTTAATGATCGGCTCCTTCTATCCGCATAACTCTTCAGTCGGCTTTGAGTGGTCTGGATCCTTGTCGGATGGTCTTGTCCTTCTCCATAGTATCTCGTGCTATGTCAGGCCCAATCAATCCCGTCTTTCCAACGTCTATCCAGCAAACTGGGAATCGGCAGGGGCGGCTATATAGAGCTTCGTATGGTGCCATCTCGATACTCGTCTGATAGCTATTGTTGTAGGCAAATCCACCAACGGTAGGTGCTGCTCCCAATTTCCAGAGAAATCCTAGGCAAAGGCTCTCAGCATGTCTTCCAGTGTCTGTATTGTCCTCTCCATTTGTTCGTCTGTTTGTTGGTGGAAGGCTGTACTAAGCCTTACGTCTGATCCTAACGCCTTTTCTAGTCCTTACCAAAGGTGCAACATAAATCGTGGATCTCTGTCAGACACTATCGAGATAGGTATTCCATGAAGGCGTATGATCTCTCAAATGCACAACAGGCTCAGTTGATCCATGTTCTCTGTCATCTTGACAGGCAGAAAGTGTGCAAACTTGGTGAGTCGTTCCACTATCACCCAAATAGCACTACTTGACTTAGCAATCCTTGGTAGTCCAGTCACGAAGTTCACTGAGATGTGCTCCCATTCCTAGGTCGGAATTGGTAATGATTGAAGGTCTCCTCCAGGTTTCTGGTGTTCAGCCTTGACTTGCTGGCACGCGAGACACGATTTGAGCTACGTCTTTCTTCATTCTTTCTCACCAATACGTCCTTCGCAGATCATGATACATCTTCGTACCTCTAGGGTGAACTGCGAAGTTCGAATGGTGAGCTTCTCGGAGTACAGCTTCTCGAAGAGCTTCGATATTAGGTACAAATACCTTTAAATCTCGAGCCGTTATCCTTCTCGATTGTCCATCCTGGTAGCGCCTTTCCTTCTCGGATTCGATACCGGATGATCTCGCAATCTTGCTCGAATGTTTGGGCCAGTAAGATCTCCCGGTGAAGTGCTGGTTCCGCAACTAGAGCGTACAATCGAGCGTTCCCGTTCTCTGACGATGGTTGTAAGTTGAACTTGTTGAGAGTGTCCACCATCTCCCATTCCTTAATAGCTGTTTTGACCCTTTGCGCCTTCTCCTTTTGGCTTAAGGTGTCAGCTACTACATTGGCCTTGCCCGGGCGATACTGCAACGTAAACTTGTAGTCCTCCAAGTATTCCATCCATCGGCGTTGCCTTAGATTCAACTCCTTCTGAGTGAAAAGGTACTTGAGGCTCTTATGGTCGGTACAAACTTCGAATTTGTTCTTCCCACAGATAGTAATGCCAGGATTTTGTGGGCGAATACTACTACAGCCAATTCTAGAAAACCCCTGATTTCGAACACAGAGGTCGGCTGTTTCCAATCCAACACTACTTCGACCTTGCTTGCATCCACTGCGATTCCGTCCTTGGATACTACGTGCCCCAAGAACTTAACCACTTCCAGCCAAAACTCGTATTTGCTGGCCTTGGCATAGAGTTGGTTATCTCGGAGTACTTGTAGTGCTATACGAAGGAGTTCTTCATGCTCCTCCTTTTTGGCGGAGTAATTCAAGATGTCATCAATGCACACCACTACAAACTTATCTAAGTAGGGTTGAAAGATCTTGTTCATGAGACACATGAATACTGCCAGAGCATTGGTCAGTCCCAACGGCATTACTACAAACTCGTAATGGCCGTATCTGGTGCGGAAAGCCGTCTTGGCGATATCCTCATCCTTAACTGTTGATAACCTGATTGGAGATCGATTTTAGAAAAGCAAGTTGCTCCTCTTAATTGATCAAATAGGTCATCGATCCTAGGCAACGGATATCGGTTCTTGACTGTGACTTGGTTTAACTTCCTATAGTCAACACACAATCGAAAGGTCCCCTCTTTCTTCTTCACGAACAATGCAGGCGCTCTCCAAGGCGATGTGCTCGGTCTGATGAATTCTTTTTCCAGCAGCTCTTACAAATGGGGTCTTGAGCTCCTTTAGTTCTGCAGGGGCCATTCGGTACAGGGCCATAGAAATGGGTGCGGTTCCCGGTTAAAGTTCTATAGAGAAGTCTATCTCTCTTTGGGGTGGTAAGCCAGGAAGTTCTTCTGGGAAAACATCGGCGTACTCGCCAACGATGTGTGGCAATCCAAACTCCATCTTGTCGGCTTCTCTCAATTGGAGACTTAGCTAGCCATCCAAATAATTGGTTCTCCCATCTTGATCTCCTCGTCGTCGGGTTCACCGTCTGTCTATCCCCCTTAAATTGGAAACGAGTCCTTTTGGGGGTATACGCGGTCACTTTTTTCCATCTGGTCTTGAAGTCTGCCTCCTTGCTCTTTAGCCGGAGCGCACACTTTACCACACCAGCATATGTGGTGAAAGCCTGAACTACCACGGTCCTTCGAGCAGTCGTCAGTCCCCATTTGAATCTTTGTGCCTTCTTGTCCTCGGTAGGTATGGAGGCCAAAGCGTAACGGGACAGTTCCTCGAACTTGGCCGCGTACTGGGTAACGGTCATGGTTCCTCGTTTCAGGTTCAGGAATTCTTGTTCCTTGGCTAGGCGAAGAGGTGTGGGAAAGTATTTGTTGAGAGACAGGGTCTCGAACTCAGCGAATGTCATGACGGAAATGTCATGAGTCACCTCCATCAGATCCCACCAATAGCGGGCGTCACCCTTCAGCTGGTAGGTGGCGAGGGTCACACGGTCTCCATCCTGGGTACTTCCAAGGGTTCTGAGGATCATCTTGACCTCATTCAGCCAGGTTTCGGCTACGACGGGGTTAACGTCTCCATGGAAAGTCGGAGGTCGGCATTTGTAGAATTCAGGTCATAGGTCCGTCGTTTTGGTTTTGGCGGTTGGCGTTCAGGGCGGTTACAAATGCTTACACTATCTGGCTAGGTCGGGGTTTTGCGTGAAAGGATTCTCCGTGCTCGTATCCTAGTCTATTGCATCGGTTCACCATCTTACGAGTAAAAATTGAAAAGGGGGCGGTTTAGTCTAACTAAAAAGATAGTCCTCAAGCAATAAACCAAATAGTATGCAACGGTACTTTTAAATAAGGTAAACTTCATAGATAAGCAGAGAATTACAAACATGAACATAGAGTTTTACTACAAAATAAACATACTAAAACAAGATTTCCTACTACAAGCTGAGACGGTCCTACACATCATACTACATGGCTCTTCTATCACTAGTGCTTGAAAGGCAACTCGAGCTATCAGAATCCTTATTCTAATACTGCTAATGCAATATCCTAGGGTAGTCTGACTCCGAAGACTTCCCTCAGCCACATCTTGTAGCTCCTTTCAGCTGTGGTCTCTTCCTTAAGAAGGCGCTCACGTTCTTCCATAGTCAGGATGGTTGGCCCCTCCACTAGTTCTAGATAGTACTGAGATAGGTTTAATATCTCAGCTTCTAACTCTGGGTCAAACATGAGATAATCATTGGGTTGCTCGAAGTTTTGCCTAAGCGGCGCGGGAACTTGGGTAGGCGGGGGGTTCTCGGGAACTGCAACTGGTGGGGATATCTCCCAAGTGATTGGGACCTCATAGAGCTCCATGTCATCCTCTGATGGGGGTGTTGGTATTAAGTACTCAGGTGCTAGCAAAGAACGATAATTGGCCAAAACACGAGGGGCAAAAGGTGGGCGTCCTCCTGGTGGTATGCTTGACATCTATAACCATAAGGAAGGTTATAATTTAGACTTAACGGGGTAAGGGGTAGTTTTCACGCCATAAGGGGTAAAATGCAAGTCCACACATATGCAATGATCATATACTAAAATGAATACAACGTAGATGGCTTACTAGCCTAGGCTTACAACCAAAGATCCAACTTCTTCTTAAACTTTCCTAACCATTCTAGAAGAGATTAAGGTATTCAACCAGATATGCACCAATGTCGGTCTCATAAGGTGGTGGTGGCACATCTACGGAGTTAGCGGTGATATCCAGGAAGTCGGGCATAACCCGCTCCAGATCTTCCTTTAGCATCTCAATTCCTCATCGTCAGATGGTAAATGATCCGGCATTAACATTAAATGCTGCCAGTCCACTTCGTTTATTGGGGGGTTGATGAACTCCTCGGGATCCTCTTCCTCGGGGTCCTCCCGCAATCATGTTAATGGGCGGTATCATTGGAATACAGGCGAGGGTTGCTTCAGCGTCTCCTCCCTCTATTAGGAGTACATCATTGGGGGGTGCTATTTGGACTAAGACAGGTATTGCTTCGGCATCATCCACCTCTTCCTTATTTTCGGGAAGTACAAGAGTGCCATGCTCTTGGTAGAAATCATTGGTGTAGGGGAAAGCATAGGGAAAGTACGGATCTCCCACTAGTTGATGTGTCATGGTTCTAATGGTGCTAGCAAGCTGGCGAGCTTCGGCTTGTAGGTTGATGTTCAAGGGATTCATCTATAAGGACAGAGTTTAAAACCTCAATTAGTAACATCCTACGATAGAGTAATACCTAAGAAGGTTTGAATCTAAGTTCCACTTCCGATTCTTGATTTAAGTCATCATCTAATTGTTCGGGAATTCCCAGCTCGGCGGTACTGCCAATTTCCGCGCCTTGCTTCAATCCATAGATTGTTTTGACAAAATTCCACCCAATTTGGGATGGTAAACTTAAACTTGAAGTCACGTTTGTGTAACGGTCAACTTATCTCATGGTTCTACATGGTTCTACCCATTCTACCCATGGCCGAGGTTAGAACCAAAAGCTCTGATACCAAGTTGTAACGCCTCCAATTTTGGGTACGTTAATGAGGCATTTATTACATGAAAAAGAGAGTTTGGCTCATTATTACATCATAAATACATCAAAGGGTCCATTTATTCAACAAAGGAGAAACTAGGGCTCCTAACTACTGCTCCGCTTGCTCCTCCATTCTGGCAAGCTCCTCAGCTCCGAAGGCCTCCAAGGTGAAGATCTCGCCCTGTTCATCTATGAGGTCTGACATATTATACCAGCGTCACCACCAATATAATATGTCAGGGTCACCAAAAGGTAACACTGTGAGCTACAACGCTCAATAGTAAATCCTTACCCACCAACCTTACAACAGCAATTCAATCACAACACACTAACAATCACATATCCACATTCGTTAATCATCTATCGTTGGTGTCCAAGATTCTCGTGTTTCTCCTACGCGACTCGTCGTAGATCGTGTTAACATTTTCACTTACAAATCATCCTTTCGAAATCATTTGCATTGGCTTCGTACCGCGGATAACCAAGCCTTTCAAAAATCATTTGCATTGGCTCCGTACCGCGGATAACCAAGCCACACACCCAACCTCAGTTCCGCCGCGCCGGGTTCCCATTAGCACACAATTGCATTGGCTCCGTACTGCGGATACCAAGCTACACACCCTACCTCGGTTCTGCCGCACCGGACTCCCGAGTATCCTCACAATGGTTCTGCCACGCCGGGTTCCCATTGGCACACACACAACTCACATAATACCCTCGAAATAGTCATTATGTAGTTTCCAAAATATTTCCCTCCTCGGAAACACATTTTCTTCCTTGTTAACCACACCCTAGGTGCCATATTTCTAACTTTCTGGGTTTTCGTGTCTCGTTATCATGCATAGACTTCCCCGGTAGGACTTAAATATACATGAATCATTCATTGAAAATCTTGAAGTTTAAACTAGCAAGATCGCCCAATTCTATTTTGCTAATAATGTTCAAATCGACACTTAAAGCAGAACGCCACATGTTCGGACGCCCTTGGAGTGAAAAATCACTTATGCTTTATCACGCCGCAAGTAATACAAGCAATTCATATATGCATGCTTAAAGATCAAAATACAAATACTTCTAAACAAACGATAAGTTCTATCTTTCAAAATACGTTAAGTATAATCTACTGAGTAGAGATTAATCTACATATACTTAGAGATAAGGCATAAGAATGATCTACCTTGATCCAAAACTAGTCGGGGCCGAATAAGCTAGTTGAAAAATTCTACGGGTGGTGAAACTCGCAAATGTAGCCCGAACTTTGGATGGCAGTAACTCAGTCAATCTTAGGCCGAATATGATCTTTCTTGGGTCGAAATCGAAGCTCTAGAAATGTTCTACAACTTTTGTGAAGGAAGTTGATCCTAGAAACTACTTTAGGTAGGAGAAAAATGGTGATAAAGGAAGAGACAGTAAGCTGTTTGGAAATGAAAATCCGAGATTTTTATCGAACTTTGGATGACAATATCTTTGTCATTTCTTCACTGGTTGGGGTGGTTCTTGGGTCTAACTTGAAGGTCTCGAAGTTCTCTACAACTTTCCCGAAGGAAGTTGGCTCTAAAAACTACTCGAAGCAGGAGAAAACTGAGGATTTACGAAGGGACAGTAGGCTGCCTGGACAAACAGAAATGGTTTCTAGAGAGAAGTGAGAACAAAGCTTGAAGGTGTGAATGGCTTCTATTTATAGGCCAAGACTTGAGCTCCTTCTCTCTCTAAGGCCGCCCCCCCTCTCTCTCTACCTCAAATTTTGACACTTGTCTTGCCATCATGGAAGATCAAAGGCTAACCCTAGGCTTGCATGGCTAGGATTTGATTCTTGGAAGACTTGGTGGGCAAGAAGAATAGTTGTACAAGATTCTTGTTTAAACAATAATAGAAGGACAATAAAGGACTACATTTTTGGCTAGGAAGAGTTCACACCAAGGATCTTTAGTACAAAGGAAGATCAAGGAAGGTACAATCCCATCTCCTTCTTTCTTCCTCTCTCTCTCTCTCTCTCCCTCCTTGGCCGATTCTCTCTCCTCCCTCTCTCCCGGCCTCTCCTCTCTCTCTCTCTCTCGGCAATTCTCTCTCTCTCTCTCTCTCTCTCTCTCTCTCTCTCCTAGTACACTATATATATATATGTACAAGAACAATAAAATACTAGGTACTTTTAGTACTAGAGATCAAAGAAGACTTAAAGACTAAGGTTTATCTTTTTAAACCAACTAATAAGCACATGTGTATTAAGGCCTTATTCTAGTCTTCCAAGTACTAATATATAATATACATAAGTACTAATGTACTCTAGGGAATCCTAACAAAAGATTAGTTTAATAGGCCTAGTACTTAGTTGGCAAGACTAACCTATTGACCAATGGGTAATAAATCCCCAAATGGTTAATAACCAAGAGATAATAAAGGACAAGGTACTTATATAATAAACTAAGCTCTTAGGAAAGACTACATGTCCTTTTGCATGTGGCAAATACACATATGTATATATATACATGTACTTATCAAGATATAATAATGGAGGAGCTATTGTCCAATGGGTAAAGGTTACCCGAACAATTATTGTCCAATGGTTAAAGGCAAAACGGTTCAAAAGGTTCATCTAGTAACTAGGTGAGTTCTAGTTTGGTTTCTCCAACTAATTGGTTAGAAACTAACTAAATAGGTCAAGTAGGGTTTCTAGTCGAGAGTTAACCAAACGACCAAAATTCAACTATGACGGAAATTTTAACAAGAAATTGTATAGCCTCTCAAGAGAAATTAAGCAATTTAAAATAACAATGAGATTTTTATTTGTTAAAAATCGGAGTTGTTACACTACCGGTAGAAAATCTTCGTGCTCTAGTCGTGTCTCTTCTGACCTCATTTCCTACAGGTAGAGCCACTTACCTATCGGTAGAACTTCGGTGTTTTTTGGTGATGAAATTTGGTGGCTTCTCTGGATTTATTTTGTACCGGTAGAAGAGGAGTCCTACTGGTAGAGCTTCTTGGATTTCAAAAAAAGAGAGAAGGCATATCGTTAAATTGTTTTGCTCATCAGAATTCTCAAAGAGCCGAATGGCTTTTTTTCTGTTTCGTCGTACGGCATATTATACTATCATACGAATAATCAACCTTTCATACTACCGTACAACTTTTCATTTCGCCGTACGGCATATTAATTAATCATGCGACCTATTGTTTAATCGTAGGGCAAAATATTTAATCGCACGGCCTTTCAATGTGCTGCACGGCCTTTCGTTCCGCTGTACGATGTGTTGTGCAAAGCCGTAGCGTGCACCTTATCATACAATCATTTGGGGTCGCTGTTGATCCGTGTTTTGTCACCTCGACTTCCGATCCTTTCGAATACATTCACAATACTCTAGAGATATTTTCAATCATGACTGTGTTCCACTAATTCGTTGGACGTTTCCACTCCTTGACACCTTGTAGAATTGTAATCCAAGAAATGTTGTGTCGGAAGAAATACCATGGGACTGTTTAGGGCCGTGTATGAGTAACATGGTGGGAGTTACGGGTAGAATGTCATAGTGATATTTGTGGGTTAGTACATTGGGTAGGACGTAGCGTTATGCTTGGAGGATGATTTGGACTTATGTGATGATTAATGTATGCTGCAGTTTATTGTTGATTATGAAAATGGGTTTACCAATGGTTGTTTATTAGAACGAGATAGTGAGAACATGAGTGGTTATTATGACGTGAAATGAATATGATTGATTTACTGATATTGTGGACATCACTAGTGCATTGGGCGTATCTGTCAATATTCACTCATTCACTCTAGTGGCATACTCATTGTATTTTTCTTATAACTTGTGCATAGATTTCTCTACTGGGCATGTGTTTGCTCAACCTATCATTTCAGGTCACTGCAAGTCATGATCATGGAATGCTTGGAGATCATGCTGACGTAATCAAGTAAAGCTATTTTGAAGAGTACTTTATTATTTTTGTAAAACAAACCGCTTTGCTATGAAATTTCTATTTTAGAAGATTGTATTTGTAGACCAATTTGTGGAATTGAAAACTGTATTGTATTTTGGGGCATTGTTCGTACGATTGTGAGGACTTTGTATTTCAAATGGTATTGTTAATTTATGTTGAAAATCGAGGGCGTGACAACTTGGTATCAGAGCATAGGTCTAGAACACCTCAAAATCGTGGGGAGACTTTTAGTCACATGGGTTCAAAAATTGCTGCATCTTTTTTAACAAAACCACATGTGTGCCTGTGTGAAAGAGTCAGTGCATTGATATGACATTGCATTAGTAGAATGGCACAGAGTTGTTGATCATTGTTGGAAATGTCGGAGACCCGTATCATATAGTGATGTGACTAATGTTGATGATTTCGTTTCTTATGATGATTTCGTCTCTTATACTTTCGTAGTAGAATGTCCTCGAGGCGTGAAGTTAGGTTGGGTGAGATTGGGGTTCATGACTACCAGGGCCGTAGTGTTTACAAGAAGGATGAGGTGAGTCAGTATACTGGGGATGAGGTAATGTTTCCTGAGATTGTTGAGAGCGTAAAAGGTGTTGAGACACTGGAGGATACCGAGAGCTGTATGAATGTGGGGGAAATTAGCTGTCGAGTCGTTAGCGCGGGATTACCTTCCGAGAGTGTTGAGAGTTCAGGAGGGAAGACACCGAGGGAATTATGTCAGTCTTTGCAGGGTCAATAGGGTTTGAAACCATCTTCTCATTCTGAGACTCCGAGGGTTCTCCGTAAACGTCAAATTTTGTGTCACAAGTGCAGTCAGATGGGTCATATTCGTGCGAAATGTTAGGCAAAGACTTGTTTTGTGTGTGGTAACTCTAGCCACCTTGCTAGGAATTGTTCGCTGGGAGGAGGAGGGAGTTGTAGTGAGTTGAGTTTAGTACAGCAACCAGGAGGCTAATTGTTAGTCAACCGCAGCCCCAGAGTGCACGTAGGCAACCAACCGTTAGTAAGTACGCTGCCAAGAAACGTTGGAAGTCAAGAGAGGAAAAGGCAAAGGGAACCAAATTAGCTATCACAGAATAAGATTAATCTTGGGCCATCTATTTCATCCAGGAAACAAGGAGTTCCACGATTTGATAGGATTTGTTATGTTTGTCACAAACTTGGCCACATGGCGGGAAATTGTCCTCAGAGACCGGGAGTGCAAGGTGAGCCGAGCTCAGTGCAGCAGGATAAATGTACATCAAAATAGCAACAAATGCAGTTCCACAACTAAACTTTATTTTTTTGATTATTTTATTTTAAATGGTCATAATGGATTTTTGACTTTAAGGCTTTTCAATGAGCACCCTAAGAGAGCTCTGAAACTAAATAAAGAGTTTTCGGGTGCTTGTTGAAAGACGTTAGAGCCAAAAATTCATTACGACTATCTAGGATAAAATGATCAAGAAAATAAGATCTTTCCACCGGTTCAACTGGATTGAAAATTGGAGAACTTTATTTTTTAATCATATTTTTCCATTAGTTACAGTGTTAACGATTTTACCAATTTGGAACATAAAATAAACTACAGGTTTATTTGGTAGCAATTAAAACTAAAGGTATGAAATTGAGACAATCGTAAAACTAGAGGAACGACTACGAAAATTGGCCCTAATTAAAATACATGATTACGTGTATAATTGATATTACCCATTTAAATGTATATGAGATTTGTACTTTAGATATATATTCATCCATACTCATCTCTTATCATTCCTATATCTCATATACTTTAGATATATATTCATCCATACTCATCTCTTACATTCCTTTCTAAACTGTAGGGAGGTATTCCCGAACAGGTGCAAATAGAAGCCGAACACTTGGTATAAGAAAGCACGTGGTTAACACGATCTGATGTACCGCCGGGAAGGCCGGTGAACGGCGATATGGATCATTGGCATGAGAAGTCATTGGCCCATATTGTAACGCCACTAATTTTAGGTTCGTTAAGGGAATAATTTATTACAGAAATTAAATAGAGTCACTGCTCATTATTACAATATAACCCTCGTAGGAGTATTTAAGTCACAAATTAGGAAACAAATAGGGAACTAAGATTCCTAACTACTGCTCCTCTTGTTCCTCCATCCTAGCGAGTTCTTCGGCTCCATACGCCTCCAGAGTGAAGAGTTCGCCCTGTTCATCTATCAAATCTAACATATTATGTTGGCGTCGCCACCCATATAATATGCCAGGGTCACCACAAGGTAACACCATGAGCTACGAAGGCTCAATAGTAAAATCCTACTTACTAACCCATAACTTATGAATATAGGATCATTATAACATCGATTTCCACATGATATGTACATAAGCAGCTACAAAGACAATAACATTTAGCACATCCACAATTGCCTTACAACTAGCATTGGTGTTGACTCATCGTTAACCGTGTCTCGTGTTTACTATCTTTCTTTTCCAAAGACTCCCTTTTAACTCACCCAACCTCGGTTCCGCTGCGCCGGGTTCCCGAGTATCCTCACAATGGTTCCGCCGCGCCGGGTTCCCATTGGCACACACTTACTTTGGTTCCACTCCACGGGTAACCATGTTACTCACCCTACCTTGGTTCCGCCGCGCCGGTCTCCCAAGTATCCTCACTATGGTTCCGCCGCGCCGGGTTCCCATAGGCACACACACATTCACACAACTCACATAATACCCTTGAGATAGTCATTATGTAGTTTCTAAGATATCTTCTTTTTCGGAAAACATATTCCTCTTGTTAACCATACCCTAGGCGTCATTTTCTATTACCTCGGTTTTCGTGTCTCGTTCTCATGCAAGACTCCGCGGTATAGGACTTTACTTACAAACAAGCATTTCATAAGATCATTCCACAAGATCATCCAACTCTATATTACCTAGCATGCTTGAATCATCATAAACGAACATCGTGCATATCCATCATTTAACGAAAGATAACCTTATCTATGACCAAAGTAACATCATATGATTCATGCGATACATAAAATTTAAGTACAAGGTTAAACTTCACATATTTAGAAAAAATAAGTAGAGTTTTAAAGTAGTAAGATTTAACTACCGTTCTCCTTGGCGGTGGTCGGCTACGGTAAGTTGGTCGGTTTTGAAATCGGCGGAGTAACGGCCTTCGGTTGCTTCGAAAGAAAAAGAGATTTCCTAGAAACAACTTCACTACCTAAGGTGGACTATTTTAAAGATCTAAGGGTGGTATTTGAAAGTGGTTTGGTGGTATTGCTCAAGAACACTCAAGAACAAAGGAAGTTCTTGAATTTGAACTAAGAACACTTGAATTTTTTTTAGAGAGAAGGAAGAGCAATTGCTTGAGGTGTGAGTTCAAAGCTTAGTGAGGCCTTCTATTTATAGGCAAGACCTCCCTCTCCCTCTCCTTTGGCGGGCCCACCTCTCTCTCCTATTTCTCAATTTTTTTATCCAAAAAGATGTGTTCACATGGAAGAATAAGACTAAAATCCTAGGTTTGCATGGCTATGGTTAGTACTTAGATTTGATCTTGAACAATTTTGTGGTGGAGATGAGATTGGTACAAGATTCCAAGGGTTAAACAAATGCTAAAATGTACAAAGAGGACATGGAAGTTAAGTTTTGCTTGAAAGATCAACTATCCAAGAATTTTGTTGTACATTGGAAGATCAAGGGCCAAGGTACTAGCCAAATCTCTCCCTCTCTCCCATTCGGCTCTCTCTCTCTCTATTCGGCTCTCTCTCCCTCTCCCCTCTCTTGCTTTCTCAAGTACAATATATATCTATATATGAAAGAAGAACAAATAAAATAGTAATACTTTTTGTACCTAGGATCAAAAATAGTCTTTAAAGGCTAGGATTTCTATTAAACTAACAAATTAGCACATGGTACTTTAGAGCAATACTTTAGTCTTTCAAGTACTTATATAATATATACAAATGTACCCATGTACCTCAGGAAGATCAAAACCCCAATAAAAAAAAATAAACAAGGGTACTTAAGAATCTTGGTACCATGTACCCTATCATTAAAATAATGTGGTACTTTCACATGTGGGTTAAAAGAAAGTATTAAATTAATTAAACCCCATGGTACTTTGAAAGACTAAGCCTATTGTCCATTGGATAAAATTTCCCCTAACATCTATTATCCAATGGATAATAGTTATTAGGCAACTTATATATTAAAATAATCCCAAAAGTACTTTAAAGTAATTAAAAAGTATTTTTTCTTAATATTCTTAGTACTTTGACCAAGTATACATTTAATATAAACAATTGGGGTTCTATTATCTAATGGATAATAGTTTCCCTAGCAATCTTTGTCCAATGGACAAAGAATAAAACCAAAATAATTAAAAGAAAAAGAATATTCAATTCTTTGTCTAGGGTTAAAAAGGTTCAAAAGGTTCAATAAGGGCAAAACGGTCCAATTGTGGTAACTAGATGGCTTCCTAAGTTAGTTTCTCCAACCGGATGGTCAGAAGCTAACTAGGCTTGCTAAATAGGACTAAAGTGTAAGAAACGAAACTTGAAGGGTTAAAGCGCAGTTTTGACAAACTATTGGAAATTAAAGCAATTCAAGCAATTAAAATTAATAACTCAAATAATAAATACATTTTTTATTTATTAAAATTCAGAGTTATTACACATATAGTCTGTTCGGCAAGTGTAGACAAAAGACACGTGAAGTCATTTATCAAAAGCATAAGAATGTGGACCAGTGATATGAGGGGTCATTGGTCCAGATGTACTGTTCGGCAATGAGATGGCCGAACAGGGAAATAGTTATTAAGTAAGCGGCCTTGAATGCTAAGGCGGTAGGAACGCTCTAGAAGATTCCAGAACGATCTTATTCTTTAGAGGATAACATCCCGAGTATATAGGAAAGAGACCCAACGTGAATGGGATGTTCGGCTTATTATAGAAAAGAGTCCTAAAAGGAATGAGGTAACGAAATGATAAGGGAACGAGAGTCCCAGATATCCTGGGTTCCTATACGAGATAGGAATCCTGGAGCGAGAGGAATGCTTGGGCAGCAAGTATACGTATCTCTATAAATACAAGGCAAACCTAGAGGTAAAAGGTACGCAAAACTTTGCATTGATATCGCTTTCCTACTGATAATTAGGGTTTATTGCTAGTACATGATACTAACTTAGGCATCGGAGGGCCTTTGCCACGAGCGGCAAAGGTGCGCTCACCCCTTGTCTGTTTTGTAGATCAGGGTACCAACGACGAATTAAGGTTCCGGTGAAGAGGCATGTGAGGCCGTTGCATATTGTTGTTGTCCAGAGCATCAATTGTTTTCATCCCCCTACAATTGGCGCCGTCTGTGGGAATCGATTGAATTCCCCGAAAAACTACCACGATGGAAAAAGATACAACAAAAAAACATGAACATAAGAGAGAGACTACAACTTGAAGCTTGAAGCTTCATTACATGATTACAACTTCTAAAATTGAAACTTAAAGTTCAATTACAACTTAAGTTTCTGAAACTGAAACTGGTCTTGTTCTTGCATCCACATACAAAGAACATTCACCAAAATAATACCCCTGTTCTTGCATTCACAGACCATTCACCACAATACATCCATAGACCATTCACCACAGTAATACCCTTGTTCTTGCATCCACATCCGCAGACTATTCATCACAATAATACAACTTAAAGTTCAGTTGCATATTCTAACAAGACAACCACAAGCACACCCAACAAAAATAAGCCACATAGTTTTCCAAAAAAACAACCACCACAGTAGCAAAAAGTTAAAACCATAGAGAAATTGTCCTAGTTCAAACACCACAGAGATGAAAAAAAAAACTTCGTTTTGAGCTTCAGATGTGTCAACTTCATTTTGTAGAATTCATGCCTGTTGAAATGGACAAATGGACAACAAAAAATACAATTAGTAAGAGCAATATACAATGTTAAAACCATAAGAAACATAAAACAAATGCCAATTACCTCACGAGGCACGCACGAATCCCCCGATTCCGCATCATCATATATGGTGGTGTACCCTGACTTGGATTCACCTAACAAATATAAAAAAAACAAATTCATAAGTACTAGTTTTATTTAACTAAAGGTAGAAAAATACAAGATACTAAGTTGATTACCTTTCATTTCCTCAGCCCACAACCAACTTTGAGCACACATCGAGGCTTCCATCGTATCAGGATGAAGTCTACTACGATGTGGACTCACCAACCTACCACTCGTGCTAAATGCAGACTCAGAAGCAACCGTCGATACTAGAATAGCTAACAAATCCCTAGCCATGGCTTGTAAAATTGGATACTTGGGTTGATGTGATTTCCACCAATTTAATACATCAAATCTTGTGGATTTTGGCAAGGCAAGTTCGGACAAATAATGATCCAACTCCAATTTTGCAGTATCGACTGTCCTACTTCTCTTCGACTCCCTAAGCATATAGGCATCATACTTTGATAGTGATTCTTCTTCAATAGAACCTAATTGGGGAGAAGAGTCGCCAATACCCTCTATCGTTGAACTAGGACTTTGGTACTCCTTAAGCAATTTATAACAAAGTGCACGAACTTTCTCAACTTCTTCCTTGTAAGTTGTTAGAAACAATAATTTGGAGTAGAATTCCAACACGTTGATCTTGTACCTAGGATCCAACATAGCAGAAACCCCCACAACACCATTTACCACAGACCAATACTTATCAAAATTTTCCACCATTCTTTTGGCCATTTCCCTAATCACCTGATTCTCAGAACAGAGCCAATCTCTCAATTCAAGTCTAATCTCACACATATTTGGAAAGCATTGATTGGTAGTAGGGTATTTAGTTCCAGAAAACAACTCTGTCACCTTAAAAAAATTCTGAGCTTCTGACAAACATCTCTAGCAAACCCCCACTCACGTTCACTTGGTAAGGAATTATATTGAGCATCCCGTTTGCTTAAGCAATTAAACACATCGTTATAAATTAGGGCTGTTTGAAGCATCAAGAATGTTGAATTCCACCTAGTCGCACAATCAAGTCCTAATTTCTTAGTACTACCCACATTCAATTGGTGAACTGTTTCTTCAAATTTTCCTCTCTTTTTTGTGATGCTATCCAATAAGCTACGCCATCTCGGATTTTCTCAATACCCACCTTGATAACGTCCATCCCATCTTTAACAATAAGATTAAGAATGTGCGCACAACAACGCATATGAAACAAATCCCCACCCAACATGAGAGATGTATTATCAAGTTTGTCCCACAAAAGATCAATCATGGCATCATTGCTAGAGCCATTATCAACCGTTATGCTTGAAATCTTCCTATCAATGTTCCAATCCATCAAACGATTCAACAATTGGTCACATAGAACTTCTTTTGTATGTGGACATGGCACATATATGAACCTAACATGCAACATTGATATTTAATTAAAAATGGAAAAATAAAAATTTACATTGAATAAAGGAATAAAGATAACGATGTTAGTTAGAAATACCTTAAAATACGACTTTGCAAAGTCCAAGAATTGTTAATAAAGTGTGTTGTGACAGCCATGAAGCCTTTCTTTTGATTACTCGAAGTCCACATATCTGTTGTGATAGCCAATCTACTTGCATTACTCACCACCAAACTCAATGTCTTCCCCTTATGGTGCTCATAAATCTTGAATATTTCACTCTTCATTGTGTTTCTACACGGCACCTTAAATAAAGGTTGCAGTGCATTCGAATACCTCTTAAATCCAACATGATCCACAATTGAAAGAGGAAACTCATGCATGATTATGGAATTTGCAAGTTCTTTCCGTGCCGTACCATGATCAAAGCTATATGAAGTTAATAGTGGAGGACGGTCTTTGTTCATGAAATTATTTGTTAGAACTTGCTGCCTCATGATATCCTTCTTTTGGTGTTTCCGAATATAGTGTTGTGATAAATGCGAGGTTCCATTCTTTGTTTCTCCATTTATTTTGTCTCCACAATACTTGCAAATGGCCTTGAAAACCCCCGCAATTTTCACCCTCCTATGGTGAGACCAATAAGGACTCCTTAGCTTTTTATTGTCATCGTCATTAGAAACTTTATCTTATAGTATTTCGACTTCTTCACCCTCATTTTCACTTGTATGGTTGTTGAGAGGGGATTTTGATTGTAAGGGGCTACTAGTTGGTTGTGATGGTCCAGAAGGACCAGAAGCATCAATCAGATTTGTTGAATGAGCACTCGAATCGACAGGTGATTCAGACATCTTTAATCGTAAGAAAACACCAGATGATTTAACCTATAAAGCTTCCAAAGTACACAACTAAATGCATTCCATCAAGGCATGCCAGTATTGAAGTCCACAACAACTGAATATATTAGCAATTTCAATTTTTAGTTGCTTCCCAGTCCAAGGACATGTTTCTTATAGTGCAAAAAATTAACGCTCATGCAATGCAATCAAACAAACAACTAACAAACTAACAACAAACTAATAGACTGGAGGGGCTAGGCCGCCACCTCAACTCAGCAAACAGAATATGAGAGGGGTTATGCCGCCACCTCAGCTAAGCAATGCAATCAAATAAAACTAACTATACTAACTAAAAACAAACTCAATATTTAGCCTGGCTTCGTTACACCACAGGTTTGGCATAAAACTAGGTTAGAGGAATCCACCAAGCCTAAATACGAGCTACTAACACATAAACTAAACTACAAGAAAGCAACGGGATACTTACAGCGGTCTCAGCACTGACAGCAAGCGGGATACTCACTGTTCACCTTCCGAGGGCGAGATAGCGAATGGATTCTGGAATGTTGGAAGGGCAGTAGGGCACTTGTCAGGTCGAAAATAGCTACCACAAAAGCTATACCAGGACACTATCCCATATGCACACATCGAACGAAATCCATGAGTAAGTGCGTAAACACAAGAATTTTTATGATTAAAATAAAAAGTTAGGTGTATCAAGAATGTAAAACCCTCTCGAATCTTTACTTTTTTTTTTGTGTGGATAAATTCGAATCTTTACTGTTCTCAGATTCAAAACCATTTGAGTATCAAATGGTTTTAACTAGTTCTTTTGAGAAACTGAAACAGAAACCCCAGCCCGAAGGAACAGTAAATTTGAATCTTTACTATTCTTTTGGTATTCAAACTGAAACAATAACTAAATGGAAAATCTCAAAGATCATTTCAGGGGTTTCGTCACAAACCCCAGCCCGAAGGAAAACAGAAAAAAAGAACAAAATCAAGGGTTTCGTCACGAACTAATGAGAGAAAGGGAGAGAAAGATTACCGTGGAGATATGGAGGGTCTTGAACAGATCAACTGATTTGGGTTTCTTGAATGAGAAATTTCTCAAAGACCTATTCGATGCAATCAAGCAAAGAAATTATCAGAGGCAGCCGACGGGATTGACGGGAAACCTGTTCGAGAGAGAGAGAGAGAGAGAGAGAGAGAGAGAGAGAGAGAAATCAGATCTGAAAGAAACTTGTTCGCCTGAATCGCCTTCGCCGCCTCCCTCTCTGAGGTATGAGAAGTGAGAAATACGCGTAAGAGGGAATTTCTGGAAACCCTAAAGCATATGTGTGTGTGTATATATATATATATAGGTAGGGGTATTTTTGTAATTTATTACTTTGGTTCGAGATCGGGTCGGGGTTCGGTTCGGGTATCTGCTGAACCAGAACCGAACCGAAATGAAACCCGTTCGGGTATCTTCCATGCCAACCATACCCGTACCCATGGGGAATATTTCAGTTATGGTTCGGGATAATTTTGGTTATCGGTTCGGGTACCCATCGGTTCGGTTTGAATTGCCATCCCTAGACAGGTACGAGAGACCTGATACTGACTGGGCCAAGAATGTGGCTCACAAAGCCAAAGAACCCGAGGATGAGACAGTGATTGCACAAGAAGCAGCACGAAACGCCCTTAGTAACATTGAAGCTTCCCCTTTTTCAAAAAGGCTACAAGAGGCTAGGTTGCCCAGCAGAGTGAAGCACGATACGTTCATACTTTACGAGACAAATGCGGACCCCGTATCTCACATACAGCACTACTAGCAGGCCACGTTCATGCATGAAGGCGATGACGCCATCATGTGTAAGATGTTCCCTTCAAGTTTGGGGAAAGTATCTCTATCTTGGTTCCACAAACTAGGCCCATCCTCCATTCGAGGATGGAGGCAGTTGGCCGAAGAATTCACTGCTCGGTTCTTGACAAGTAGGAGGGCCCCAAAGAAGTTTGAAAGCCTTTCCACCATGAATAGGCAGAAGGTGAGCCGATCAGAGACTACGCAAAGAAGTACTGGGAAACTTTCAACGAGATTGAAAGTTGTAGTGAAGAGTACGCCATTTCTACCTTCAAGACTGGCTTGCCTGTTCGGGGAGAGCTACGCCGTTCATTGAATAAGCATCCGGTAGGAACATTGGCCAGATTGATGGAACGAATAGAGCAACACGCCAGGATGGAGGATGACATACTCCGAGAGGATGGCAGGATCATAGCCAAACAGCCAAAGGCACCTGTTAAAAAGGAGGATAAGCCAAAGCCTAAGACTTATAGGGAAAGGAAGGAGTACGAACAAGTGAAAAAAGAGCCATACAAATATAAGCAAGCTCCTGACCCAAAGTCTTTCTTTTCTACACTACGGTTTGGAAGGAACCAATTTATAGGATTCTTTATCGAATAAAGAATCAGCCATACTTCAAGTGGCCCCCAAGTCTAGGCGGAGATAAAGACGCAAAACGTGCTACGAATCAGCACTATAGCTACCACAAAGATTGGGGCCACATGACTGAAGATTGTGAAATGTACAAAAGGCACCTTGATGATTTAGTCTCTCGGGGCTATCTCAAGGAATTCATCCAGGAGAACCCCAAGGATCAAGGGAAAGCCATGGAACTGGATTACGAACAGAATTCTAAAGTGGTAATCCATATGATACATGGGTTGGCCGCACCTTATACAAGAAATGAGGTTAGGCTGCTCCAAAGGCAAATTAAACACGATCAGCACGTTATGCGATTGGGAAACAAGAGAGGGCGAGGAAACGATGTGTGCAACGAAAGCATAGCATTCACAGATGAGAATCTGGGAGAAGTCCAAATACCCCACAACGATGCTCTAGTCATAACCCTACGAATTGGGGAATATGACATTGAGAGAACCCTGGTGGACTCAGGGAGTTGTATAGAGGTATTGTACTATGATGCGTTTAAAAAGCTGGGGCTGGCCCAGGCGGACTTGGAGCAGTCTACAACACCCTTGATTGGGTTTGGTGCACGTGCCATCTGGCCTCTTGGGAAAGTAACTTTACCTGTTCGGGCTAGATCAATGGTCTTGAGGACAGACTTTCTGGTTGTAGATATTCCTTCTTCCTATAATGCGATTATAAGGAGGACCTGGTTGCATAAAATGAGGGCAGTTTCCTCAACTTATCACTAGATGGTGAAGTTCTCCGGATCCAATGGGATAGAAGAAATTAAGGGCAACCAGAAGGTGGCCCAACAGTGTTTGATTTCTATCATTAAGAAATCACAGAAAGCCCACTAGGTGCATACGGTGGAGGTACCGGATCAACCGACTATCGAGGATGTCGGAAGAAGCCCAGCAGAAAAAGTGGTTGAAGGCCTAAAGAAAATACAGATCGACGAGAATGATCCCGAAAGATATTTTTTAATTGGGGAAACCTTGCCAGTAGCAGAAGAGGCCGAATTGATAAGCTTCTTAAAAAATCACATCGATGTATTTGCTTGGGTACCAGAAGAAATGCCCGGAGTAGATGCAGGTGTGATCTGTCATCATTTGAATGTTGACCCTCAGCATAAGCCGATCATTTAGAAAAAGCAGAGGGCAGTCGTACAGCATGTTGATGTTGTTATCGAGGAGGTAGATCATTTGTTGGAGGCCAAAGCAATACGAGAAGTTTATTATTTGGAGTGGCTGTCCAACACTGTGGTAGTGAAGAAAAAGAATGGAAAATGGCGTGTCTGTGTTGATTTCACAGACATAAACAAAGCTTGCCCAAAGAACAGTTTTCCTCTCCCAAGGATTGACCAGTTGGTTGATGTAACTGCAGGATATGAACAAATGAGCTTCCTCGATACATACCGAGGATATCATCAGATTGCTATATTTGGACCCGATCAGGAGAAGACTTCTTTCATTACACCACGAGGGTTGTACTGTTATAGTGTCATGCCCTTTGGATTGAGGAATGCATGGGCAACATATCAAAGACTAGCAGCCATCATGTTTAGAAAGCTGCTCGGCAAAACTATGGAGGTTTACATAGACGACATGGTGGTGAAAAGTAAAACTAGACAAGGCCATATAGCAGATTTGAAAGAGGCTTTTGAAATCCTGAGGAAGTACATACTGAAGCTCAACACCTCAAAGTGTGCGTTTGGAGTTGATTCTGGGAAATTCCTAGGCCATCTAGTGACCATGAGAGGGATTGAGGCCAATCCAGATCAAATCACAGCCTTGCAAAGGCTACAAAGTCCGAAAACGACGAAAGAAGTCCAGAGGTTGACTGGAATGGTTGTAGCACTCAACAGATTTATCAGTAGATCAAGTGATAAATGTAGACCCTTTTTCCAATTATTGAAAAAAAGGGAAGGATTCGAATGGGGAGCGTAATGCGAGCGAGCTTTCCAGGACTTGAAGAAGTATCTAGCCGAGACTCCACTTTTGTCAACTCCACTACCTGGTGAGTCTTTAATTTTGTATTTGGTTGTTTCTGAACATGCTGTAAGTGCAGTCCTGTTAAGGGATATGGGATCCGAGCAAATCCCAATCTATTATGTGAGCAAAACATTGCTAGACGCAGAAACGAGATATCTGTCCCTTGAGAAGGTGGTCCTAGCATTAAGGACAACAACAAGAAAATTGCCACATTATTTTCAGAGCCATAGGGTTGTGGTTTATACTGAGTTCCCTTTGAGGTCACTGCTACGAAAGGCAGATTTCTCTGGAAGAATCTCGACGTGGTCTATCGAGTTAAGCCAATACGATATTGATTATCAGCAGCGCGCAGCAATCAAAGGCCAAGTGTTGGCTGACTTTGTGGCGGAGTTTTCTCCTGCAGTAGCACCCCTGCCTCCTACGAGAAAGGAGCAGGTAACTGAAACACCAACCATAAAGAACAGAGTCCCAGCCGAACAGGATCCCACGGAATGGAAGTTGTTTGTTGATGGATCAGCATGTAACACTGGCTCAGGAATTGGGGTTGTCCTTTTTCCTCCTGAAGGAGTAATGATTGAGCTATCTGTTCGGCTTGGCTTCAGTGCATCGAATAACGCAGCGGAGTATGAGGCACTCTTAGCTGGATTAAAGAGTGCAAGAACATTGAAAGTGAAACGAGTGAGGGTGTATTGTGATTCTCAGCTTGTGGTTAATCAATTGTCCGGTGAGTACAAAGCCCGGAATGAGAAGATGGCGGCATATGTGCAAGCAGCCAAAGACTTGCTTGATACCTTCGAAAGGGTATACATTGAGCAGATAGGTTCAGGACAGAATGTTCACGCAGATTCGCTAGCCTGGTTGGCTGCAGCCATGCCCACTGAATTTAAAAGGAAAGTAGCAGTCGAGTATCTGACTAGCCGAGCATCGGGAGGAGTGTTGAGTTGGTCTTGGATGTGAACCAAGGACCAAGTTGGATGGATCCAGTTATGGAGTTTTTAAAAGATGAAATACTCCCTTTTGATAAAAAGGAGGCTCATAAAATAAAGACCAAATCTGCTAGGTTTTGGCTGTCACCAGAAGGTAAGCTCTACAAAAAATCTTTCACGGGTCCCTATTTGCTTTGTGTGCACCCTGAAATGGTGTAAAAATTTCTGCACGAAATTCATGAAGGGACCTGTGGAAGCCATGCCGGGGGTAGATCCATCGTCCACCGAGCAATTACTCAAGGCTATTGGTGGCCACACATGCAAGAAAATGCCAAGGTGTATGTGAAAATTTGTGAGAAGTGTCAGAAATTCTCACCAATGATCTGAACACCAGTCGAAGATCTGGTGCCGTTGAAGAGTCCTTGGCCGTTTGCTCAATGGGGAATGGACATCGTGGGTCCACTCCATAAAGCAACAGGCAATAGGAAGTTTCTGCTCGTAGCAACAGATTATTTCACTAAGTGGATTGAAGTAGAGTCATTGGCAAAAATTACTGAACCTATGATAGAAAGGTTCGTATGAAAGAATATTATTACTCGATTTGGGGTCCCCTATTCTTTGATTACAGACAATGGATCCCAATTTCAGAAGACGTTCAAGGCTTTTTGTGCTTAGTACGGAATACGGAATTATTATTCCACCCAGCCTACCCTTAGAGTAATGGGCAGGCAGAAGCGTCCAACAAGACCATTCTTGACGGGATCAAGAAGAGGTTGGACAAGGCTAAGGGGAAGTGGCCTGATGAATTGCCACTGGTTCTATGGGCACATAGGACAACACCTAGGAGGTCTACGGGAGAGACCCCCTATTCATTGGCATATGGTACAGAGGCAGTCATACCTTTATAAGTGGGCCTTCCAACCAACAGGACTATATTAGTCGAAAGTGGGGGCAATGACAGGGCCCTCGAAATTGAGCTAGATCTCGCCAAGGAAAGGAGGGAAAGGGCCCTGGTGGATCTAGCTTCTTACCAGGAACAGCTGATGAAAAGCTACAACAAACACGTTCACCCTTGAGAGTTTGGTGTTGGGGACCTTGTACTACGAAAAGTGCTCGGCAATACCAAGGTGGCCAACGAGGGCAAGTTGGGGGCTAATTGGGAAGGCCCATATCGAGTAACAAAGGTTGTGGGCATAGGGGCCTATAGACTAGCTGATCTGGACGGGAATCCAATGCCAAGACCTTGGAACGTTCACAATCTTAGGAAATTCTTTGTTTAAAGGAATTTTGTTTTTTATTTCATTTTGTTTTAGGACGCACTACGTGATTGTGTGGGAATTACGAATAAAATTCTCTTGTGTCTTACTTTCATTGATTAGTTGCAAGAGGTACGAATAACGCCCCCTTGAGTTCCAGTTTATGAATAAAGTAACTTCTTTGCAGTATATCAAGTTTTTGAATTATTTGCTTTTTAAATATGAAATATGGAATTTGGGGCTTTTATTTTTTTTTTTCCTTTTTTCATATTGGGGAGCAAGAGATAGGCACGAATGCCGCATACACATATCCATTCCCTAGATATATGAAACTTCAGTAAGCTGTACAAGTACGAAAAACTTGGAGTACGAGGAACTTGGTTTGCATACGAATACATGCTTAAACACTTATAGTATATACGACTGAATGGGATACTTGGGTAAATTTTTAAGTACGAGAAACTTAAAGTTTGTTTAAGTACGTGAGAACTTAATAAAATCTGAGTATGAATAAACTTAGGGATAGATACGAGAAATTTAGGCCAAGCGTTGGCCAAGTATGAAGAACCTTGTACAACAAAGTAAATATGAAACGCTTGCTTACTTTTCAAGTACGAAATACTTGGACACGAACGTAAAAAGTTTAAATATTACTTTGACTAAGTACGAGATTCTTAGGCAAAGACATGCATCTGAAGCATACGTGCATATACAAGAGTATGTTGGTATTTTTTCAAAGCACGAAAACACTTAGGGATTTGTCTAAAGCATGAGATGCTGGGATATTCATATACATTTTGGAACACGAGAATATATACCAGATTGAACTGTCCGGCAATAATACACATATGAAGACTGAGTACGAGACACTAAGCCCTTGTTTTTACGAATTCAAGCATAAACATCAGGCCATGCAAAGCCGAGCAAAACAAGATAGCCACGAATGGCCACCCAAAACATATGTCACACCACAAGGGGCCGAATACCTGTATCATCAAAAAGAAAAGTACGGAATGTACTGATGCCTCGCAGGGCTGCAAAACTACGGTCACGCAGGACCTGTAGATTGTTCTAAGAGTTAGGAGGAATATTCATATTTATCGACATTAGTCCAATTCTTGGACCTCAGAAACAGGCTCGTTTGTAGCTGCTATGTTTAGCTCTGTTGGGATACCGTCACCACTAGTACCCCCTTCCAGGACGATGGGGTCATTGGTTTCTTCCCGAACAGATGAACCTTCAGCAGCAGTTCCCAAAGATTCAGTAGGTACATCCTCTTCAGCATCAGCAAAGTCTTCAATCTATTGATCGATGTCATCTTCTGGATTCCCCTGCGGTTCATCCACAATTTGAGCACGAGTGCTTGGCAAATCATTGTCCTCCCAGAAAGGGGAATCTTCAGGCACCCCCACTTTGTCAGACACGCCTCCCAGCAGGCTACCCAGATTTGGTCTTGGATGGCGGGCATTTGCTCGACATAACTTGCAGTTGTGGCATCAAAACCTTTATGATATCCGTCATCGTGGGCCGCCTTCTTGGTGCTGTCGATTTCGGACAGAGCTTGGTTGAGGCTCTCCTCGGCGGTTCCAAGCTTTGCTTAAGTTTCATCTGCTTCCAGCTTCGCTTTATCTCTTTCTCTTTCCAACCTTGTTATTGTTTGAAGCAGCCTTGTGTTATCTCTCATGAGCCTGATACGCTCAGTCTCAGTCTCCTGCATCTTCTGCCCCAATGCCACCAAATTTTGGATACACTAGAATGTCCAAGTATAATAACAGTGTTATGAATAAACACAAACAAAATATAGCGTTTGGATGAAGTAATGAGGAAACTTTACCTTTATTCCATTCACAAGACCAGTAGAGAGCAGCCGATCAAATGTAGCTCCAGCTTCCTTCTGCATGTCCACTGGAAGCAGCAGCCCTTGAGCAAGTGCAAGCGCCGTCTCCGAGGAGCTGGCGCTATCACCAACGTGCACAGGACGATCACCCCTAATGAGTGGGGGAGCCCATGTTTGGGGAAGTGCCTGAGGAGGTGGTGATTGGGGCTGGCTGCTGTCCACAGCAGCTAATGCGGCAGAAGTAGTTGGGTTCTCAATCCTGGGGCACTTGTCTTGATGAGCTTCTCCAGCCTAACGGGAGCTATCACGTTCCCGAGGAGAGGAAGATGATCATGGTGAACCCCCCTGGTACGACGAGATCGTGGGGGGGCAAGTCCAGTTGATGCCACCCTACTGGCAGCACCCAGTTCCCATGTAGAGATGGTAAGAAGAGTGCTAAGGTTCAGGGGTTGGCGAGTTATCGAACCTGATATAGGGGTAGATCTAGAGTAGCCGGAGGAAGACGTCTGGCTGGTATCGCCGTTTGGAGCAGGCTGTTCGGATTGTTGTTCAGGAATGACCTGTCTTCTTGCAGATCTTCTGAACACCACGCGTGTCAGAGAAACGCCTTCAGGAATTGGGACTTCACCCAGCTGCTCGGCAACAGTAACTCAGGCCTGGGATTTCAAACTTCGTGGTTGGGGAGTAGGGATGGCAATTTGAGCCGAACCGATGGGTACCCAAACCGTAACCGAAATTTATCCCCGAACCATAACCGAAATTTCCCCCGTGGGTACGGGTATGGTTGGGGCCTTAGATAACTGAACGGGTATCGGTTCGGGTATGGTTTAGCTATTACCCGAACCGTTACCCAAACCGAACCGAACCGAACCGAACCGAAATAATAAAATTACATAAATACCCTTTATATATATATAGTACTGTAGGGTTACACAGTCTCACTCTCATCTCTCGCCGCCTTTAGAACTCTCTCTCTCTCTACGGTCTCCACACCACACACCGCACCATAGACGATCTTCAACCAAGCCCCCAATGAGATCTCCGCCATGATCTGCGAGTTCGACGGCAACGGCGACGGACACATCGACCTCGACGAGTTTATCGTGCTCAATGCCAAGGTCGGCCGATTCCGTGTGCGGGTGTTGCCGTGAGAAATTTGCAGTCAATGGTTCTTGATTTCCCCAAGAACATCAGTTGTGTTCAAGGGAAGCAAATAAATGGTGCGGGTGTAGGAATCAATTCGTGTTTTGTAGTCCGTCACGTCTCTCTCTCTCTCTCTGTCTCAGCATATGTATGTAATATATATATATATATAGCGTGATATTTTGTGAGATTTTGATAGAGATTCTGGATCTACAAGTGACAACACAACTCAAAATCTTCTCGTTGGCGTTGCTTTCTCGATGGTTCTCTCTCTCTCTTTCTCTGTGTTTGGTTCGGGTACCCAATCGGTTCGGGAATTACCCGAACCCCGTTTGGTTCGGTTATGGTTCACCACTCCTCTACCCGTTCGGGTTTCGGGGCGGATTTGGGTGACCATTCGGTTTCGGGGATCGGGTACGGATATACCAATATCCGCCCCGAATGCCATCCCTATAGGGAGCAGTGGATGTAGAGGCAGCGCTGATGCTTGGATGGGCAAGTCTCCGGTCAATAACTCCTCGGTAAGAAGGATCATATCCTAGCAGTACGTCAGCGTTACGACCCCGACCAGCTGTTCGGGTACCAGGCTCGCCTATGTATTTTAAGATCCTATTGATATCCTCTGTTCGGACGTAACTTGGTTCTCGTCTAGGACGCTTGTCAGCGTTATCCACTGCAGGATTAAAATCCAATGTATAAATTAAAAACATGGAAAAGCTACGAGAAAGCGGTAAACAAAGAATTGCAAGTCAAAATTAAGAGCATACGTGGATAGCCCCATATGTGGGGGCAATGGAGCCCCACCACTTGGCCATCTTCCCCTATTGGCTCGAATGCTCCGGTTACGTAGAGGAAATCAATCTTGTGGTCACGAGCAGAATCTGGCAAGTTTAGCACGAGACGCTTGTCTGCCCTTCTAACCTTGAAGTAGTACGTATTGTACTCAGGATTTAGCACTATACTATACCACCACTATATGTCCCAGATTCCTAATTGGGTCCCCTGAATCCTATTTAGGGCTATAATCCCCATCACCAGCCTAAAAACATTCGTTGAAACTTGCATGGGGGTAAGACGATACCAATTTAAAACTTGGCAAAGTAATGGGTGAAGGGGGAAACGAACTCCACCATCGACAATGGCGACAATAGGGATGCACATTCTATCCCATGATCCGGCGTCCCTATCTGCACCTAATGGGGCAAGCTCTAGCCCTACATTCTCAGGGATACTGTATTCTTTCCTAAAAGCCGCCATGGCTGCGGTGTTTCACAAAGCTTCCTAAACTTATTGGATTTTGGGGGATTTTCATTTTCATCCGCCATGGATACTCTGGAGTTCTATGAATCTGAGCATTACGTGTGAAACCCTAGTGGCAGGCAAGTCTGAGGACGAAAATCTCAGAACGAAACAAGGAAAAGAGAGAATGAGAGTCTTTCGGAGCGGTTGCAGCGGTTGCCTGAGATGCAATCGAGTAGCAGACGGCGGCGATGGCGGAGGGAAAAAGAAGTTAGCTTTCACTTGGTTTTAGAGAGAGAAAAATGGGGTTCGAATTCTTTTTGGGTAAACACCCAAAAGAAAACCCTTTTTGGGGTTTAGGGGTAAGGGACGGAAGTGAAACGTCACCCCCTACGCCGTTACAAGAAAGGTAACAGAAAGAGGGCTTCAAAGGATGCTATTCTGACGCCGTTTTGGCTGAAATGTCAGTCAGAATTAAATGCAAGACGTACGAAATACGCCGCGTGGAACCACTACTTTGAGGAAATGATGATTAAACCGCCAAAAAACATCAATGGGTTTGAGTATTATATCTACACAGGACTTTAGAAGCTCGGCTCAAGTCCTAAATCTAGCTTTACTTGTAGCCCCTAAACAGTGGCAACGAGCAAAGCTGGGGAGCAATTGTAGGGAGGTATTCCCGAACAGGTGCAAATAGAAGCCGAACACTTGGTATAAGAAAGCACGTGGTTAACACGGTCCGATGTACCGCCGGGAAGGGCGGTGAACGGCGATATAGATCATTGACATGAGAAGTCATTGACCCATATAGTCTGTTTGGCAAGTGTAGACAAAAGACACGTGAAGTCATTTATTAAACGCATAAGAATGTGGACCAGTGACATGAGGGGTCACTGGTCCAGATGTACTGTTCGGCAATGAGATGGCCGAACAGGGAAAGCGTTATTAAGTAAGCGGCCTTGAATGCTAAGGCGGTAGGAAAGCTCTAGAAGATTCCAGAACGATCTTATTCTTTAGAGGATAACATCCCGAGTATATTGGAAAGAGACCCAACGTGAATGGGATGTTCGGCTTATTATGGAAAAGAGTCCTAAAAGGAATGAGGTAATGAAATGATAAGGGAACGAGAGTCCCAAATATCTTGGGTTCCTATACGAGATAGGAATCCTGGAGCGAGAAGAATGCTTGGGCAGAAAGCATACGTATGTCTATAAATATAAGGCAAACCTAGAGGTAAAAGGTACGCAAAACTTTGCATTGATATTGCTTTCCTATTGATAATTAGGGTTTATTGCTAGTACGTGGTACTAACTTAGGCATCGGAGGGCCTTTGCCACGAGCGGAGGTGCACTCACCCCTTGTCTGTTTTGCAGATCAGTGTACCAACGACGAATTAGGGTTCCGGTGAAGGCACGTGAGGCCGTTGCATATTGTTGTTGTCCAGAGCATCAATTGTTTTCATCCCCCTACATAAACTCTAACTAGAATCCTATTTGAACTAACTCTCCACTTCCCTTCCACACTTTACTACCTCCATCCTTGTCTTTCAAACTTGCATCCCACTTTTCCCTCACCCTTATAATTTTACGTAGCCCCTCTTTCCCTTCAAAAAATTAGAATACAAATTTAGTAACACACCATCTACTGCTAGAAATCAGAGAAATAGTGAGAGAAAGCCCCAAGCTTTCATGGAGGTCTAGAGAGAGAATATGAAGTGGTTTTCGGTTTTACGCTTATCCGAACACAAATCCGCGCTACACCAACTCTAGCACGACCCGACCATCTCCGAACCAATCCTCAATTACCCGAAGTCAGTCTCGGCATTTCGTTGCTCCATTGTCTTCCCCGTTTTTACCAAGGCAGAATAATCGGCTCCCCTACTCTCCCCTAAGTATATTTTTACTCCTATGTATTAGTTTTAGTGCTTAAAAGTGACGAAAATCGACCCCATGCATCAAACAAAAACCGAAGTACTCTGTTTCAAGATTGCTACTGTTACCTTCACGTTTTTGTTTTAAAATTTTATACATAAATTACAGTTTGCCCCCCGTGTTTACCTTAATTCTAAAATTGACCCTGAACTATGTGTTTGACTTACTTTACCATTTGTTGTTACATTTTAATGTTAGGATGATAAATGCATGTTGTGACCAATTTGCCTTGATCATTAATTATGATTAATATTAAAATGTATAACTGTACATTAACTAACTTTGTTATTAGTAGAAAAATGATCAATTTAGAATCAAATGATATAAATTATAAATGAGAAATAGAAACGGTAATAAGCAGAATACTCCATAATAGTATTTTACAGTAAAACAATAAACAATAGGTTAATGAAATATAATCTTTCATTTCGATAAAATAATGGTCAACCCTGGGAACACTTAAGGAAATTAGTAATCATGTCTAACACTAGACTCAGAGAAACAACTAAATGGAAGTTCAGATTTCTACTAGCTAGCCTAATAATGCTGGAAAAAAAAGGAAATATATTAAGTACAGTTGGACAAAAGATTAAACTATATGTATGATCCTAAAATTTATAAATAGAGTAACACTAGAATTGTTAAATTCACCGGATTATAAATATCCTACGGATTTCGAAAACACTAATAAAAATCCTCAAAATTTAACAGGATTAACATACTTGTTCAGTAAAATTTAAATAACTCGAAAGATATCAGCTCAAATCAAAAACCTTAAGTGTTTAATTATTTGCACATATGAATTGTTATATTATTATCTCATTGAGATGTACCATGTTTGAGCTATTGTTGATTGTATCATGTTGTACGTACTAGAATGGACTAAGGTTCATAGGTGGTTTTGAGTAGTGAACACATAAACGTGGATAAGTAAAGGATAAAAATGGTGAAGTTGTTTGAGGATGTTGGGTGCCGGTAAAGGACCCTGTTACGGTAAAGTACCTTTGGTTGAGTTGGGGAACGGTAAAGGATCCCGAGTACGGTAACGTACTCAGAGTGTGTGGACGGCGATAAAGGACTCTGGGTACAGGATTTGGGATACGGTAAATGATCCTAAATGTTGTATAGTACCCAATGTGTGTGTGAAGAACGGTAAAGGACTTCGGGCACAGTATTTGGGATACGGTAAAGGATCCTAAATGCGGTACAGTACCCAATGTGTGTGTGAAGGACGGTAAAGGACTTCGGGTACAGTATTTTGGGAAACGGTAAAGGATTCAAAATGAGGTACGGTACCCAATGTGTGTGTGAAGGACGGTAAAGGACTTCGGGTACAGTATTTTGGGAAACGGTAAAGGATCATTGAATACGGTACAGTACCCAGTGTGTAGGTTAGGGTATGGTAAAGTACCCAGTGTGTAGAGTTGGGAGACGGTAAAGGATCCTGGCAATGAGATAGTGCGACCCATAATACTGAGTTGTCATGGTGAGCTGTTCCTTTATTATGGTTGTAGGCGAATCCAAACTGAGTACATCATTTAGTAGTATTCGCTTAGAACCCTAGTGCAGGACAAATAAAGGGAGAGTTATTCCATGGGATGATCAAAGTTGTTGGATGTGGGAGGAAAAGACCTTGTGGAGAGGATCCTTAAATTTCATGTAAGACAATGGATAGTAAAGAAAAGGACGTTGTGCTGTTAATTTGTACCTTATGTGTATTATGAACTATTATATTGTTGATCTGCTAATTGTAAGGTAAAGGGTTAGTAGGGTTGAGATTATCTACTGAGTTTCAAAACTCATTAGTGCCGTTGGGCTGGCTTTTCATGCAAGGTAATCGAGAGACCGAGGACAGAATCCACTGCAAAATGGTCCATACCAGAGTGAGGACCTCCTAGCTGAGGAAGGGGAGTTTGTTGAGCCTTGGTTGCCTTACCCTTAGAAGTTCTATTGATTTAAAGTATTGTTATTTAAATTTCCAAAAGTATTATCACATTTGTCAAACTTTGTTTTATTTCGTTGGGTTGTAAGACAGTTAAGTAGTTTTGAATTTGGTATTTGAGGTTTCCGCTGCTAAACTTTGTTTGATAAAATTTCATTTCTTAAATTAGTTTTATGAATTATTAAATCAATTATAAATGATTTAATTAACGTGTCAGAAAATTGGGGCGTTACAGAGAAGGGGTGCCTTAAAACCTTTCCCCCTCATAACTTGGCTCCCGAACCTCAAATATCAAGGTGACGACGGACCAGTCTACGCCTTTTCAAAAACAAACAATGTAGCAAGTGTTTCAAGTTCGGTTCCTTGGGTGTCATCCTTCAAAACCCATATGGTGTCTCTAAATTGAGCATTTCACCGCGCTTTTTCAAAAGGGCGCACTCGATAAACATTAGATTTTAGGGGCGTGTGCCCACAATTGTCAATGAGCATTCGAGGCAGTCAAGGAGTACCTTCAGAACCCGCCTGTCTTATCACCACCCATCCCTGGAAAACCATTAATTTTGTACCTCTGGGTAACAGAGACATCCATGGGGTGCATGCTGGTACAAGAAGACAATGCTAAAGTAGAGTGTGCCATATACTACCCCAACAAAAAGATGATGGATTACGAGACAAGGTATATTCCTCTGGAGAAGACCTGTTGGGGGCTAGTATTGGTCACGAAGAAACTAAGGTATTACCTTTTAGCACATTCGGTAGTTCTGGTTTCTCGATTAGACCCAATCAAATATCTTTCTGAGAAATCAACACTTATTGGAAAACTGGCTAGATGGTTATTGCTGTTAGCAGAGTTTGACCTCAAGTACATGACAAGGAAATCAGTAAAAGGAAGGGCAGTGACAAAGTTTTTGGCAAATCACCCCGTGACAGAGGCCGAGGTAGAGAACTTCTTGTTCCTAGACGAAGACATCTTATTTCTCCTAGATGACACATGGTAGCTTTATTTTGATGGAGCATCAAACCAATTTGGGTATGGCATAGGGGTATTGCTAGTTTCCCTAAACGACTCTCATATCCCTCTGTCATACAAACTAAGGTTTGAGGTCACCAACAACCAAGCTGAGTACAAAGCCTGTATTGCTAGAATGGAAGCAGCACTGGAACTAGGGGCAAAAGGGATAGAGGTCATTGGAGATTCAAATTTAGTGGTGTCCCAAGCAAGGGGAAATTGGAAGGTTAAAGAGGACACGTTGAAACTATACGACTCTGTGTTGAAAGCTCTAATTCCACAATTTGACTCTATTATCTTCACGCACACTCCACGAGTGAGTAATAGGTTTGCAGATGCATTGGCAACATTGGCCTCTATGGTCGAAATACCCTTGGGGTTCACAATGCATCCACTAATGATCAAGCAAAAGGTCAAGCCAGCATGTGAGTGTACTTTCACTGAGGAAGACGATGAGAAGCCATGGTATGAAGATGTGAAGAAGTTCCTGGAAAAATAAGAGTATCCCCCCGAAGCCACCTCAAAGGATAAGATGGCTCTGTGAAAGTTTGCCGCCCGATTTATGATTTGTGATTTGTGGTGGAGCACTATATCAAAAGCACATCTGGGTTCCAATCAACTCTGTGTCTCAATAGAAGAAAGTCAAAAGGTAGTAGAGGAAATACACGAAGGGATTTGTGGGCTGCACATGAATGGGGCAATAATGGCAAAGAAGATCTTATGTCAAGGATACTACTGGACTATAATGGAGGTCGACTGTGCTAGCTATGTCTGCCGATGCTACAAATGTCAAACTCATGTCGATTGCTTACGTATTCCCCCAACGAAATTATACAGCATGACATCCCCGTGGTCATTTTGCACCTGGGGAATAGATGCCATTGGGAGTATAAATCCAAAAGGGAAATACAAGCATCAATTTATCTTGGTGGCCATTGATTTTTTCACCGAGTGGGTGGAAGTAGCCTCTTACGCTACCCTCAAAGCCACTCATGTGGCCAAGTTTATCCGCACCAATATCATCTATCAGTATGGTGTACCTCACGAATTCATCTGTGACAATGGATCACATTTCAAAGGGGCAACAAAGAAGCTCTTTGTTGAGTTTGGGATACAAAATCATTGATCATCTACCTATTGGCCTCAGACCAGTGGAGTGGTTGAGGCTGCAAAGAAAAACAGCAAGCGAATTCTGAGGAAGACTACTGACACTTACACGGACTGGCCGAAAATGCTACCTTTACCACTATGGGGATATCGAAGGACTGAAAGGACTTCAACTGGGTCACTCCCTATTCTCTGGTTTATGGTATGGAAGCTATTTTGCCGGTCAAACTGGAACAACCATCGCTAAGGGTTTTGGCTGAAACTGAAATGATTGAAGAGTATTGGGTTCAAAATCGCTACAACAAGTTGGCATTACTAGATGAAAGAAGGCTGAGAGCGTTATACCACGTGCAAGGATATCAATGCCGCATTGCGAGAGCATTCAACAAAAAGGTGAAGCCAAGAGACATCAAGGTGGGAGGTATAGTGCTCAAAACAATCCGTCGTCACATTTCAGACCCAAGGGGCAAGTTTAGGCCGAACTGGGAGGACCCTACTTTGTCAAGCGCATACTATCTGGATGAACGGCATACATTGCAAATTTGGATGTGATGGAATTTGCAACATCGGTCATCATCGACAAGCTGAGGACATATTACCCCTGAGAGATGCTTGTTGGGCCGAAAACCACAAGGGTGAGTAAACTCAATCAAAAATTAGACAGCCTGCTAAGTCAAAAACCTGCAAGGGTTGCTTAGGCAAAAACTAAGGCGTAAAAAAAGAGCTTGCTAGACTGAAGACCCGCAAAGGCAGTTTAGGCAAAATTAAGAGCATAAAAGGAGAGAAAAATACCCAAGTGAACCCTATCTAAAAAAAAGAGGAAAACAAAAAGACAAATCTTTTGGGAACTACGTTTATGGCCTGATTCAAGTGATTTAACTTTATATCCCTTCGACTTATTCTGAAAGCTCAACTTAGTCCTTCTAGTTTCAATTTCACCCAACTAAATCTTCGATTTGCAAATTTAATTCAATGTCATCCTTCCGTTGGCCCCCGTTTGTAATTTGGACGGAAAAACACCATGTGCCCATCACGTGAGCCACCGCCAGGGGCATATTTGCCTCCATTTAGTCCGCCATTTTCACCCCTGTAGACCTCGCTCTGTCTGCATAGGTTAGCATTTCTCTCTCACTCTCTCATATTTTACAGGTTATTCCCATCTCTCTCTCTCTTTCTCTCTCTCTTTCTCGTTTTACAGGTTATTCCCATCTCTCTCTCTCTCTCTCTCTGGTTTTACAGGTTATCTCTCACCATGGATTCTTCATCTTCAAGAACACATGCAATGATTCCTAGATACAGAACTAACTATTGCCATTGCAAGCTCCAGGTAGTCAACAGAGTGATTAATACAGATCCAAACAGGGGAAAATTATATTACTCATGTCCAAATGGAGTCTGTGATATATGGGATTGGTGCAAGCCAATTAACACAGTCCCAAGGGTGCCAACCCAGAGGAGGTTATGCCATGAAGATGAGGCAGAAAATGCAACAATTGGGGATGAAAATGCAAGACGTGGGGTTGATAATGCAATGGCAGCTAGGATGGCAGTGCTTGAAGGGCAGCTAGGAACTCTAAAGGTGATGATGGCCATGTGCCTCATCACCATTGTCTTGTGTTTTTTTGTTATCCTACTGAAATGAATGTAATGCAAGTTCAGAACCAAAGTGAAATGAATCAGCTTTTGTGGCTTTGGAAACCTGTGTTTATGCCTCTTTTGTGTCTTTGAAAACTTATTACATGCCATTACAATAGACAAGAGGCAGTTCAATAATACACCTCATTGCCAAACCATATGACAGTTGATGAATAAGACAATTCATTGAAGAAAAAGACAGTTGGTACCAAATTCAGTGCAATACAAGCATTCAATATCAGTCAATACATTAACCAAACACCAACTTGCCAACCAACCATTCAACATCCAGTTAACATAAAAACCTACTTGGTAACCAACAAGTGAATATCCAGTCAACACAAAAACCTACCTACCAACCAACCATTCAATATCCACACATTACAAAAACCTACCTACTTGGCAAACAAAATACAACCTATTGTGCACAATGACCGAAGTCTTTCATATCTAATGCCATTGCTAAGTATGAGAAACAAGTCCTAACTTAGTATTGAGCTGGTGTTGGTGCTTGTGAAGTATTTAACCCCTGCCCCTTCCACCATCAGTCCTTCCCCTTCCCCTTCCCCTTCCCCTTCCACCACCACCCCTTCCCCTACTAGTTAATGCTTGGCCTCCTTCAGATGCTGCTGCAACAAGTCCCTTTCCTCTGCTACTAGATGCTTGGCTGCCTCCTTGCCTTGGCCTTCCTCTTGGCTTTCCAGCTAGCCTACTGAACACTAACCCTCCACTAGGCCTCCTCCTAATTTCAGGATTGACTTCATTTTTGCAGCTCCTCATATTATGGCCCCACCGGCCACATTTGCCATACCTCAATGAAGTATTCTGTCTCTTCAGCTTATCTGCATCAGGATTCTCCAACTCTTCTCTCTCCCTCCTTCTAGATTTCTTAGGTCTACTAGCAGACCTGCCATAGTTGGGAGGGAGAACTGGGACATATCCACTTGAAGGCCACATGGTCCATCCATTGATGGGGTAAATGACACCCTTGTAGATGCTGGCATTTGTCTCCTTCCCATAGCAAGGGTGGCAATAATCTAGTACATTTTCATGATTGAAAGTAATGGCAACAATAGCATAAACACATGGGATACCTTTCGAATCCTATCTTCTACAGCTACATGTGTGGTCCACCAAATTCAGGCTATACTGCTCTGGTGGAGGGCAATGCATTTGGAAATGTCCCTCACCATACCAGATTGGGTTACAACCACCACCTCTTTTCCTATACTTCTCTATTTTTTTTTATGACATTGGGGCTTATATTGTGTTCCCACTTGGTTATTTTGTCTCTCCTTTTGGCCAATCTTTTCATTAAGTAGCACTTGATTGCTTCCAACGTAGTTATAATTGGTTTTTCTCTAGCCTTCCTTATGTCTTTGTTGAAACCCTCACATAAGTTGTTAACAAGAATGTCACAATTATTAAAAGTGGAGAAGTGAGACCTAAACCATAGTGTGGCTGGTATTTCTGCTAGCCAATTGTATACCTCCACATCAGTACTCCTCATTATGTCCATTGCTTTTTGGAAATCTGGAACTGTTGTAGCTCTAGCTGCTGCCCATAATTGTTTCCTCAACTCCATCCCCTTGTGCTCATCTCTGAAGTTTGTGTACAATTTCTTGGTGCAGAATCTCATCTCTGCATTTCGCACCATTGTTTGTAATGCTGGAACCAGACCCTACAAAGTGAAGCATTACAAGATGCAATGAAATTTACAAGGGAAGTAGTTAACTCAGTTAAACAAGATGAAGCTTTTACAGATTAAATAAATACAATGCCTCTATACCTTTTGTTTGTCTGTCATGAATGTCCAAGCACTTGTGTTCTGAATTTGTAGGTCTTCCACCACCAACTCCAAAAACTAGGTCCATGTGTCCTTGGTTTCACTCTCAGCAATAGCGTATGCAAATGGGAATGACTGATTGTTAGCACCTATCCCCACAGCAACTAACAACTGACCCCCATGTGCTCCCTTCAAGTGGCATGCATCCATACATATCAACCTTCTGGATCCAGCTAGCATTCTTTGCTTTAATGCCCCCAAATATATATAAAGTCTCTCAATATTGGCTGACCATCTGGACTTGGAGAAGGTATAGTTTTCATCACAATTGTGGTGTTAGGGTTTGTTCTCCTTATCTCTTCACAATAATCCCTCAACCTGCCAAATTGTTCCAAATTTGTTCCCTCAATAAGGTCAAGTGCTTTCCTCTTAGCCCTATATGCTTGAGTGTGGGAAATGTCAACCACAAGATCCTTCCTCACTCTTTGTTGCAAGTGTTCTAAAGGCATGTCAGGATTGGATGTTATGCTGTCCACATACTTCTCAGCAAGGTACTTTGAGGTTACATGCCTTACTTTGAATGATCTGAGACAACCATGTTCACTTGTGTGGGTTTTGACCTGAAATGATTCACCTTTTTGTTAAAGTGAACCAAAATACTCCAACCACATTCCTCTATAGCACATTTTGCTTTTACTCTTGTTGTTTCATTCTTTACAAACTTAATGTCTTTTCCTTCTTTTATTGAATACTCTCTAACTTCATCCATACACTAATTTGGACCTTCCCCAAATCAGTTTCTCTTCTATACTCATGGAACTTGTCTTTCCTCCCATTATCATCAGAGTTTGAACAAGCACTATGGAGATCATCTGATGAATCATCTCCATAATCTATGCCATCATCATCATCTAAGTCTGCATTCAAGTCTGGCTGTTTCCCTTTCTTGTTGTCAAACCCTGCCCATTCAGCCTTTTCATCAACATTGGCCTCATATAAGCCATCATCATCAGACTGCTCATAATCACTATCTACCTCAAATGACATGTCAGAGTCACTAGTTGTGTCACCTAAATCTTGAACACCTACCCCATCAGAGAAACCATCTCAAAAAAAGCATCATCAACAAGAAAATCCTCATAGTTCACTTCATGACTTGGCCCTCCCTTATCAGTTGGACCCCTCTTATCAGTGTTAGTTGGAACCCCCTTATCAGTGTTAGTTGGAACACCATTATCAGTGTTAGTTGAAACCCCCTTATCAGTTGGAGTTAGAGTTGGGGTTGCGGTTGGACCCCCCTTATCAGTTTGACTTTCCATCATTTCAATGGGAGTAATTGGTTCTACATACATGTCCACTATCCTACTTGGGGGAAGTTGGTCAATCATCTCCATTACATCACTGTTAGTCAATAACATTCTCAACCCATTGTTAATGTTTTTCCCAGTCATCACATAGTAATAATTTATCATACCCAAGTACCCTAGTTTCTCAACCATATCACCAATTGCTATTAAAGACATTTTTTCTGGGTCACATTCATCTTCGTATGCAACAGAGCCACATTCGTACCTGATTGTGGGCCTATTAAAAAATTTTCCCCCATGATGAATCTGTATGGTGAAATACCCTCCTGCACATGATTAAACAATGTTTGTAGGACCACAATCAAAAAGAAGTACTACAACAGACAAAAAAATCATAGCTTTTCAAGAAAAAAAGCTAACCGACACATGCAATAAAGTTTTCTTCAACCCAATGAAGCATATCTGTTCAAAGAATCAATTTTCTTTACTGAAAAGGACAAATTGTATTGATTTCCTCCAAAAATTATGTATTTTATTCTATAGAGAACCAAACGAATCACTCACGGACTCAACAATTCTTATGGGACCACACTCAGAAAGAAGTACTCCAACATAGCTTTTCAAAAAAAAACCCAACCGACACATGCAATAAACCCAATCTAGAACCCAATAAAGCAAATATATTAAAAAAATCATTTTCCTTTATTGAAAAGGACAAATTTTATTCATTTCTTCCCAAAAAATATGTTTTTTATTCTACGGAAAACCTAATGAATTAGTCACGGACTCACCTAGGGTTTTTTCTTTGTTATGTAATGGCATGCTTCTTGATCGTTTGGGAAATCGACCACAATTCCCCCTTCGTCGTTGCAGCTTTTTGGGGCTTTCCCTTCGTTGTCGCAGCTTTCTTTCATCTTGTCGTCTCAGATTTTTAGGTGGAGTGAAAATGACTAAAAAAAAAGTGGGAAATCGATTAGGGTTTGGGGTGGGTGGGAATGGGCAAATATGCCCCTGGGGGTGGCTCACGCGATGGGCACATGGTGCTTTTCCATCCAAATTACAGACGGGGGCCAACGTAAGGATGACAATGAAATAAATTTGCAAATCGAAGGTTTAGTTGGGTGAAATTGAAACTAGAAGGACTAAGTTGAACTTTTAGAATAAGTCAAAGGGATATAAAGGCAAATCACTCGCCTGATTCCTTCCATGGGATACGTAGGCAGTCTCTAAATTTCTAGTCTATTGTAAAGCATGTTCACTATCAAACCATGGCAAAGGCATTTTAAATAAAACAAATCAACATTTTGTTATTTCTAAGGAAAAGGGAAAGACACGCGTAAACAATTCTTGATGTACGAAAGCTAGAATCAAACATGAAAAAGAACATCTTTTAAAAGCATAAGCAAATGTCGATCTCTAGGTCTTCCTCCTTTTTGCACCTTTGTCATCCAAAAGGTCTTTCTCTAACCAACATTTGTACGAACCAGACAGCTTGTTAGCAAAGCCCTCAGCAACATCTTGCATCACTCGATTCAGCCATAGACGAAGCATATTGCGACGGAGGTTGGCATCATGAGCCTTAGAAGTAGCATACTCAGGATCGCCCATCACTTTAGTTTGATTGGCCCCAAATTGTCTTTGAAAGCGAGCAGGAAAGTAGAAGGTGACTTGAGTAGTACCGATCACCACAACACTAAAATGGTTCATGGTACTTACAGTCATGTTGTCAATGCCATACCAAGGGCAAACCCATTGAATCCGATCACCTTTGTGAGTCTCCATCCATGCTTTCCAAGCAGCCTCGGTTGGAAATTGTTTGATCACACGTCACTCCATGCAGTGATCTGAGCTATAAGGGAGCCGCTCTGGCACATCCCATATCCTCAGTTTTTCAAATAACCACACCTACAGGAAATAAGGGAAAATTGTGAGCCGAGAGAACATGTAAGTCAAAACAAAAGAGTGATGAGTGGAAAGATAATCAGGAAAATAAATTAATAAGTAAAGAGTGAACCTGTAGTAACAAAGGACTGCCTGAAAATTGGGCTATTGGATTACCCTTCACTGCATCAAGACCCATTAAGGTCTTTGCCAACACCAAACCAGCAAAGCCAACATGTTTACCAATCTGTTGAGCAAAATTAAGCAGCATGGAGTCGGCATGACTAGAGGAGGGGCCTAGCAAGAAGTAGTGGATAAGATAGATGTATAAGGCATGAAAGCATGATTTTTGTCGAGGAACCTGATGATGAGCTTCAGCTGTACCAAAGCGCTGAATAAGCTGTAGGGTTTCCAACCTTTCATTCTGTAGAAACCCGTATTTAATTTAATTAATTTTAATTTTTATAAATAAGAAATATGAAATAATTGTGTTTATGTGATTTGGGGCTAAAGTGAAAGAATTGATTGTGGAAGGGTGCAATGTGTAATTTACATATATGTGAGTATATATAGGAGGGTGAGAGAGTAGGAGATCATTTTTCTCCCCCACCCCCACCCCCTCACGCCTCTTTCTCTCTCATACCGGCTCTCTCTCTCTCTCTCTCTCTCTCTCTCTCTCTCTCTCTTGCTCTCTCTCTCTCCAAATTTCACTCAAATCCTACCAAAACAACCTTCAATCCTTCATCCTTTACGCATAAGGTGGTCCGTACCTCGTTGGTTTGAGCTCGGAGGAGTCGTATTTCATTTGAATCAAGGTTTTCGAAAAGCTAGGGCTCGAAGGTTCTTGGGTTTCGTGCTTCGACTTCGAGGTAGGGATTCTACCTCTCAATATATGTAAAAGATGTGTTTTCTAGCTTTGAATCCGTGTCTATGGTTGTTGTTGTGAATGTGGTGGTTGAAACCTCGAAAATCTACAGAAAACCTGCTCGTAACGTCTCTGTATCGATACAATGTTTTGCTGTATTGATACCATTTCAAAACAAAAGCTTCAGAATCTCTGATTTGCATTTCGTATTGATACGGCGTTTTGCCGTATCGATACCAGATCATAATGGACAGTTTTTCAGCTTTTGTTCTATACTTCTTCGTTTTGACCCTTGAACACTTGTAGCTTGTTCTAATCACTTCCAAATCACCTCATAATGTTGTTAACCGTATCCGTTGAGTTCATGGAGTATCTTTGCATCTCTTGCCTCTCATTTGGTATAATTAGACGTTGATTTCCATAAGGACTTTGATTGAATTGAAATGACACATTATGTGAGTACGAGATTCTTGGGCACTTATCGACACAACGCGAACATTCGGGGCACATCGACGGGTGGGTGCCTGGCAGGGGATATCAGGGTCCCATAATTAGCCTGGCAGGAGCTAATGCTCATATTGAATACTCAAGGCCCAACCTTCTAGGTGCGTGCTTGGCAGGGGATATTAGGGTCCCATAATTAGCCCGGCAGGACCTTTGGCTCAAGACACATACGACGAGATGGTTTTGGACACATGAAAGGTGGGAGTGGTTTTAGTGCGAGTTAAACGGTGATCGTCAAGTTGCTGTTTCGTGGTTAATAAGTCAAGAGTGTTGATTACTATGTTGCCCTAGTTTATGTTCCTATCCTCTGATCATCCTTACATTTCTTTTGCATATAATGTTAGATTAGAATTTCTTGCTGAGCTAGTGTAGCTCAGACCCTCCATCATTTTCAGGTACTAACTCGGGGCTGTAGATAGCACGGTTGAATGCTTAGATGTGGACACATTTTGAAAGCTAACGTGGAGGCGTTACTTGTCCATCTTTGTAAATCCTTTTTGGGAGATGTATTTGTAACTCTAATTGACAATCTTTTGATTTGAAAAATTGTAAACGCTTAACTCTATTTCAGTACTCAGTACTCATGATTATTGAGGGCCCAGGAGCCAAAGATGTACATTTTGAAAACTTGAAATGTTGAAGTGTAATTATGGAAATGGAACTATTGTATCATTTTGGGTATTGTGAGAATTATTGTGAGGTTTTATTTAAGGTAATCCTATATTATTATTATGTTAAAAATCGAGGGCGTGATGATTGGATGGAGTGATGTCATCCGGTGCCTATATAAAGGGGTCTTAGGGTTCCGAAATTAATATGATCAATCACCCTCTCTAGCCATAATACTCTGCAGAAATACCCTCTTATAGCTCCTCTCTAAAAGCTCTAATATCCCGAAGGCAGCTGCATCCCAAGCAATCAAACCCCGAAGTACAAACCCTAACCCTAGGGTCTCGAGAAGCAAGTTAGTCAATCACCCTCAATCCAAAGCAATTGTACATTGAGGGATCAAGGTGGTGAGGCCCAGGGGTCTATGGTTTGGCTTATTTTATGTTTTCATACTTTAATCGCATTTTTCTGATTTTCTGTTAACTGTTCGTTCTGGTGTGAGGAAGAACATCGATTAGGACATCGTTCCCACGGCTGATACATCAATCCAAAAGGATCTTGCGGCCGTGACATCTATTCACTGGCCGTGGGATCCATTCTATGGGACAGTCTATTTTTTCTGTTTTGATGCATGCTTTCAATTACTGTCCTGACTCACCTTATCAACTGTTAAAGGCTAAAAACAGGTTCTGTGTTTAGAATTCAATAAAGCAAGCACTAATCATATGTCGAATGATTATGGGCAGCCTCACGACTGGGCAAAGAGTGGTGCCTAACACCTTCCCATTATTGTACTATTGGCTCCTGTACCCAGAATCTCTATCTGTTTTTCCTAGTTTTTATAAACCAGCTAGGTGGCGGCTCAATTTTGATGATGATTGCTATCGTGTGGAGATGTTCCTAGCCATGGGAATGTCCACGATTTTGGTTTATGAAGTAGAATCCAATCAAAGAAAGTGACTGTATGGCGATGCCCCGTTTGGGAGGTGTCTACATAAGCCCCCCATGGGGAAGTCTCAAATCAAAATTCAAGACATGACCAAAGGTGTTGCGGCCCTCCCTCCGCGATCACTAGCCATGCTCGCGCACTGCGCATTGATTGGGCTCGATGGAGGCAAAAGACAGAGAGGAACGGAGGCGGCAATTGTTCGGAAATAACGGAGAAGCGAGGAAAAGGAGAAGAAAATGAAATAAAATGCTGATTTGGACCCTTAAATAGGGCCTTGGAGCCAAGAGATCACATGGCTGGTTCTTCGATCCTACGGCTGGTGCTTCAACTACTCGACCGCTGAATCAATCTACTGGCCCTCCAATCTATTTCTCACAGCAACATCAAATCTTGCTTAGTGCACCAATCGAGCAATTATTAAAGTTCTGGGTCCACGACCAAGCATATGAAATCTCAAGCACTGACATTAAACCTACTTTGCAATTCTCTGAAGCTTTCTCTCTCTAGCAGCAGGATTGTAAATTACTAGTCACTTGACCATTGAGGATTGTCAACCCCAAGCTCTCGCTCACAAAAACCAAACGGAACCTTAATGCTTTTAATTTAGGCTCTATACCCTACTCCGGAAGTACAATAACCGCCATATCAACAGTTCCATCATCTTAGCAGTTCCATGCCCACTACCTCAAGCTCCATGCCCTAAATTGTTCACCGGTGACAGATCCCCTGCCCCGACCCCTCAGCCTCTAATGCCTAAGGTTCAACACCTCTCTAGTTCCCGGACCAGCCATCTCACCACTTAGCCCGGTCCTCTCAGGCGTCTCTCGGTCAATCTCCTCGCGAATAACCCCTCGAGGCCAGAAGGTGCTCCCTGCTATCGGAACCCCTTGCTGCCTTGGCTTCTTCTTTAGATAGCTCGTGTAAGTCGGGATATAACCCAGCAGATCAGGGGCGAATCGATTCGTGAGCGGGATGGCAAAAGCAGCTGTGATCCGAGCCTGAACTGCCCTTTCCTGAAGCCCTTGTACGACTCCGTCAACTGTAAAATAGCCGACAAGCAGGGAAATAGCAAGGTCAGTATGTATGGGGCATAGCAGAATATGCAGAAAATAAATTAAAGGGGTCCACAGACCAGGAGAGCCGGCCCCGAATTGGACTATGGTTGCGGTGTCAATGCTTTCCCCGGGTCCGAACATGAAGTTCCTGGTGACCGAAACATATATACTCACCCACTCCTCGGAATCAAGCAGGTGGTCAATTAGAAACTCATCATATCTTGTCCGACAAGACAGATAGTATCAGTTGTTCTCTCGGTTGACTCCTACCAGATAAACCTCAAAGAGCTCCTCTAGTCCGAACGTCAGGTTGTATTGCCTCCTTAGCTCAATGATGCTTGTGATGATGCGATAGGAGTTAACCGTGAGCTGGGAGGAAGTAAGGGATAGGGTCCAAAGCACCCGACGCACAAATTGGTGCAGAGGAAATCGGACTCCGCCCTCAGTGATGGCCATTAGGGGGAAGATCAGTTCCCCTGGTCGGTGTGGAAGCTCGCAGGGGTTGGAGTTCGGTAATAACTGAACCTCGACGTCCACAGGGATGCTGTACACTCTTTTGAACTCGGCGTAGGCCGCCGGGGCCACGCCAAATTATTGGTTTAAAAAGGAACATGGCCTCATCGGCCTCCTACGCCCCCGAACCTCCTTGGGTGCATTCACATAGGGGCATGGGCCTTGGTCCGAGGTACTGGGGGCTTCTGTCACTCTGGGATCAAAACTGGTCACTTGTCGCGGAATTCTCGAAGTGTCAGAGGGCTCGATGCAGTCCACGGGGGTCCGGAGAAATGCCCTGATCCGAAGCGCTTCAAGAATGTCCTCGGGAATTTTGACGGGGGAAGAACCTGAACTATTGGGATTGTCCGAGGAGAGTTCGATGACCATTCGCCCCTACCTAGCAAAGAAGAGGATGTGCAAAAACTTGTTAGCTATGTGCTCAGGGAAAAGCAAGATGACCTAGCGCTCGGGATAGAATGGTCGTTGCTCCTCGAAAACTACTGGCCTTGGTTATAATCAGAGCACCCCTCTCCGGGAGGGGTCCCCATGGGTCTGACATTATTCCTAGGGTCTCGCGATGAAGATAGGCCTCGGGATGAATTTGGCCATCAGAAGAAATAAGAGCAGCGTCGAAGATTTCCAGCGCCGCCGCGGGCCAGAAGCGGCGGAGTGGTGGTTTAGCCGTAATGCATTCTATAAGTGACGAAAAACTTGAAGAAAATCATCAAAACATGAAGATTAAAGTGAGGAGATCAACATACCTCAATTTCGTGCGGTGATCTGCGTCCAAAACGCTCGATATCATAATCAAAAGGTGGAAGCAGACGGGGGCGGCAGTTCGTCTTCGAAACGGGGGAGAAGTGGCCATTCCGTCTGTATCTCACCAATTTATATCAAGAGAGGCGAAAAGCTGCGCGGGAAATGAAGCGTCGTGCGCCGAGCCGTCGGAACTCTAACACGTGTCCTCATCAGACGGTCAGTATCGAGGGCTCTGTAACGCGGTCAGAGTGCCAGAGAGCTGAACCATTGGCGTACTGACACGTGTTCCTGAGGCGACGTTTCGTACCAATCAACTGACTCGGCATGTGCCGAGATAGCTTTCACCTTCTAGCATTTTGGTAATGATCGACACATGGCTCCAATTTCTGGGGCGAGCGGAATGGGATCTACCGAAGTTTCTTGATTCCTCGGCAGCCCGTACGAATGAGGTTCGAAGCATGGCGGCTTGCAGGTGGAGTCAAGCCCTTAGAGCAGAGGTGCAAGGCTCTAGAGACTTGAGGGGCTATTGTGGTGGCCTCGGCTACCGTTTCGGTAACCAGGCCAGGTGAACCGAGCCTAAGCCCCTGCTGGTTCAGTCGATGGGCTAGTGAAGTCTAATGATCCCGACTTTCTGCTCGGTATAGCGTTCGTGAATGCCAGTAGTACATGTTTCTGCTTCGGTGATCCCGAAGCCACATGGAGGAGGTAGTTAGGCCAGATGGGTCCCATGTTGATTACTTAGCAGCAGGAATCATTTGGATCAGGTCTGGCCATGTGCTTCGTAACTGCTTTGCTCCTCTTGTCACGTATGACGTCACCCGAGGTGGTTACCTGAGCGTACATTTCACGCGTTGGCTTGAAGGCCAAGTAAACCTAGATTTATAAATATAGAGGGATGCTCGTCGTGAGAGGTATGCCACTCGACCCTAGATCTAGACCTAATTTCTTCCATGAGATCTAACTTGATCGTCAGAGGGTCACTGGCCTAATCCAGCCCTAGTGACTTGTTGCAGGTCCGGCCACAGGAGCGCGGAGCTGCAGAGGAAGAATCCAAGCCTGAGCCACAGTTAAGGTCCCGTCAAGTCGAACCCCTACAGTACCCATTTCTAGAAAAACCGTCTGGGAACCCTAATTTTAAAAACCAATTCAGAATCCTAATTTCAAAAACCATTTCAGAACCCTAATTTCAAAAACCCTAATTACAGTAGATAAGTGGAGATTAGAGAGGGAAGTGAGAGAGGTAGCTGTGAGAGAGAGAGAGAGAGAGAGAGAGAGATCAAATCTGTTAACGTCTGTCACTGAAAGAGGAATTCCCCGTTCACGTCTATCACTGTTTGAACCTCAGTCGTTGAGTTTTAGAGACAAATTGAGGCGATACCGATAACAACAATGCAATTTCAAGGGCTTTAGGATCTTTGAATGCAACAAACCTAGAACGTTGAGAGAGAGAGAGAGAGAGAGAGAGAGAGAAAGAGAGAGTTGAGAGTGAATCCGTAAGACTACGAGAGTGAGAGAGAGAGAGAGAGAGAGTCATTGAGACCTAAACCGCTGAATGGCAACGGCTAGTCAGCAACGAGAAACTCAGATATTGATGTCTGGACTCAAGGGTTTCGTTTGAGAGGGAGAGAGAGAGAGAGAGAGAGAGAGAGAGAGAGAGAGAGAGAGAGAGAGAGAGAGAGAGAGAGAGTGAATCGCAGCTGCTAGGTCCTGCCGATCTCATCTCTCTTTCTATATATACTTGGCCAAGTTGTGATCTTGTGCATAAGTCACACCTCAATCTATAGCGAAAAATTCTCGTAAAGTCTTATAATGCATCACTCGAGGCCGCCCGAGCTTTTGTTTGAAAATCGGAACCGTCTATCTTTTATGTGGGAGAGATTATATCATTCGCGCCAAAATGAAGTAAATTGGTTATCGTTATATACTTGATTGTTTATAATGTTCATTTTCCTATTAATGAATCTACGTCCCAATGAAGGGGCTTCGAAATTCCTATAGAACAAAAATTTGTGAGAGTGATTAAACACCAAGAATAACAAAATGAACGGTATGGATTGTCATAAGGTTGTTGCGATCGTGTGGCTAGCTTACATTAGACTATAGCAGAATACCTTGGTTTAGAACCAAGTAAGTTCAATGTACAGAATCATTTTTTCGAATGTTCAATCCAAACCGTTACAATTTAACGTCTTATCAAATTTTATCATCCTCCCTTAAATAGGTGATAATCAGATGTCAGAAATCACATGATCAGAACACATTTAGTGCTTTTAAAGGCATTAAAGTCTTATAATACACCACTTGAGGGCCGCCTAAGCTATTTTTTAAAAATCAGAACCGTCTAACTTTTATGTTGGAGAGATTAATTCATTCATGCCAAGAATGAAGTAAATTACTCTTCGTTACATACTTGATCGGACAATAAAAAAAAAGTAATAAAACTATTTTAACAATGAATCTGTGTATTGATAAAAGGCGTTCAAAATTCGATAGACCAAAATATTGCGAGAATGATACAAACACTAAGAAAAATAAAATGAACAATATTGATTGTCGTGATTGTGTTGCAATTGTGTGGCTACCGTACAAGAGGCCCGTTTTTATACAATAAAACTATATAATAAATATTAGTTGTGCCATCAAAAAGCACACGATGACTTGTGGCTTGGTGGTTTGGTTGTGCAGAGTGTTTGGGGCACTTGGGTTCGAATCGTAGTCGAGCCCTTTTCTAAAAGTTTGTTTTGAAATTTTTTCTTGTTTGAAACTTATTTGTTTTCTTATTTCTTGTTTGGAACTTATTTTTTATTATTTCTTGTTAGATGTAGGGGTAAATAATATTTTGATAAGTTTTTAATTTTACTTGTTATCTTTTAATGTTAAATTTACAAACCAAATGTCCAAAGCCTATTCACTAACAAAAACAAAAACAAATAACCGAATAAAAACTAATAATTTTTTAAAGGCAAAAAATTCATTTTTTAAAAAAATTAAAAGTCTTAGTTGTTTACTTTTTTCTTGAGAAATGAAAAATGCGAAAAAATATTGAATAAGGATAAAAAAAAGAAAAGAAAAGCCATTTGGCTTATTTAATTTTGTTTTTTGCTTTCCGTGCCTCATGCTTTGCCCCTTTGTGCCCCTGTCGTGCCGTGCCGTGCCCGGCTAGAACCGTGCCATACCGTGCTATTCCCGTCCACTTTCCGTGCCCGTTTACGACTGTGTCGAGTCGTGCCAGGCCAATTTCGTGCCGTGCCGCCCACTTTCGTGCCCATGCTCCGTGCCTATTAAGATCGTGCCTGTGACATGTCGTGCCAGGCCAAGACCGTGCCCGTGCCGGCCTAGCCCATTTGACACCTCGACATGAGATGAACCCTTATTCACAAGTATGTTGACAATCATTCTACTGTTAGTGTAGAGTTAAGTCCGTTATTAGGTGTCTGCATGTTTCAGTTGCATACCAATTAATTTTATATATATATATAAACAGAATACATCCTATAAACGATCCCGCACGGGCTCACCGTGCGGGACTCCTCTTTCCCGATTGAATTGCGACGATTTGAGCCGCTCAATGTGTTCAGAACGTAATTTTAAGGGTACTCGCGAGAAATCAGTAAAAAAAAGATTGGGAAGGGCTTGATCCAAGTAGTTTTTTACTAAACCGTTCAATAAAAAACTGTTCGGATCAAACCCTTCCCGATCAATTTTTTTGTTGATTTTTCGCGGGCACCCTTAAAATCACGTTCTGATCACTTTGAGCTGCTCGGATCGTCACAATTCGATCGGGAAAAGGAAGTACCGCACGGTAAGCCAGTGCGGGATCCCTTATAGGATCCCGACTGATATATATCCTATATATAACTACAGGTACATAAATTAACCATCACATACATTGTCTACTTCTGTTTTGTGCTGGTATTTCTTCGGTTTCCGTACGGTAAAGCCCAAAACTAGCTCCTATGTATCTACACGGCTCTTTCTGAACGCCTAAGTTGCCTGAACTAACCAGAAGTCTAGAATCCAGGGATCCTGAGAGACACGTGAATAATGCAAGGCTCATTTTCCGTATAATACTATTGTCAATATCAATTGGGAACTAAAGTGAGGGTAATCAGTTTATAGACTATATCTGTTTGTATGATAAATGTACAACATATTTCTATCCATGACTTCTTGGATCAACAACTTGGTGAACTTTCCTGGCTTCAGCACTTGAAAACTGTCCAACAACACGGGCGTGAGGTATGGATGCTTCCCCACGGGCAAGGGCATCCACATTCTCAAGAAAGTATTGTCTTGGAAGCCTGCCCACCACATTTCCTTCCTCGTTCCCCTTTTTGTCCAAGAATGCAAAATGTGGGATACCTTCAACCCCGAACTCATCAAGCTCCTGTTCCCATTTTGTGTTGTCAACATTCAGCATTACAAAGTTCACACGGTCCCTGAAAAAAGAATTTTTGGAATTACGAAACTGTGTCCATACGAACGTACTACGGATTTTTTGAAGGGCAATGCGAAGTTTGCCAATCATTAACAAAACGGTGGTAAACTGAAATTTCAGGAAGGGGCTGCTTTTTTGTGCAGGTGGGTGCGCGCGCTTGAGGCTAAAGAAGTATGGAAAGAACATTATTACTTAAACTGCTGTTCAACTTTGTACACATCCGGAGCTAATTCTCGACAAACTTCACACCAATCTGCATAAAACTCCACAACAGTGGGCTTCCCATTGGACATCGCCTGAGACAGATATAACCCAATATAAAGGCAATGTGAAAAGCATCACTGATCACACCGTAATAAGCTGTAATAATCCTCTAGGGTCTTTGATTAAATTACTTCTTCTGGCAGAATCAAAGCTCATCAACTGAGATCTGTGAAGATTTCTTCTTTAACTTTGGGTTTTGTGTAAAAAGATGAACATTCCTTATTGTATATAAATATATTTAGTCCTTTCAAGGCCTAAAAAGGGAATAATAAAGTGAAAATATCGAAGTTAAAGGACAAAGAATTTCCATTTACCTCGTCAATAATGCTCATCCAATGCTCCTAACACACATTCAAGTATAATACAGCAAGTAACCAAGCACAGCATAAATTGAGGCTATTGAGCAACAAAGTGGATAACAAGCAAACCTCTTCATATGGTAATGCCACAGCAGTCAGGTCCTTCAAAGAAACACCTAAATCTAGCCGTGTTGCTATGAAAAGTCCCACTGCTGCAAGTGTTGAGACCAAAGCTATCTGTCTGTTAATACTTTTGCTTGGATATTCAGGAATACGAGCATCAATGGAAGAACCTGCAGCTTGCGTAGTCTCAACATCAGCTAAACCAAGCTCTTCGATCAGCTTTTCCTGCACTAAGCTGCAATGCATAAGATAATAAAAAACTTTTGGACAATGGCACGTACAATTCCAATCCATTTTAAGGTCAGGACTCAGGAGGCAAGCTTACTGCAATAATAAAAAAATTCCTGGTGTTTAGTTTCCAAAGAAATTAAAGCAACTGGGGCTGATAAACTAAACCATAAGAGCCTTGTACTAATAACCAGAAAAAGTTTGCACTTACTACAGGAGGATGCCTTATTTTATGCCCTGGGAGTTCCATGGAACTCTGCAATTTTTTGCAATCAGTAACAAAGTTTGGACACATTCTAGGATTCAACTCCTTGGTGCCAGCTACAGAATGATCACCAATCAAACGAAAGGAAATAGCCCCAAATAAGCACAAGCTTACTTCAAGGCCCGACCGGCTAAAGTCAGCCGATCAATAAGAGATTTGCATAAACAAGAGCATGGTACGAATTACAATACACCCACTCACATGTAGCACAATAAGATGTAAGTAATGTCAAAGGCTACAGTTCAGCTATTTTAGTTGTCCTACTTTCAATAAGAGGTACCGATACCACCATAAGAAACAGAAGAAACGGAAAATCGGGTCATTTGTTTCGGGTAATTCAGAAAGAGATGACGGTCTTCCTTGATGTCTTTCTAATTTACCCCGTGCCGTGATTATTTGTCGTAGCAATAGTGGTGGCACCAAGAAGGAAGGGAAATAAATCAGCCACAAATTTCCAGCAACTTGTTTAGCTTAGTTAAGATAACATACGGTAAATTTTGTCAGTACTGATGACCCAAAAATGGAATTACAAATTTTTCGGTTTTGGTAAATTAATCTATTGAAAACCAACCCAAAAACCAGGAAGCAAAGGGGGAGGAACCCCACAGAAACAACAACCTACAACACAACTACAGAATCAAAAACAAGCAAAAACCAGACCAGACATCGGCCAAACAGAAACCAAAACTAAACAATCAGTTAACTACTAGAAAATACTATGGGAGAGGTGTTCCAATAGGAGCAGAGTAACCTATTGTCTTTAGTCCTCTTCACATGCCTCCAAGAGGAAATGCAAGCTCTCAAATCAGATTCAACTTTGGAAGAAAAATCCACAATACCCCGGCTCACCCTCTGAAGATTCTTCCGTTCCTTTCACACCACAACCCCCTATGCTGCACAGCCCATTCAACTTCATTTTGAATATTACGAGCTGGTATAAGGACACCATTCAGAATTACTGAATCATCCCGGCTAAATGCCATTCTCATTTTTCTCCCTCCATGATTACATCAAACTCCTCTTATGGTCTACACCATCTATAAAACAACTACACGACTCCACTGGCACATTCGTTTCAACATTTAACCGTTTCCTGTTTATCAAAATTTACCCATTTCCAAACTCCTGGTCAAGAAAAGTTTCATGCAGACGTACTTTGCTGTTCATCTAAAATTGTAAAACGAACTGAAAAGTCTAAAACAACCACGATTCAGACACTGACCAAATAAATTTACAACAATAGTATTAAAAAATCTTTTACTCAATTATATATGTTAATTTGAATATTGTCATTGGACGGCTTCATAGTCATAGTGCATATAAAATGAATACTTCACTCTAATTTGAAAAGGTATTTGAGTAAAAGTATTGGGTAAGAGCTGAAGATGCTCGCTCTTCTTGCACATTCTGATATGGGAAACTCAAAATTAAAGAATACAACAAACTAAGAAAATATCCGGATCCTTGTACACAAAAAAGAGGTTGACCCCCCAAATCAATGACGGAAAAAAACCATTAAAAATGATAGAATTTGAATTGCACCAGCTCTTTCATATCCTAAATTCAAATGAGGACAAAGACATGCAGGAGAAATTAAAGATTTCAAACTTGTGTGTGCGTTGTGTGGGACAAAAGAGAGGAAAGAGACATACCGTTGAGGAGGAGGAGTCGGTTGGATTTGGGTCTGTTTGGCAGCATATCTTTTGATATCTGCCATTCTTGTTGTGCGATCGAAATGAGAGTATAATTGGACTCAGAGATTGATGACTCAGAAAGCCAAGCGGTCGGAGTTTAAGGGGAGTGATGTAGGTTGGGGCTATCCGAGCCATCGAGCTCGATTTCTTCTGATATTCGTAAAAGAGAAATGGCGTAGAGTTCTCTGATATCTGCAATTATGTCTGAGCTTGCACTTGAAGAAGATAAGATCCTCGTTCAAACAATAAAAATTAAATTTTGGATTGTACTAGTAAGAACCGTTCTACACACACAGCAATCTGTGCACAGATTGTGCACAGATTTTGTTGTGGGGCCCACCACGGGTCCCACACAAATCATCCGAGCCGTTCATTAAATGTAAAATATTTTTTAAAGGGGCCCCATAAAAAATAAGCTCAATCCAATGCCTATAGTTGCTTCATCCAACCATCTAACTTTTCATTCAGATTTCCGGATAATGAAAAGTTATATGGTTGGATTGAATACCTATAGGTATCGGATTGAACTTATTTTTTACGGGAACCCTTCAAAAAATGTTTTACATTTAATGAACGGTTCGGATGATTTGTGTGGGACCCGTGGTGGATCCCACAACAAAATCTGTGCACAATCTGTGCACAGATCTGTTGTGTGGGTAGACTTTCTGTACTAGTAATTACTTTTCTTTTCGAAAAAGGAAAGATTCTAGCACCTATTTTGGGGCCCGACTATTCGCAGTCACGTATTTTCTTTTATAGTCCGTTAAAAATTTCCAACTAATTACAACATGACCCCTTAATGTAAAATGACCTACTTACCCTTATACATATACATAAAATGACTTCTATGCCCTTATGACCAAAACCCCTAAATTATCCACCACCCCTTTTCACCCCCCAAAATCTTCCCCCCGAAAATAAATCATCACTCCCCTGTGAAAAGAAAAAAACAGACCAAAACAAAAAACAAAGCTAGAGAAGAACAAAGACATCTGTTCTTCATCTTTTCTTCTCCTCTCTCTCTAAATCTTCATTCTCTTTTCTCCTCTCTCTCAAATTTTCCAATGGAGGAGGAGTAAGGACCAAATATTGTATCAATGGAAGGTTCAAGTCCTTCCATTGATCCATTTTTTGACCCACTTGTAGGATTAGATTTTGAAATTGAATCAAATTCTATTGGCAACCATTTGGTGGCAGAGGGGAAGAAAGATACTGTGATGGACATTGTATGTTCGAAGTTGCGTGAGGAGGTAAGTTTTTCCATTTAAAATGGCCTCTGCTTTGTTGTTGAGGCATCTGGGTTTATAAAACCCAGTTTTTCGAGGGTTTCGACGTTTCTGGTTCGAAATAGAAGAATCACTGTAATTTCGGTAGCTATCCACTGTAAGATATTACCATTTTCAGCATCCAGTTACCGAAATTGATATACATTTTCAGCATCCAAATACCAAAATATAATTTTATTTTCAACAGCAATTTCCCTTATATAGATAGTTCGACAGTTGTTTACCGAAGTTTGAACATATTTTCAACGTGTAGTTACCAAAATATAAGTATTTTTTAACAGCTACGTACCGATATATATATATATATATCACTGTTTCGGCAGTAGTTTACTGAAATTTGAACATATTTTTGACGTGCTGTTACCGAAATATAATCTTGTTTTCAATAGGTACTTGGTGAAATTATATGTATGATTTTCGTATACATAGTTCGGCAGTTGGTTACCGAAGATTCAACATATTGTCGACATGACCTTACCGAAATATAATTTTGTTTTCAACAGCAATTTACCGAAATATATGTACGATTTTCCCTTATATAGATAGTTCGACAGTTGTTTACCGAAATTTGAACATATTTTCAACTTGTAGTTACCGAAATATAAGTATTTTTTAACAGCTACGTACCGAATTTTATATATCACTGTTTCGGTAGTTGCTTACTGAAATTTGAACATATTTTTGACGTGCTGTTACCGAAATATAATCTAGTTTTCAATAGGTACTTGGTGAAATTATGTATGATTTTCGTATACATAGTTCGGCAGTTGGTTACCAAAGATTCAACATATTGTCGACATGACCTTACCGAAATATAATTTTATTTTCAACAGCAATTTACCGAAATGTATGTACGATTTTCCCTTATATAGATAGTTCGACAGTTGTTTACCGAAGTTTGAACATATTTTCAACGTGTAGTTACTGAAGTTTGTATATATATTCTACATGAGGTTACCGAATTATATGTATTTTCGACATTCACTTACCCGAGGTAGAAAACCTGTGTTTTAATGGAGTTTTGGAATTTTTGATACTTTCTTCAGGGCGATGCTTCAATGCACGGCAGCCACATAGGTCCAGCGACCATAGCACCAGAGTTTACGACGGAGAATGTGAGTGCGAACGACAGCCACATAGGTGCAGTGACCCTATATAATCTCACACGGGAGTTTACAACGGAGAATGTGAGTGTTTTCAAACAGGTGGATGATTCCATGGTGCTTTTGGTTTTGTTTTTTTACTGCTATTAATTATTTTTGTTCAATCATGTTTGTAGGTTTTTCCATCTGAAGATATGTTGAGAGATTGGATAACATCTACCGGCAACAAAAATGGATTTGTGATTATCATAAAGTCGTCGGATAGAATGGCAAAGAGCCGAAGGCCAATGATATGGTTTGCATGTGAACGGGGTGGAAAGTTTAGACTGTTTATCTATAAGGCAAAGGACGAAGGAGGTAATGTGAAGGAGAATGGCAAAGAAGCGAAGGCAAAGAAGATAGCACGTGTCACAGGCACTAAGAAATGCGAATGCCCGTTTGAATTGAGATGTGTTAAGGGGTTGAAAGGTTGGAGTGTCACTGTCTTAAACGGCAATCACAATCGTCCTCCCGTGAAACAGCTTGAGGGGCACGCTTATCCCGGGAGGTTGTCTTCTGAGCAGTCGACTATGTTGGTGGATATGTGTGTTTCGTCATTGTCTACACCGCGAGAGATCCTAAGTCTAATAAAGGGCAAGGATGAATTCAATGTGAGTTCAATAAAAACCATCTACAACGCATGCTACAAGCATGGATTTAAGGACCGAGCGGGGAGATCTCAAATGCAATATCTGTTGGCTAAGTTACAAGAATATGGGTACATCGAGTTTAACCGGAAAGATGACAATGATTGTCTCAAGGACTTGTTTTGGTCACATCCTACTTCTGCTGACATGTTCCATGCTTTCCCTCAGGTTTTGCTGATGGATTGCACATACAAGACTAACAGATACAGGTTTCCTTTGCTCCAAATTGTTGGCATTACATCCACCGAGAGGACTTTCTCGGCCGCGTTTGCATTCATCGATAGGGAGATAGAGGAAAACTATACGTGGGTGTTGGAGAAATTGAAAAGTATGATGGATCCCGAAGCACTTCTCGGTGTTATTGTGACAGATAGGGAGTTAGCCCTAGTGAATGACATTACAAGAGTGTTCCCAACGGCCAGCCATCTTCTATGTCGATGGCATATTGGGCAAAATGTATATGCCAAATGTAGGAAGATGTTTGATGAGACGACTTGGGCTTTGTTTAAACGTGCTTGGGATTCATTGGTGTACTCACCAACTATATCTTTATACGAGCAGGCACTTTGTGCAATGAAGCGGGAGTTTGTGACTTTGTGCTATATCCAGATGTGATTACGTATGTTGAGACAAATTGGTTGGGACCGTATAGGCAGAAATTCATTTCAGCTTGGACGAACAATGTCATGCACTTTGGCAACTTGACAAGCAATAGGTAAATGGCTAACACCATTTGCATAATTCACGGTGTCCATATCTTTTCACAATTACATATTCATATTTCGATACCTAACACTCTCCTTTACCACTTCCGCAGGGTTGAGTCTCAACATGCGAAGCTTAAATCCCATATTGCAAATTGCCAAGCCAACTTCTCGGGCGCCTGGGCTAAAATGCACGACTTGGTTAAATTACAAATCACAGATATAAAGGGTACCTTTGAGAAAAGTTTGAATTGTTGGCAGCACCAGTTTAGAATTCCTATCTTTGACCATCTAAGGGGAGCTGCTTCACAGACTGCCACGGGTTTGATATTGCCGGAGATTAAAAAAATTGATGACATGGTCGTGGAGGACAAAGTTGATTGTGGTTGTCCTATTCGCCGAATCCATGGTTTACCTTATGCTCACGAGATTGCTCCATTCAAGAATCGAGGTGAACCCATACCGTTGTCATTGATTGACGATCATTGGAAGATGCTTTCTTTTGAGAAATGTAAAGATGATGGGGCAATTTTGAAACTGATGAATGCCGAATGGAATATCTTTATGGCCAAAATGGTTGGCCAAAACCCTATCACCCATATGCATTGGATGAAGACTCTGAAACCCATTTTGAATCCATCAACCACATCCCTGTCCTCACCCCAACAGAAGGTCCAGACCCGCGGTCGAAAGTTAGGTTCGGTCAATAAGTCAATGCGTAGGAACTCGTCTGAGTTTGAGTATGTTGAGACATCCTTGGAAACTCCTAAGTCGGTGAAGGAAAAAACCCCCAAAGCTAAGACAGGTGTGAAAAAAAGGGTCACGGCGAATCCCAAGGCGGGCGTGGAAACTCCTGCCAACCTGAAAGCCGTTGTGACAACCCCCAAGGCAGCCAAGGAGTTACCGAGGCGGAAGAAGCCAAAACTTGTTGGAACCCTATTTGTAGGACCGTACCTTACTAACTTTCCGGAACCAATTTGGCCGCACATAAAATCTATTACGGATGTGAGAAGTGATGGAAATTGTGGGTACCGAGCGGTATCTTATTTTATGCACCAATCCGAGCACAATTGGAAGACATGCCGAAATGATTTGCTCTTGGAGGTGAATAACCATTATGACCTTTACGAAAAGATGACCGGTATCGGAGGTGCTAACCAGTTACGTTATAGATTGTCATTCTTTCAAGACGAAACTGCACCCCAAGACAAGTGGATGATTTTTCCTGACATGGGTCACGTTGTAGCTTCTACTTATAATGTCGTGGTTGTCCTCTTATCCCAACTGCAATGCCTTACTTTCCTTCCACTCCATTCTCGTCCTCCATCATCGGACAAAATAAGGGTTCTTGGAATTGGAATTGTGAACGGAGATCATTTCGTACAGGTACATACATACCGTATAGTTTTATTTTTCATAAATTCAACATTACTAGAAATTGCCTTCATGTGCAATTTTCAAAGTCCTTTTTACTTTGACAGGTTGATCTAAAAGCTTGTTCCCCCATGCCACCTATTGCCAACTATTGGTTCAAATTCCGATGGGAGGAGGCCAAGGAATGAGAGAGACTTTTTTTTCCCCAAATAGAAGCGTTTAAAGCCATAATAGGAAGTGATGTAGCAACCGCGGAGTCCTTTGACGTACAGTAGTTTCGTTTTATATGTATGGTTATCATGTTGTCGCTTTACATTGCAATGTTGTTAACTAAGCACATCCATGGAGTTTGGTTTCGCTCTTTGTGGCATTTATTTTATTATGGGGTTGACTGTTAATGTCAAGAAATATGTTGATTTCAGCATATGCATTTCGAAATTATTGTAATTTTTTAGTAGCTGTATACCGAAATTTGTGTAATGTTTCAACATATGAAACCCGAAATTTTCATAATATTTTAGCGCTTGGATACCGGATAATTGGTAATTTCATCATTTTGTTGCTGAAATATATGTTTTTTTAGAACAGTTAGGTGGTCTTTCTCAGGCTATCGTGTTCTTGCTCACCTAAACCTTGTTCGTGCTCACCTAAACCAAAATGCCCAGAAACAGCTAAGTGTCATTGATTAAAAAATTCGTTTGTAAAATATGAGTACCACAACTTACTGAAAACACAGGGCAACATTTAAGTGTCTATCCAACATTTAGAATGTTTTATTGATTACAAGACTCATTTTCCCACACTTTGAGTACCACAACTTACAGAAAACACAAGGAAGACAACATTCAAAATGTAAAACGATATTGTTTCAGGATGGAGCAGGTTGGGGTAGCGCGGCCTCCTTCACAGCAACAAGGCATGACATGCCTATTACTGCATGACCCTCAGAGGGTACGTCAAAGGAAATGAAGGGAAACTCCACCCCCTTTGACAGCCGCAGGGGCACGACGTGACTACCACTCCGATGACGTGGAGAGGGTAGATGACGTGCCTTCCACTCAACGAGCAAAGCAAATGTGCTTGTTGTAGTACGTACGTTCACCAACCGACGTTCCCAATTCCTCATATTCTTACAAGGGAACGAATGGTGTGAACGTTGAATATTCCCAATATCTCATATTCTCATGGACGCGGCTTGATTACCTAGCTTGGAAAAAGCATGATAATGCACAAGCCATCGAAATAACTTCACTGAAAGAAGCTGCAGGCTATGGAATGTACATATGTTACTTGAAACCCCGGCCATAGGGTTTACAAATTTTGTATGAACTAGTCGGAAATACAGAGGGGGATATGAGTCGGAAACTCCTCCGGTTAGCTCCCAATTTATAGGCATAGACATTGGGGCAAACAGATGTACATAATGGCTCTATGGAGAAAATTTCAACTTGGCCACAAATAAAGTGATTTGACAAGGCAGTGCACTCCATATTTACTAAAGATTCTCTCCCTGAGGAGGAGCATGTGGGTGGGGGCCCTATAGAAAAGTTTGGTTGCCGACACAATTAGGGAAAAATATTATGCATGCGTACTTACAATAACCAATAACGTGTCTATTATACATGTGTACTTACAATAAAATGGGTTGAACAATTCACTGCCACCAAAAATGATGGCCACGTGGGCGGGCCCGTACTTATTTTGGACGATGGGTTGGGGGAGTATACTATGGGTTATGTGGAGAAAATTGCATCTCGTAATTTGTGGGGTGATGGGACAAGTCATTGCCACCAAAAACAATAATATTTATCAGTACACTTCATGTATGTATCAATACGAATTATAATTATTGCAATAGTAGTGAAAATGTATTGGGGGTGAGTATTCGCAGCCCCGTATTTTCTCCCTTACCACCACACGAATTATAATTGGCAATTTTTAACGGGCTAAGAGAGAAAATACGGGATTGCGAATAGTCGGCCCCAATGTAGTCCAAGCTATGTACTGCTATCATGGTAGTTTATTATTTCCTACTACATTCTTAGCATTTAATAGACAGTAACCATCAAGGAAAATTAAATATGACATGAATAATTCAAAACAAAAACCTATTTTTGCAAAGTCGTTAAAGTTGTTATGAGAGAGGAGAACAAGCCTGGGGACCAAATGTCCGTCCCCCATAAGCCCAACATGTCTAAGTACCAAATGTCTTACACAATTGAAAATACAAGTAAGAACTGTTTACCATAAACCCAACATCTAACCTCACCCCCTAACACCCCGCCTCCTTTTACGTAAGAGATGTCAGACGTAAAATGGCGGCCACCTCCTTCAGTGCCTCCCGCAACTCAACAGCTCCAAGTCCGGTATCGACCAAAGCCCTCTGTACCACATCCAACACAGCCCGTACTTGCGCCTCGCGTCCCTGCCTAAGACGCCCTGGACCACGTCCCACTCTCGGGTGCGAGAACACCCTCAGCCAAGGAAGGTAGTCCTCAGTACACGCCCAAGGAATCCCAAGTGGTACACGCTCTCTCTTATCCTCAGGCACCAAGTGGTAGTCAGAGCTAGACCAAAAACCTTCATTCCATTCGTAAACAACGTCGTATTTGTGCTGCCCTCTCGATGCAAAACTTGGTGCTATAGGGTTTGCGGGTATTCGCTGTAATAGACCAAACTGCCTCAAGACTCTGTCGGGTAGGTATGGCTCCACATAGGACATGGCACGAATGGGACCAGTGTAGAAAGCAATTTCAAAGACATTTTGCCTGCGGTCCTTGTACGGGTCAAATATCACCTGTTGTAAAACAAAACATATGTGATATCTACAATTACACTAAATTTCCTCAATGTATAAAACAATTGATTATAGCTTATAAAACATTTGTACTTCCAATTCTCAATCCTTACTTGAAGAGTTGAATATCTACTGTCAAACAGTAATCTATTGTAAGACAGCTTCTAATTAGTAACGTAATTCCACAAAAAGTCCCACGCTCCAAAATTGGTATAGTAACTACATGCAGGCTGTGTTAGAATTCTACCTCATCTACAAGTAAGTCGTCCAACACGCGCCGGTAGTGCTGTACACTAGTGCCACTCTCGCTATGTAGACACCAACGTCGTGCCCGTGGAAGATCTTCCGTTTACTCTGGGTCAACAACAGGATGTAGCGTTGGGAAGTGCTCGTTTATCCACGCCTATAACATTACACGCATGTGAAGCATATTAAAATCATATATCCGTAACCTGAACTTATTGGTTATTTAATAATCAAATAAAGTAAGTGTACCTCTAGTAACATAAGAAATCCACCCATCTGCTTTGCCTTCTTCCTACTCGCATAACCAAGATTTCTGTACAAAAAAGTCAAGCAACTAGAGCCCCATCCGTACGTGTGAACCTTATCTAAATCCTCCAACAGTGGCAGGAGGTCAAGCTGTACGAACCCACTTGACTTGTCACAAAAAAGGGTGCACCCAATGACATATAGCAGGTACGCACGAGCACAACACACAACCCGCTTGTCTGAGTCCGTCTCATTTACCTCTTTGAAATTCATCTCCAACCAACTCAACTTAACTGCATACCGTGAAACTTCTTTAACAGTAACTGCATTTTTCGCTACTTCGCTCGACACACCAAGCAAATCCATTAACAGCTGTTCTGGCGTCCTCTCGTCCCCCGTGTAGACAGGCAATCCACGAACAGGTATCCCGAGTAGATGTTCTACGTCATCTAATGTCAACCCCATCTCACCAAAGTCAAAGTGAAAGGTGTTTGTCTCCGGATGCCACCTTTCAACAAATGTAGAAATTGTAAAGGAATTGCAATGCGAGTTTTTATTTATGCTACACAACGGAAGCAAGCCCGAATTGAAAACCTTTTCTTTGAACCTGTGTTCTGTAACTACCCAAGTACCCAAAAGACACATGTGTTGATGCAATCTTAATGTACCCCTCTCTTCTCCCTCCAAAATGGCTTTAGCCATATGTGTGCGAAAACTCTTTAGCAAGGATAGATCCTCCGGACCACCCACATCCAAAGGCGCATCATCATGTTGCTGCGCTTCTGCCCGACCCCAGCCTCAGCCACGACGTCGACGTTGGACTCGAATAACCTACACATATATGCCAATAATAGCATACATATTAGTGTTCAAGACGAATTATAAATTTTAACTTAAACTATTTAAAGCAAACAAGTACGAGAATGGAAAAAATTGATCTCTTCCTCTGGCTGTTCTATAACCTACAAGTATATGCAAAAATATACAATACGTATGATTGTTCATGAAACAAATAAAGATTAAAAACAAAACTATTGAAAGCAATTAAGAAATTGAAAAAAGTTTACCTCTTCCTGTGGCTGTTGTATAACCTACACATATGAACCAACAACATACAATACATATTATTGTTCATAAAAGAAATAAAGATTTAATACAAACAATTGAAAGCAATCATGAAATTGGAAAAAGTTTACCGGTTCCTCTGTCGGTGCTATAACCTACACATATGTGCAAAAAAGAATACAATACATGTTGGTGTTCATAAAAAAATAAAGATTAAAAAAACTATTGAAAGCAAGTATAAATTTGAAAAAAATTTACCTCTTTCTGTGGCTGTTGTATAACCTACACGTATGGAGCAACAACATACAATACATATTATTGTTCTTAAATTCATAAAGATTTAAAACAAACAATTGCAAGCAATTATGAAATTGGAAAAAGTTTACCGGTTCCTCTGTCGGTGCTATAACCTACACGTATATGCAAAAAAGAATACAATACATGTTGGTGTTCATAAAAAAAATAAAGATTAAAAAAATTATTGAAAGCAAGTATAAAAATGAAAAAAATTTACCGGTTCCTGTGGCTATTGTATAACCTACACGTATATGAAAAAAAACAATACAATACATATTAGTGTTCATAATACGCCAAAACTATTGAAAGCAAATAATATGAGTTAGTGTTGAAGAAAATAAAAACCTAGTGTGAAATTGGAAAATTTTCACCTCATCCTCATGTGTGTCCTCGAATACAGCATCTTGCTCTTGCTGACGAGGCACTTTGGCCTTACCCCGGCCCCGGCCCCGGCCCCGACCTCTACCTCCTCGAGTTCTAATTCGAGGCAGTGAACGCATAACCTACATGTACATGAAAATAATACAATTACAAGTTAGTCTTAAAAGAGGCAGTTTTGTCATCATCAAGGTTACTGAAAGTACTTACATATTTTAGGTTTTTTGTTATCGAACGTTTCAGATCGTTCAAAAGTTAGCGTTCATAAAAAAGAAAACAAACATAAAATACAAAGTACTACAAAGCTGGTGTGAAATTGGAAAATTTTCACCTCATCCAAAGGTATGTCGTCGACAAAAGCAAGTTCCTCTTCCTGAAGATGCACTTCGGCATGGCCCCGGCCCTGATCTCGGCCTCCTCGAGTTCGGACTCGAGGCAGTGGACGCATAACCTAACATTTCGATAAATGAATGTTGAAAATCATACATAACATTTCAGTAAATAGTCGTTGAAAACAAGATTATATTTCGGACACTACATGTCGAAAATATGTTCAAATTTCGGTAACCAACTACCGAATATGCATTTTTCGGTAAATAGCTGTTGAAAAAAATATTATATTTAGTAATTGAATGCTGAAAATGTATGTGAATTTCGGTAACTAACTGTCGAGTTAATATTTAACCGGCGGCTGCAAATAGTCGCCCCCACATTTATCATACGTCAAGCTTCTGCTTCTGATATCCAATAACAATAAGTCTAATGGTACAACAATTAGGAACAGATATTGCACTGCAGTGCAGCTGGCCGTCCAAGTGTAAAAAAAGTGGGTCCAATCTCTCTCCTCAATTCAAGGGCAATCTCAACTCATGCGCGTAGACCCATTTCATTTCGAATAGGGAGAAATAGAAAATTGGGGAAACTCTTCCCTAAACTCTCTCTCTCTCCCTCGACGACCCTCTTTTGGATCCGACCACCAACGTCACCCACCACCAACCCTTCGCTCTCCAACATTACATCTCTCTCTTCGCTCTCTCTCAAGGTTTCTCTGTCTCTCTCCCATACGAAGGTAGCCATGGCAACCCAAATGCTGGTCGTAGTTTTGTTTTGAAATAGATGCTAACACATTGAATCGTAAAATGGGTACAAAATCATTATTTCAACTCCGGGACGAAAAATACATAACTAGGACCACCAAAAACAAGGCCCGAAAAAGAGAGGAAAAAAAAAACACGCACCGACCACACCTAGACAATTCAGTGCCAAACTATAATACTGTATTCTGGACATTTCAATTAAAGCATTTGTATTAATATTGAAGACAAAAGTTTTTAGCTTTACAAAGCATCAAGTAAAGAAGACGACACTAAAGCCAAATTAAAGCTAGTGCCATAAAACTGTTTACTCCATATTTTTTGTTTTCTTCTTCATTCGGTGCACACGTGGGGAGCAGTAAACATAGTTTAAAAAGAAGGTGAAGCACTCTAAGAAAGCCATAAGTCTCTCTCATGGGAACTAACAGCAAAAGTAGAGAGAAGACGACACCAAGAAACAGAGTGAAACACAAAATGATGAGCAGATTCAGAGGTTTGAACTAGCTATATCCAAAAGAGCCGGAGAAGATGCCGGAGAAGTAGGTGGGGGCACCAGAGGAAGAAGAGGTCAGAGAAGTCGTCGGAAAATATCTTCACGAGCTGGAAGGGACACCGGAGAAGGGTCAATTTGGCCGTAATATTGGGATGAAAATTTGGGGAAAGTTATATGGGAGAAAGAGGGGCGGGAGTTGAAATTGAAATGGGCCCACTTTTTCTCTCGATTCGAATTGAAATTGGTCTACGCGCGTGAGTTGAGATTGCCCTACAGAATTGAGGATAGAGATTGGACCCACTTTTTTTACACTTGGACAGCCAGCTGCACTGCTGTGCAATATCTGGTGTACCATTAGACTTATTGATCCAATAAAGCAAGAGGCACAACGCCGTTGCTTAGCGTATAAACACTTAATGGCTGACACATAAACTTCCCCTATTAGCAGAAAAAATCTTGCACAAACACTACTAGTAACAAATTCTTTGTTTTTCTCCAGCTAAACATAGGAAGATGGCAGAATTTGTCTATGACAAATACTTAAGCTATTGTACATCTTGTTCCAAAGAAGGTCACGAAAAGTCAAACTTTGTTCCAAAAATCAACTATTGAAAGCTGTTTACCTCAGCAGCCTCAGACTCGTCCTGAAGCACACCCCGGGCCTGACCTCGGCCTCGAACTCCACGTGGTGGACGCATAATAACCTGCATATAATAACAACAACAATAATACAAATTTAGAAGTCTGAAAAGGAAACAAAAATTATGAATGCAAATAAGACCATGCACTATTAGTAAGCTATGGCTTATGGCAGGAAAAAATGAAGACTCCATAGTACTCTATAGCTTTTCAACCGTTGTCGTTAAAACGTAGTCAGACTTCCTCCAATTGATACAAGTGATGCACATAGAGACAACCAATGTCCAAAGCAAACTCAATAACATTTTCACATGATAAGATAGATAGGTTTTCCAAGATGTTATTTCATGAAGTAGTGGTCAAAATTATTCACAAAGTCCTATGCTATAATAATTTCCTATATTAATGAAACTGAATATCCAAACTGCACTGCAGTGATTAATCACTCGCTCAGAATGCCATGGAAGCATGGAGGACCTCTGAGTAGTTAGGCATATACTCACCCATTTACTGGTTTTGTTATGAATATCTACAAGAAGATATGCAAGATACAAACTAAAACAAAACTTTTGGCTCACTACAACAAAGTGTTCATTGCTCTCCCTCTTGTATGTCATACATAACATCAAGAAGAAGAGTATAAATCCAACAGAAGTACAAATTCAACTAGGCGATCCTTGTATTGTTTGCTTCACAGAACTTGTACAGAAAATTTGTTTGGTTGACAAGTCGAGTCAAAAAAGTTGTGTACCAAGTGTTCTGCAAAATAGATTCCGAAACAAACAAGAAACAGGAAGAATAGCAATTACAAAGACAACTTATGAAGGCCATACCTTAGCTTTAGCTTCCAATTTGGTCTGATAATAAACACAACCTAACTGGTTTTAGTAACTTTTCAACCACTACAGTTTAAGTTAATGGATCCAAAACTATGACGGATCCACCATTGTTTTGGAAAAGAACCAAAAACTTAGTTTATTCCAAATCAAGGAGGAGTGTTTTCTGGAAAAAAAAAATACAAAAAAATAAAAAGGTTACTTAAAGGAATTGGGCTTCACCCAACTCATTTTCCAAAATTTTCTCAATTTCCAGATTATTCAAAGAGCCCTTGCTCAAACTTTTGTTAGCTACCAACTGCACTCCACATATCTAAGACTCGCTATCAGCATTTCAAACGGTGAGCATTTCATCGACACAAGCTAAAGCAATCCCATTCATGCAGGACAATGTAATAAGACAACAAAATCTTAGGAATCCACCTACGAGCAGAGAAGCTCCCGTTGGAGCTTCCATGGAGGTATGGGCACTTTTGACAAGTACCACAACTCAATTTCAGCTGCCTCTCATGAAGCCAAATCCACTTGCATTGGCATGAGGTTCAGGGCTGTCATTTTTTATGCCAAGAGCGCATGCCAAATGTGCTAACCAATACAGGATAAAAAAAAAAAACCCTAGCATCTCCACATATAAACTTACACATCTCAACATTCACCATTTTTGGCTACCAATTTCGGGAACTAATTACCAAAATCTTTACACAAATACGGGATCTAATTACCAAAATCTTTACACAAATTCGGGATCTAATTACCAAAATCTCTACACAAATACATGTATGTAAATGGGTGGGCTGGGCCGGCGGTGGTGAAGAGAACAGAGAGAGAGACAGAGAGAGAAGAACAGAGGGAGAGAAATAGAGAACAGAGGGAGAGAGAGAGAGAGAGAGAGAGAGAGAGAGAGAGAGAGAGAACGGCACCTGAGGCAGTGGGGTGGTGTGCTGGTGGCGGTGCGGCGGCGGGAGTGGCGGTGCTGCGGCAGGAGTGGCGGTGCTGCGGTGGTGGCTATGGAGGTGGAGGTCGTGGGAGAAGAAAATGGCGTGGCATGGTGGGTGGGAGGAAACGTAAATGGGGGCTGGGGATATTAGGGTTTTTATTTGGATGGATGGGTGGAGAATTGAAGTGTAATTTTTGAGAGAGAAGGGTATAATGGGAAGACCAGGTACATTTAATGGGTTACATGGAGAGAAAATTTTCTTTTTTAAAATTTTGGAAATGGGCTAAGTGAAGTAACGGGCTATGGGAGAAAATACGTGGCTGCGAATAGCCGGGCCCCTATTTTATTTATTTTTTCAAATGAGTTATTGATATCGTTTATGTAAATTTTAGGGTAAAATATATACTTAAACCTTTAACTATCTGATTTTTGTTTACTTGTCTTTTAAATTTTAACTATTAATTGAACACTCTCACCCTTTTAACTCTCCAAACGTTACAGACTCGGTCCAAATACCATTTCCCATCCAAAACATGGATGGAAAAGTTGTATGTGGGGTAGTTATGTCTTTCACCTACTATCCCTTACCCTCACCAGTCATCCCATCTCTCTCTCTCTCTCTCTCTCTCTCTACACAATGCCAAAGAGCAACTACACTTGCCGGATTTTTCGACAAACTGCACTTTCGCTTCATCAACGGCGACTTATCGAATGAAGACGCCTGAGATTGATTTGAAACAATGAACGCCTATGACAGCGGCTGCTACTGCTTCGTATTCGTCTCCCTTGTCAACGACGAGTTTGCTCCAGAAATCGCCGGCAAGTACGAGAAACTAGTCACCCCGTTCTTCAGATTCGGGTGAGAAACTGTTACATGAATTTGTTGAATCAGAGTAGGGCAATAAACCTTGGTCTCTGACCCGTCATATAGGGACTCGTTGAGTTGAATTGGAATCAAGGGTTGTGGAACCAAAGGGGCTTGCCTGAACTAGGTGCGAGTGCCATCGGTCTGGGTCTGGCTTGGGAGGGAAATCACCTGCTTGAATTTGGTGATGGCGATGCTGGCCATGATTTTTACAGTGGATGTTTAATTCCATGGACGAGTTTCGGTTGAAATTGGGAGGTGAGATTTGAAGCCGGGTGAATTTCTCAATGCTTTTGAGACGCGAAGTGGCTTCCTGGACCACCATGTTTTCTTCAAATTTGGATGCGAAGGTGTTGTTCGATCTATAGGTAGCTATAACGCCCCTAAGTTTTGGGTACGTTAAATAACATTTTATTTAAAACTTAAGTAGAGTCATGCTCATTATTACAACATAATTTTCACAAAAGTACTTTTATTACATACGGAAGGGAAAAACTAGGTTTCCTATCTACTACTCCATTTGCTCCTTCATCCTAGCCAACTCCTCGGCTCCGAAAGCTTCCAAGGCGTAGAGTTCACCCTGTTCATCTATGAGATCTGACATATTATACCCGCGTCGCCGCCAATATAATATGTCAGGGTCACCAAAGGTAACACCGTGAGCTAAAAAGGCCCAATAGAATAACCCTACTTGCTACCCCTAACTTAATAACATGTAATTAACGATTTTCATATAGGTCGTGCATGTTTAAGCAAAATCAGTTAACATTGACACATCCGCATTCGTTAATCTAGTAACGTTGGTATCCACGATTTCTGTGTTTCTCCTATGCGACTTATCGTAGACTGTGTCACCTTTTTCTTTTACCAAATCAACATTTGCAAAATCTCTTTTTAACACACCCAACATTGGTTCCGCCGCTCCGGGTTCCCGAGTATCCTCACAATGCTTCGGCCGCTTCGGGTTCCCACTGGCACACACACATACTCACTACTCACATTGGGCTATCACGTCCGGCCACAATGTAGTTTCAAAAATATTTGCTTTCTCGAAACACGTCTTTCCATTATTCACACCCTAGGTGCCATGTTTTTGCTTTATTGATTTTTTTCTTAGCTCCGAAACCCCGCCTTTAAATATGAGATTGGAAAATCCCAAGCGTAGGGCTAGGTCGTCGGTAGCATAATAAATCGGTAAGACCGGGATCGTACCACAGGGAATTCACAAGATAGCTTAAACGGATTGTAGGTTAAAATGGTAGGACGTGGCGTTCAAGACGGCCAACTAGGTTTCACTTTGAAATGGTGAAAAATGCCAAGGCAAAAGACTAGGAAAATGCTTAATTAACTTAAAAGAGGCAAGTATAGGGAACGTCTAACCCTTGACAAAGGATGTTACCGGTTCTCTATGTAACTTAGACGAGAGTCACGATCGCGTGCTCATGCCCAGGCAATTTAGCATTAACGACTATATTTAATGAAAGATGTGATCAAACGGAGGCGAACCAACTTGTTTGACAAATTTATTGAACACATAGGAGGCCATGAGCCCTCGGTGAGCCGCTTGCCAAGACCGCTTGACAAACGCCTTACCAAGGAGTTAACACCCCTTGTTTAGACCAAAAATGCAAGTTAAGCCCTGTTCCGAGAATCATGCTTTTAAGCCCGAAGATTCGAGAACCGAATAACAACCTAAGTCCTCGGGAAAGATTATCCCAAGACTTAGCCAAACGACTACTCACACATAATGAAAGAATAAACCAAAACATAAAAATGAGACATAAGTTTCAACCGACAAAAACAAAAATAAACTTGATTTTATAAAGGATCTAGTCCGTAGGAAGAACTTTAATAAACGAGAAAACAATAAACGAGAAGAACTTACTTGAGTTATAAGGAATTACACTAAGAAAAGCTTTAAGAACATTAATGGAGAAAGAACTAAGTTAAGTAATGAGCTAGCTACCAAAGGTGAGAGATGGCACCCATATTTATACAAAATGGGTTTCTCTCTCATCAAATATCTAAAAAGTATACTAATAAAGGCAACTATTCCATAAGTGGAAAGTCCAAAAAGCAACAAATATCTGGTCAACAGCTCATAGTATCGATACGGATTAAGCAAAGTATCGCTACCATGTTGTTAAGTTGAAAAGGGCCATTTCCACGTAGCTCTCCCGTATCAATACGGATTAAGGCCGTATCGATACAAAATACTCTGCCTTGCCACGAAGCCAATGCGTATCGATACAAATTAAGGCTGTATCGATACGCGTGGCTTATCTCCAATTCTTCAAGCCAGCCTCCCAATTTGGCGCCTGACGTCTCACCGCCTTGCTCGATGCCTCATGCCTTCACTCTTAGGCCTCCCAGGTAGAAGTTCCACCGGGCGTGGATACCTGAACTAACTTGGGGGTTGGTCTTGCGATCAAAAGACGCTCTTTAATGATGTTTAACTTGAAACACTAAACAAACTACCTTACGAGTAAAATCACAAAAAAAACAACGATATTCAATAAAAAAATCACAAGCTAGGAAACTTTTAGCACCACGATCTTACAATCTTAGGTGCTAATCACGCCCCCCCAACTTGAACGTTGCTAGTCTCTAGCAACAACAAAATCATAGGAAACAAACAAACAAACTAGCAATCCTTCCGTAAAAACTACTTAGCACCTACTCATATCGCAGCTAATTAGCAAGAGTTAAAAACAACTTACTTATTCCAAAGCAACTCGCAACCGAAGATTGAGCGATCAACTAAACATTGAGTGAATTATAAACAAGTATCCAAAACGAGCGTCAAAAGACAAAAGGTGGATACAAAGTTATAACCTGCATGCAAAGTAACCATATCCCACAAAAAGGTGCTCGAAGTAGGCACGGAGAACAAAAATACCAAGCCTTTTTAAGTGGAGAGCACCATTAAACAGAACTTAAAACTAAACAATTTAACACTTCATTGCCGAAAGAAACATGCCACAAACCAAAAATGCTAACTATCATGCGATAAATCAAAATGGAATCAAGGCATACTAAAGATCTACTAAGGGCTTCAAAGCATATATTGACCGTGGTTTAATCAAAGAACGATTAGCAAAATGGGGTGGCGGCCATATACTAGCTAGGTTTAACTACCCTTGGCCGCCACCAACTCCAACTACCAAGTCATAGGCCACATGCCGACCTCAACAAAAACTTGCTAAACTACCATTAGAGTGTAACTAAACTAACTGAACACAACAAAATAAAAGGATAAGAGGTGGGCTGTCAACCACCAAGCACCCCGACCAAGTATAGGGATTTCACCACACTCCATCAACCCTACTCATCATCCACAAATTCAGGCTCTCCCCCAGCAAAATCATCACTGCCCTCATCCGGCTCACTGGCTTGCCCTGCCCCTCGATTCACAACCCAATCCAACTTGTGATCTATCCTCCACTGCCTCCTCGCATTGTCTCGCGTTTCTTTCTTGATTTTCTTCATACATCCCATAATGGCCACCTCTTGGCAAAATAGTAACTTGTTCCAGGAAGCCGATCGGGCACCCTTAAGAGGCAAAGTAGTCAAGTACGCCCCGCGTGGAGCAGAAGTAGCGGTAGGTCGAGACTGAGAAATGCTCCGAGTAAGAATGGAGCTGTTGATATCACCCGGATTAGTTTCTCACGTTCCACAAACTTTGACTTCGGGACTTTCTAAGCAAAGCAAATAGCGGTAACCAAGCACGGGAAAGGCATTCTTGAATTGGTTGGGGCTCTTGCCTTGAAATCGATCATTTCGTGAAAAATGTACTTCGCCCAATCACACACCACATTCGGATTCATAAAAGCAAGTATCAAAGGGTGGATATCCGACTTGTTTTCAGTCCCCATAGGCTTGAAATTATGGTGCACTAGCTGATTGACAAAACGGTAGACATCTTTAAATCTCCCAGGCACATGAGGGAGACTCGCCTCTCTAGGGTTCTTATACAAATCCTGGACGATAATTTCATCCACAACATACTCATCATCCGGATAATTAACATCATTAGCAGGCGGTTGGTGGTAGTTTAAAACATGTGCAATGAAGCCCGGGGTAACTTCTATAGAGACCTTTCCAATTTTTGAGGTAATTTTAGCATCATCCTTCCCCTCGTCCTCCTCGGACGGAATTTTCTCATTCTTGTAGAATTCTATGACTAGCCCTTTGTTATAACCAGGATTGAGAGCAAGGTAATAAGACAAACCTTGTTCATGGATGCGACGAACAAATGGATCCTCAATGCCGATTGTAACGACCTTGATTTTTGGTCGTTAAAAATTTCGTTAAATATTTGAATTTTATTTTAATTGCCTTAATTTCCTTGTGGTTTGTCATAATTACGTTTCTGCCCTTCAAATTTGATTTATTGCACTTTAGCCCTTCAAGTTTCATTTCTTGCGCTTTAGTCCTAGTTAGCAGGCCTGGTTAGCATCTAACCATCCGGTTAGAGAAACTAACTTAGGAAGCCATCTAGTCACCGCAATTGGACCGTTTTGCCCCTGTTGAACCTTGTGAACCTTTTTGACCCTAGTCAAAGTATTGATATTCTTTTTCTTTTAATTATTTTTATTCTTTGTCCATTGGACAATAAATGTTAGGGGAATTATTATCCATTGGATAAAAGAACCCCAATTATTTATATTAAATGTATACTTGGTCAAAGTACTAAGAAAATTAAGAAAAATACTTTTTAATTACTTTGAAGTACTTTTGGGATTATTTTAGTATATAAGTTGCCTAATAACTATTATCCATTGGATAATAGAAGTTAGGGATTTTATTACCCATTGGGTAAAAGCTTAGTCTTTAAAAGTACCATGGGGTTTTATTAAAATAAACTTTTCTTTTAAACCATGTGAAAGTATTGCATTATTTTAAAAGGTAGGGTACTTAGTACCAAGATTCTTAAGTACTCTTGTTTATTTTTCTATTGAGATTGTGATCTTCCAATTGTACATGTGTATCCAAGTATATATTATTCTAGTACATGGTAGATTAATATAATGCCTTAGTACCCCATGTGTTAATTGGTTAGTTTAAAAAGTAAAACTTAGCCCTTAAGTCTCTTTGACTCAAGGTACAAAAGTACTACTAATTTATTTGTATACTTGCATATATATACATATATATTGTACTTGAGAAAGAGAGAGGGGAGAGAGAGAGAGGGGGGGGGGGGCCGGTTGGAGAGAGAGGAGGGGAGAGAGATTTGCTTGTACAATGCCATTGAATTTCCATTGTACCACAATATTCTTGGGTGGTTGATTTTCCAAGCAAAACTTAACTTCCATTGTCCTCCCTTGTACCATTAACTATGGTTTCACACTAGAATTAATCTTGTTCACACCTCCTTGCCCACCAAGTGTCCTAGAATCAAATCCTAGCCATGCAAGCCTAGGGATTTGCCTTGATCTTTCTAGTTGGCATGACAAGTGTCAAATTGAGGAAAGGAGAGGGAGAGGGGGGCCGGCCATTGAGAAGAGGAGAGGGAACCAAGCTCTTGCCTATAAATAGAAGCTCATTCCATGCATTTCAACTCACACCTCAAGCATTTGCTCTTCCTTCTCTCTAGAAACCATTTCTGATTTTCCAGGCAGCCTACTGCCCCTTCGAAAATCCTCCGTTTTCTCCTGCTTAGAATAGTTTTTAGGATCAACTTCCTTCTGTAAAGTTGTAGAGAACTTCGAAACCTTGAAGTTAGACCCAAGAATCACCCCAATCGGTTAAGAAGTGACAAAGTTATTGTCATCCAAAGTTCAGTGAAAATTTCGGATTTCCAAATTCCTGACAGCTTACTGTCTTCTCCTTTATCACTATTTTTCTCAAACCTAAAGTCGTTTCTAGGATTAACTTCCTTCACGAGAGTTGTAGAGGGTTTCGAGATCTTCGATTTCAACCCAAGAACGACTCTATTTGGCCAAAGATTGACCGAGTTACTGCCGTCCGAAGTTCGGGCCAGATTCGTGAGTTTCACCACCCGTAGGATCTTCCAACTTGCTGATTCGGCCCCGACTAGTTTCGGATCAAGGTAGGATACCCTTATCCCTATCCCTATGTATAAGTATGTTATCTTGAATTACTTTTCATGTCAATTAATTGTGTTATGATCTTTAAAGATGAATATGAGCATGCATATATGAATTGCTTGCATTACCTGTGACACGATAAAGCATAAGTGATTTATCACTCCAAGGGCGTCCGAACATGTGGCGTTATGCTTTAAGCGTTGATTTGAGTAGAGTGAATGATCTTGTTAGTGCTTACTTTTGTCCTGCCTTGGAGTCTATGCATGATAACGAGACACGAGAACCGAGAAATGTAGAAACATGGCACCTAGGGTGTGGTTATCAAAAGGATAAGTTTTTCCGAGGAAGGAAATATTTTTGAAACTACATAATGACCGTTTTTGGTGGCATTATGTGTGTGTGTGTGCCTATGGGAACCCGGCGCGGCGGAACCATAGTGAGGATACTTGGGAACCCGGCGCGGCGGAACCAAGGTTGGGTGTGTAGCTTGGTTATCCGCGGTACGGAGCCAATGCAATGTGTGCCAATGGGAACCCGGCGCGGCGGAACCATTGTGAGGATACTCGGGAACCCGGCGCGACGGAACTGAGGTTGGGTGTGTGGCTTGGTTATCCGCGGTACGGAGCCAATGCAAATGATTTTGAAAGGTTTGGTTATCCGCGGTACGGAGCCAATGCTAAAGATTTTGAAAGGCTTGGTTATCCGCGGTACGGAGCCAATGCTAAAGATTTTGGAAGGCTTGGTTATCCGCGGTACGGAGCCAATGCAAATGTTTTTGAAACGTTGTTTTGTAAGTGGAAAATGGAGACACGGTCTACGATGAGTCGCGTAGGAGAAACTCTGAAACCTTGGACACCAACGATAGATGATTAATTTGAATATGTGATTGTTAGCTGTAAGGTTGGTGGGTAAGGATTTCCTATTGAGCTTTCGTAGCTCACGGTGTTACCTTTTGGGGTGACCCTGACATATTATATCGGTGGCGACGCTGGTATAATGTGTCAGACCTTGTAGATAATCAAGATGAACAGTTTCCTTGGAGGCCTTCGGAGCTGAGGAGCGTGCCAGAATGGAAGGAGCAAGCGGAGCAATAGTTAGGAGCCTTAGTTCTCCTTTGTTGATTATATGTACCCTTTTGAAGCATTTATGATGTAATAAACTCTCTTTATTATGTAATAAATGTCTCATTAACGTACCCAAAATTTGGGGGCGTTACACCGATATTGTCAACATCTACATGTCGCTCATTCTTAAACCCCCTAGCTCGGAGACCCTCTTCCTATTTCTTTTGACTAGCAGCCCAGACCTCAGCGGCCGTCCTTCGCTTAGCACGGCCCTTTTCTGGATTTGCAATCATCTCTTCCTCCTCTTCCATTTCTCGGACTATTTCCTCAGCTTGCCCGGAGGCGAAAGCTGTGGCTTTGCCTTTACCCTTAGCAGCCACCGTTTTTGTTCTCACCATTGCAATGAAAACCCAACAAACAGAGCAACACCCCAAAACTTGAAACAAACACTATGGGAAACAACCCTGAATGCCGCCGAGAACGCAAAAGTTTCCAAGAAATCAGGCAGCCATCAAAGTCACAACAACTCAGGGCAGTGCAACACAAACTCTGTCCCCAAAATTCAGTCCAAAAGCTGGAATAAGGCAATACAATTCCAGTCCGTAATACAAAACCAAAAACAGCTACAATCAAAACCCCAATTCATATCAACCAGTGCAGTAGCAAAACAGGTAGCGCAGGAAACTCATACGAACTCAGAACAACTGAATTTCAGAAATTAGGGGCTAGGGTACTAGGTGATCTTCGGATTTTGGGGTGTAGGGTTTAGAAAACATACAAATCCTCCCATGCAACTCGAAAATCCACCACTTTATAGAATAGACATGATGAAAAATCGAGGAGAATGAAAGAATTTTGCTTTACCTTGAGTATGAAAAAGTTTGGGCAGAGAGAGAGAGAGAGAGAGAGGAAAAGAGAGTGGATTTACCTTGTTCTGAAGGGTTTGGGACTGAAAACCTCGAAATCCTTTGGAATTCCTTGAAAGCTTGAAGGTTTAATGGGAGATTATGAAGTTTTGGGAAGATTTGAGAGAGAAAATGGTGTTTTTGGGGCTAGGATTTCGAAGAGGTGGGATGGTTATGGAGGACAAGAGAGAGAAAGAAGGTTTGAGAAGATAAAGAGATCGGTCGAGGTTAACTGCAAAATTCACGATTAGCCCACGCGTATCGATACGGTCCTTAATCCGTATTGATACAATATTATCTGTCTCCCAAGATAATTAATGTGTATTGATACAACTTATGGTGGTATCGATACAGAGAGCTTATTTCCAGAAATTAAGCTTGGCCACCCGATGACATTAACCGATGCCCAAAACCATTCAAAAACACCCGGAGCCTTGTAAAACCCAAAGCCAGCCCAGGCAAAGCACAAAACCAACTTCCCAACCATCCACCCTAACATCTGGTTTCCTATGGATATGAGTGAGATGCAGACTTGGCTTTATTTTAAAGGACAACGGGACTCTCTTGTGGTTTAATCATACAAAGATTTCCTTGTATCATTTCCTAAGTATGCCATAGATTCCGAAACGATTTATAGTAGATAATGAACACACCTATGCATGACATGAGATGAAAATCTAAACTAAGAATATACTGTGAAAAACAACGGGATATGGGTCAAACTTGCTCACAACACACTTAACACCTTATTTCTCACTTTTTCATCATGCATACGAGTTGGATTGTACAAGTTCACCTAAAATATTTACAACGAACTCTTGCCAATTAAAGAACTAATGAGCTTGTGCTGAGCTGTTTAATTCCACTAAATTTGTCATAACGGAAGGATTGCAAGACTAAAAATGAAAAATTTTACCCAAAAACATAAACATACAAAAATATATTTGTAACATAAATATATCCCTCCCCCCAACTTAAAATATGCTATGCCCTCATAGCATGGAGAACAATAGTAAGGAGAAAGGGAACAAAAGATCGTACCAACGGGGGAATGTCAACCCCCTTATACCTCGACCAAGTTGGAGGCTTTCCTGTCATTGCTTCCCTTCGTCATCCGAACGGTTTTCAAGGTTGACTCCTTCTCCTCTTCCAACGGAACCACAGCTAGTCACACAGGATCATGGCCAAAGCTTTGTTGGACTAACTACCGCGACACGTAATCGCACCCATGCTTAGGGCTCCTGAATGCCGCAATCACTCAGACTTTAGATCCAGTCCGCCAAGGCTAGTGTGGTAGCACGTACACCCTGTAAAAGACTTAAGCTCAATTTACCTACTAAGAGTCAAATGACATTAGAACAGGCCTGGCTCGTGTTATCCGAGCGCCAACAAACATAGATATAAAGAAAAACAAAACGGAACATTGCCTGATTTTCACGCAAGCTCACGAGTCATACTTTTCTTCCCGAGTCTCACCGGCAAGGAAAGACACGGGTGGCTATACTAGACCGTCAAATTTGTTACATCATGCCCGAAGTAAAATTCATCGCTTGACCTCGCCAAACAATTAAGCCCAGCGTTCCCTATGATCGAAACAAAGTGAGACAAGATAGAGCCTAGTGCCAAAGCACGGGAATATCAAGCCGCACCAAAGACCTAAATTACCCCCGATAGGGACATATCTGGTGAGCATAGATCATTAACGGTAAACTACGACAAAGAAGGACTAATTGAAGCCCGACACAATGATGCATTGGGGAAATCTCATAATTTGAGAATCCCAAAACAATTAAAACACGCAAATATGTACAAGAAACGAACATTGCCCTTACTAACCGGAGCTAGGCACACGATCCTTTTTTTAGTAGCGGCATGCGGAGCTACAAATACCCAAGTCAATGGTGGGTACCCCATACCCGGGGGGCCGGGTCCGACAAACAATTAAGTTCAGCGGTTACACTTTCGCTCCCCGTACAAATGAAAGTAACACAAGACTGAGCTGATGAGCCATCTGTGTAAACTGGATCGGCCAAAACCTCATCGGGCTCTCCAACTTCGAAGCCACCAAGGAAAGGCCTAAGCCTTTGACCATTAACTTTGAAAGAGGAACCGTTACTCATGCTTACTACTTCGATCGCCTCGTGAGGGAAAATAGTTTTGACAACATAAGGACCAGCCCAACGTGAGCGCAACTTACTTGGATGCAAATGCAAACGAGAATTATACAACAATACTTTTTGACCGGGCTCAAAGTTTTTAATCACAATTTTCTTATCATGCGTGGCTTTGAGTTTAGATTTGTAAGCACTAGAATGGTCATAAGCATTGTACCTCATCTCCTCAAGTTCCGTCAATTGAAGCTTGCGGTGGGCACCGACTTTGGCCATATTGAAATTCAGCTTCTTAATTGCCCAATACGCCATATGCTCAAGTTCTACCGGCAAGTGGCACGCTTTCCCATAGACAAGCCGTTACGGTGACATCCCCAAAATCGTCTTGTAAGCAGTACGGTAAGCCCACAAAGCATCGACCAAACGAGTTGACCAATCTTTACGGGTAGGATTAACCATCTTCTCCAAGATGTTCTTTATCTCCCGATTCACCAATTCCGCTTGACCATTGGTTTGAGGATGGTATGCCGTTGAGACTTTGTGAATGATGGCATATTTCCTCATCAAAGCGGCAATTGACCGATTGCAAAAATGGGACCCTTGATTGCTGATTATATCCCTCGGCATCCCAAATCTTGATAAAATGTACTCCCGAAGAAACTCAACTACCACTTGGGCGTCATTGGTATGAGTGGGGATTGCTTCGACCCATTTGGAGACATAATCAACGGCCAACAAAATGTAGAGGTACCCGAAGGACGACGAAAACGGCCCCATGAAGTCGATGCCCCAGCAATCAAACACTTCAATAATCAAGATGGGCGTAAGTGGCATCTCATTCCGTTGAGTGACTCACCCTAAAAGCTGGCATCGAGCATATGCCCGAAAAAAGGCAAAGGTATCCTTATACAATTGTGGCAAGTAGAACCCGCTTTGCAAAATCTTGGTGGCGGTCTTTTTTGAAGGAGAAATGGCCGCCCCAAGCCTCCGTGTGGCAAAACTTGATAACACTTTGTTGCTCAGAATTAGGCACACAACGGTGGACAAGTTGGTCGGCGCAATACTTAAACAACTACGGGTCGTCAAAGGAAAACCGTTTCACCTCCGCTAAAAACCGACGTTGCTCTTGCGTATTCTAGTGAGTAGGCATCAAATCGGTAACCAAGTAGTTCACAATATCTGTGTACTATGGAGCCGTGGTGATTCCAAATAACTGCTCATCGGGAAAAGAGTCACCGATAGGAATGTGCGATGTATGATCTTCGAATTCTAGCCGAGACAAGTGATCGGCCACCACATTCTCTACGCCCATCTTGTCTTTAATGGTAAGGTCAAACTCTTACAGGAGCAAAATCCATCGGATCAACCTCACCTTGGCATCCTGCTTCGTGAAAAGGTACTTGAAGCGGAATGATCGGTGTACACGGTGATCGGAGCTCCCACTAGATAAGACCAAAACTTGTCCAATGCAAAAACTATGGCAAGTAACTCCTTTTCAATAGTCGAATAGTTCATTTGGGCCTCGTTGAGCGTCTTACTTGCATAGTAGATCACATACGGCTCTTTCCCTTTTTGTTGCCCCAAAACAGCCCCAACAGCGTAATCACTGGCGTCTTGGGCCTCGTTGAGCGTCTTACTTGCATAGTAGATCACATACGGCTCTTTCCCTTTTTGTTGCCCCAAAACAGCCCCAACAGCGTAATCACTGGCGTCAGACATCAGTTCGAATGACAATTCCCAATCCGGAGTCCGCACGATAGGTGGTGAAGTGAGACTTGACTTCAACTGGGCGAAGGCGGCCTCACAAGCCAGCGTCCACTCAAACGGCACATTCTTGGCAAGCAAATGACACAGCGGCCTTGCAATAGCACTAAAATCCTTTATAAAACGCCGATAGAAGCCGGCATGCCCCAAAAAAGAGCTGATGTCCTTTAAACACTTAGGAGTGGGAAGATTCCTTATCAGGTTAATTTTGGCTCGATCCACTGCTATGCCTTTTGATGAAACAATGTGGCCCAATACAATGCCTTCAGTCACCATAAAGTGACACTTCTCCCAATTGAGTACTAAGGTTTTTTCCTCGCACCGGGCTAATACTAGCTCCAAATTGGTAAGGCAAGCCTCAAAGGAGCCCCCAAAAACTGAGAAGTCGTCCATAAAAACTTCCATGATTTTCTCCACCATGTTGCTGAAAAGACCCATAATACACCTTGAGAAAGTACCAGGGGCGTTGCTAAGCCCGAACGGCATACGACAATAAGCAAAGGTCCCGAATGGGTACGTGAATGTAGTCTTCTCCTGATCTTCTAATGCCACCTCAATCTGATTATACCTAGAGTACCCGTCGAGAAAACAATAAAACTTGTGGCCGGCCACCCTTTCCAAGATTTGATCTATGAACGGAAGAGGAAAATGGTCCTTTCTCGTGCTTGCATTCAACTTCCGATAATCTATGCACACCCTCTAACTGGTTTGAACTCACGTTGGGATTAACTCATCTTTGTCATTTCTCACCACCGTCACTCCAGACTTCTTTGGAACCACCTGAATCGGGCTAACCCATTTCGAATCCGCTATCGGGTAAATTATGCCAACATCCAACAACTTGAGCACCTCCGCTCGCACGACATCCTTCATTATCGGGTTCAATCGCCGTTGAGGTTGGCGAGATGGCTTGACATCATCTTCAAGATAGATGTGGTGGGAGCAAAGGGAGGCATCAATGCCTTTGATGTTGGCGATAGACCACCCAATTGCCTTGGGATGCTTCCGTAACATGGCAAGCAATTTCAACTCTTGCGGTTCACTTAGGGCGGAAGAGATCACCACCGGGTAAGTATGGCTATCGCCAAGATAAGCATATTTGAGTGTGCCCGATAGTTGCTTAAGTTCGAGCGTCGGGGGTTCCACACTAGACAGAACGGCTTGTTTCTCAATAGGGGGCAACTCCTCGGACTTCGGAACCCACGGATTTATACCACACGCCGCCTCCTCATCTAGCAAAGAATACAAATATGCGACCTCGGGGGTATCCAAGAAATCGGTCTCGGCGGAAGTAAGTGCCAATTCCAACTCATCCTTGTAAATGAACTCATTGACATGATCTTGAACAAGCGAATCAATCATGCTAACCCCACAAACGTCCTCATCATCTCCCATTTGGCTCCCAATATGGAACATGTTGACTTGCATCTTCATGTTGCCAAAACTCATGTTAAGTCGGCCATCCTGGCAATGAATGACGGCATCGGATGTTGCTAAAAACGGCCGCCCGAGAATAATTGGAACGGATGATTGAGCAGCCGGCACTAGACACGTGTCTAAAACCACAAAGTCAATCGGGTACACGAATTGGTCAACTTGAACAAGCACGTCCTCGACCATCCCTTTTGAAACTTGGATACTCCGATCCGCCAATTGTAAAGTCACCCGAGTTGGCTTCATTTCCCCCAACCCAAGTTGTTCATATACGGAAACAGTAAGAGATTAACACTTGCACCCAAATCAAGAAGAGCTTTCTTAACAACCTTACCCCCAATAGTGATGGATATCGTAGGACACCCCGGATCATTATATTTGGGTGGAAGGGTCGATTGGAAGAGCGAGCTCACTTGCTCGGTCAAAAACACCTTCTTTTGCACTTGGAGCTTGCGCTTATGAGTACACAAATCCTTCAAAAATTTGGCATACGACGGAATCTGTTTAATGGCATCAAGCAAAAGAAGGTTAACGGTCACTTGCTTGAGCACTTCATAGATATTCGTATTTAGATTTGGCTTGGCCGGTGTCCGTAGCCGGTTGGGATATGGGGCAAGAACAGTGGAAGCTGGTAGAACATCGCTTTTTTTTGCCTTTCCCTTCTCTTCTTCTGTAGGAGTTAGCTTGGGAGATTCCCCATGTGGTGGTGTTGGCTTTGATGGAATTGGAAATGGTAGCAAGATTGGGGTAACCGGCGGTTCCACTTGAGCATTGTCAACCGTTTTACCGCTTCTCAATGAAATAATGGCCTTTGCTTTCTCGGGGAAAGTCACCGAAGAGCTTTGCGCAAAATGTTGGCCTTGGGGGTTTGGTTGAGGTTGAGTAGGTAGCTTCCCTTTCTCTTGTTGCAATACACCAATAGCCGTCGTCAATTTACCCATTTGATTCCTTATGTCGTTCATCACTTGAGCAGTTTGCTCGTTGGTGGCAGTTTGCATTTGACAAAATGCATTCATTGTGTCCTCCAAAGAGCATCATGGAAGTGGTGCTTGATGTTGCTGAAATTGGTTTTGCCCTTGAAATTGGCCCGGTGGTATGAATCCTGGCGGGCCTTGAATTGCAAGAAAACAGGGTGGACCTTGAAGTTGAGGTTGCCTCCAAGTTTGATTCTGAACGGGAGGAGGAGCGTGAGAAGTTGACGAAGTTCCCATTTCATTCTGATTACTCCAACGGAAAGCCGGATTAGATCGCAACCCCGGATTATAAGTATTGGAATATGGATCCCATTGTTGGTTCAATGCACACACTTCTTCGGGGAGTTGATTATAGTGCTGTCGGAGGGTGGGGATGGTATGACAAATGTCGGTCGAATGACCCATAGTCTCACAAATGATGCACACTTCCCCCACTTGCCGAACTTCTTTTACTTCCTTGACTTAGGCCGAGTCTAACTTCATTTTGTCCAACTTCAACGATAATTCATCCAACCTTGTCTCAAGTCCATTATGTTCGCTCACCGAAAACTTTCCAAAATCCCCCGGACCTTGATTCCTCATCGCTTGCTCACCCGGATCTATGTACTGCCACGTTTGAGCTCTTTCTGCCAAGGTGTCCAAGAACTCCCAAGCGGTATCGAGATCTTTCTGCATAAAGTCCCCACTCCCCATAGTATCGAGAAGCTGCTTGGAATCCCGATCACAACCCAAATAGAAATAGTTGATCACTTGGTACATAGGAAAATTATGGTGTAGGACAGCTGCAAGCAAATCCTTATACCACTCCCAAAACTTATAAAAGACCTCCCCCTCTTTTTGCTTAAAGTTCTGAATTTGGTCGATGAGAAGCTTGGTTCGGCTCACTGGAAAGAACTTCGTGGTGAACACATCCTGTACTTCCCCCCATGTGAGCAAAGATCGAGGCTTCAAAGAATTGAACCATTGCTTGGCCTTGTCTTTGAGCGAGAAGGGAAATAACTTCAGGCGAGCTTGGTCTAGCTGTCCTGGCCCTGTCACAAAAGTGCTAACAATAGCCTCAAATTCTTGAATGTGAGCATAAGGGTCCTCCAATTCACGCCCCCGAAACTCTGGTATAACCTGATGATACTCTGGCTTAAAGGCAAATGCATTAGCGGCAGTGCAAGTTGGAATGGCTATGGGGGACACATGTGGACCTCTTTCTGGAGTTAAATAATCACGCAAAGTACGGGCTGCCGGTTGATCTGCCATTGGCCTTTATGGAGGTGATAATTCACGAGATGCAGATTGATGTAACCGATTCGATAAAGGGCTACGATAGATGTTGAGCATACAACCTGCACGAGCCAATTAAGCAGACTAGAGGGGCTATGCTGCCGCCTCGTTCTCAACCAGTCACGTGGGGTTGTGCCACCACCATGGATATAGATATGCAATAATAAATAAAAAGTAAAAAGGCAATTGATGCTCAATTTAGCTTCGTTACACCTCAAGTCGAATTGGTGGCTCAATTAGAGGTATCCGCTAAGTCGAGTTCAAATTACACAAATGAAAAATAATGGAATACTTACAACGGTTTGTCGATCCTCCAAATAAGCTATAAAAAGAAATCCCCGGCAACGGCGCCAAAAATGCTTAGCTCCGAAACCCCGCCTTTAAATATGAGATTGGAAAACCCCAAGCGTAGGGCTAGGTCGTTGGTAGCATAATAAACCGGTAAGACCGGGATCATACCACAAGGAATTCGCAAGATAGCTTAAATGGATTGTAGGTTAAAATGGTAGGATGGGGCGTTCAAGAAGGCCAACTAGCTTTCACTTTTTAACGGTGAAAAATGCCAAGGCAAAAGACTAGGAAAATGCTTAATTAACTTAAAAGAGGCAAGTCTAGGGATCGTCTAACCCTTGACAAAGGATGTTACTGGTTCTCTATATAACTCAGGCGAGAGTCACGACCGCGTGCCCACGCCCTGGTAATTTAGCATTAATGACTATATTTAATGAAAGATGTGATTAAACGGAGGCGAACCAACTTGTTTGACAAATTTATCGAACACATAGAAGGCCACGAGCCCTCGGTGAGTTGCTTGCCAAGACCGCTTGACAAACGCCTTACCAAGGAGTTAACACCCCTTGTTTAGACCAAAAATGCAAGTTAAGCCCTGTTCCGAGAATCATGCTTTTAAGCCCGAAGATTCGAGAACCGAATAACAACCTAAGTTCTCGGGAAAGATTATCCCGAGACTTAGCCAAATGACTACTCACACATAATTAAAGCATAAACCAAAGCATAAAAATGAGACATAAGTTTCAACCGACAAAAATGAAAATAAACTTGATTTTATAAAGGATCTAGTCCATAGGAACAACTTTAATAAATGAGAAAACAATAAACAAGAAGAACTTACTTGAGTTATAAGGAATTACACTAAGAAAAGCTTCAAGAACATTAATGGAGAAAGAACTAAGTTAAGTAATGAGCTAGCTACCAAAGGTGAGAGATGGCACCCCTATTTATACAAAATGGGTTTCTCTCTCATCAAATATCTAAAAAGTGTACTAATAAAGGCAACTATTCCATAAGTGAAAAGTCCAAAAAGCAACAAATATATGGCCGACAGCTCATAGTATCGATACGGATTAAGCAAAGTATCGATACCACGCTGTTAAGTTGAAAAGGGCCATTTCCACATAGCTCTCCCGTATTGATACGGATTAAGGCTGTATCGATACAAAATACTCTGCCCTGCCATGTAGCCAATGCGTATCGATACAAATTAAGGCTGTATCGATACGCGTGGCTTATCTCCAATTCTTCAAGCCAGCCTCCCAGTTTGGCGCTCGACGTCTCACTGCCTTGCCCGATGCCTCACGCCTTCACTCTTGGGCCTCCCAGGCAGAAGTTCCATCGGGCGTGGATACCTAAACTAACTTGGGGATTGGTCTTGCGATCAAAACATGCTCTTTAAAGATGTTTAACCTGAAACACAAAACAAACTACCCTACGAGTAAAATCACAAAAAAAAAAACAATATTAAATAAAAACATCACAAGCTAGGAAACTTTTAGCACCACGATATTACAATCTTAGGTGCTAATCAATTTTCGTGTCTCATTTTCATGCAATGACTCCGCGGTAGGACTTTCTACTTACGAAATCATAAATCAGTTATTAAAATCTTGAAACTAAACTAGCAAGATCATCCAACTCTATATAGCGCCACACGTATGGATGCCTTTGGAGTAGAGACCACTGATGCTTTATTTACAACTACAAGTAATGCAAGAAATCATAATAAACATGTATACGTTCTCATAACCATTCTAAAGATCAAAAATTCAAATACGTACAATAAGCGTAAATTTTTATCTTTTAAAACTCGTTCTTTCTTCTTTTGTGGGAAGTTTAGAACAACATATGTTTTTTCGGAAAATAAAGTCGATATATTCAACATACTCCCCTTCCTTTTCATCTTGTTAAGAAAAATACCTCTCAAGTTTCTCATGCATTTCTCAACATACAAGCATCATACATTTATATTTAGAGTTTAACGAATAAGGGAAGTTTAACGTATACTTAGAGTAAGTAAGTAGAGATATTCTACCATTCTTCTTGGCGGTAGGGTGGCTACAGGAAGGTAAGTTGCTTTTGGACGGAGTGACTTCCTACGCTAGCTTCCGGTAGCTTCGAAAGAGAAAGGATTTCTTTTGAAACTAGTTCTTGACTACACTACCTAACTTTTTGGATCGAGGGGGTGGTCGAGTGGCGGTTTAGTGGCGGTCTTGGATGAGTTTCTTGAAGAACTTAGAAGAACTTCAAGAACACTCAAGAACAAGAAGAACAAGTAAGAATACAAGGATTTTTCTAGAGAGAGAAGTTGGTAGGTGAAGGTGTGGTTGAATGGTAAGTGAAGGGTGCTATTTATAGCAAAATTTTGGCTCTGCTTTCCCTCCTATGGCCGGTCCCCTCTCTCTCTCTCTTTTCTCCCATGAATTTGTTCCATTGTGTAGTCAAATCACATCTTTAAGCATGCCATGCCTTGTCATCCAATTTCAGGTTCAAAGTCTAGGTTATCATAAAGGGTTTATGACTAGTTTTGTCCTAGGTAGGTGATGCTTGCAAGAAAGAACCAAATGATAGGCTAGATTGTACTTTGGAAGACTAGAAATGGGTTGGAAAGTTGTACTTGGCTTGAGTGTGATATTGGTCAAAAGAGATAACTTGATTGAGTGACCAAACACATGCACACACTCACACTCTCTCCCTCTCTCTCTCGGCCTCTCTCGCTCTCGGCTTTCTCTCTTTCTCTCTAGTACTATTTACATATATATATATATATGCTTATGTGTATAAACATAAGTAAACTAAAGTACTATGTAGTCTTAATAGGTGTATGGCAGAGGAGATGATTGTTCTAAGGCTTTCAATGACAAGAATATTGTCTCATGGGTAATATTTTCCTAGAAAGTGCATATAAGGTTATATAGGCATGTTTATAATAGGCTATGAGGTAGATAAACCTATATATGTGCTTAGGGAATCTAGGAAAGTAACTTTGGTGGGCAATTTGGGTATAGGGCTATGATTCTTAGGGTTGCATGCATAGTAAGGCTAATTTTTGCTTCTTTTGGAAGCAAAATGATGGCTTCTTTTGGCCCATGACTTTGTCTAGTCAAATCAAGGCTTCATTGGCATCCTAATTTCTATTGACCAATGGTCAAAAATTTCCCCAGCATTTATTAACCAATGGGTAGAGGAATATTGGTGATATTTAGGGTTTGAAATGACTAGTCATGGAAATAAAATGATTACTTCATAGGGTTCAATTAGGGTTGGGAGGGGTTCATAAGGTTCAAAGATGGTCAAAAAGGTCCATCTAGGGTTAGGGAAGTGTAACTAGGAGAAATGGTAGTCCGGTTCCTCCAACTAATCGGTTAGAATCCATTCCATTTGCCAATTAGGGTTTCTAGTCAAGAAATATAATTTTAGAGGACTAAAATCTAATTTTGACGGATTCTTAGAAATTAAAAAGGAATTTTAAAGGCAATTCAAGTAATTAAAATAGAAATTCAAATATTTAACGAAATTTTTATTTACTAAAACTTAGAGTCTTTACAAACTATCTCCCTTAAACAATTTCGTCCTCGAAATTAGGTGCACGCTTGGATTCAAATAGGTGGGGGTAATTCTCCTTCATGGTTTCTTCTCTCTCCCATGTGGTTTCTTCAGATCCATGGTGCTTCCATAAGACCCGTACCTGTTTGACTGTCTTGTTCTGAATTATCTTCTCACTTTGGTCTTGGATCTCTATTGGTTCATCCTCGTATGTCGCATCTTCTTCAATGGAGATGTCCTCCCAATTAAGGACGTGTGTGGGCAATGTGAGATACTTGCGGAGCATTGAAACGTGAAAATCGTTATGTACTCTATCTAGCTGAGGTGGTAGAGCTAGACGGTATGCAACCTTCCCGATTTTCTCCACAATGTCGAAAGGTCCGATGTAGCGTGGGGACAGCTTTCCCTTTTTCCCAAATCTGATAACCCCTTTCTTTGGTCTGATCTTCAGGAACACATGATCTCCTACTGCATGGTCAATGGTCGGCTCTTTTTATCCGTATAACTCTTCTGTCGGCTCGGAGCGGTCTAGATCTTCTGTTTGATGATCTTGACCTTCTCGGTGGTATCTCGTACAATGTCAGGCCTGAATAGTCCCATTTCTCCAGCATCTGTCCAGCAAACTGGAGATCGACAAAGTCGACCGTATAGTGCTTCGTATGGTGCCATCTTGATACTTGCTTAGTGGCTGTTGTTGTAAGCAAACTCTACCAATGGTAAGTGTTGCTCCCAATTACCAGAAAAATCCAAGGCACAGGCTCTTAGCATGTCTTCCAGTGTCTGAATCGTCCTCTCCCTTTGTCCATCTGTTTGCGGGTGGAAGGCCGTCCTAAGCCTTACGTCCGTTCCCAATGCCTTCTACAGCCCTTTCCAAAAGTGTGATACGAAACGTGGATCTCTGTCAGACACTATTGAGATAGGTACTCCATGTAGACGTACAATCTCTCGAATGTATAGCAAACTCAACTGTTCTACGTTCTCTGTCATCTTAACAGGCAAAAAATGCGCAGATTTGGTGAATCGATCCACAATCACCCAAATGGCAGTGTTGGACTTGGCAGATCTTAGCAGTCCAGTCACGAAGTCTATTGAGATGTGTTCCCACTTCTAGGTCAGTATCGGTAAGGGTTGAAGATCTCCCCCAGGTTTTTGGTGTTCAGCCTTGACTTGCTGATGTACTAAACAAGTAGATACAAAGAGGGCCACGTCCTTCTTCATTCTTTCCCACCAATACGTTCTTCGCAGATCATGATACATCTTTGTACCACCACGTGGACCGCGAAGTTCGAATGGTGAGCTTCTTGGAGTACGGCTTCGCGAAGGGTTCTGATGTTAGGTATGAATACTTTTCCCTTGAATCTTAGGCTGTTATCCTTCTCGATTGTCCATCCTGGTATCGCCTTTCCGTCTCAGATTCGGTACCGAATGAACTCGCAATCTTGTTCAAAGGTTTGGGCTAGTAAGATTTCTCGGTGGAGCGATGGTTCTGCAACGAGGGCATACAGACTTGCGTTCCCATTTTTTGACGATGGTCGCAGGTTGAACTCATTGAGGGTGTCCACCATCTCCCATTCCTTAATGGCAGTTTTGACTTTCTGTGCCCTATTCTTTCGACTTAGAGCGTCAGCTACCACATTAGCCTTGCCGGGTTAATACTGTAGCGTGAACTTATAATCCTCCAGGTATTCCATCCATCGACGCTGCCTCAAAATATTATGAATGATATTTTCTACCAATATGCTGATTTTGCAATATGTTATATTGATGATGTTCTAATATTTTCAGAGAACATAAATCAACATCTTAAACATCTTAGAATTTTTAAAGATGTGATTAAAAGAAATGGGCTTGTTGTCTCGGCGCCCAAGATGAAATTGTTTCAAACTAATATAAGATTCTTAGGGCACAATATTCACCAGGGAAAAATTATTCCCATTGATAGGAGCATAGAATTTGCTTCAAAATTTCCCGATGAAATTAAGGATAAGACTCAATTGCAGAGATTTCTTGGGAGTCTCAATTATATAGGAGATTACTATAAAGAATTGGCACAGGATTCGGCACCCTTATATGATAGGCTTAAGAAGAATCCTCCACCTTGGTCAGAACAGCATACCATAGCTGTTAGAAAAATAAAATTGAAAGCTAAGCAGCTTCCTTGTTTAGCAATAGCTAATCCAGATTGGAGGAAAATAGTTGAAACTGATGCCTCAAATATTGGTTATGGAGGTATATTGAAGCAACACAATATGAATTCTAATAAAGAAGAATTGGTTAGATTTACTTCTGGTTTGTTTAAAAATGCTCAAACCAATTATAGTACTGTGAAGAAAGAAATTCTTTCTATTATTAAATGTGTTAATAAATTTCAAGATGATTTGCTCAATCAACAATTTTGCTCAGAGTTGATTGCAGTGCAGCAAAACAAGTTTTAAAACAAGACATTAAAAACTTGGCTTCAAAGCAAATTTTTGCTAGATGGCAGTCTGAATTATCTGCCTTTGACTTTGATATAGAATATATCAAGGGAGAAAATAATTCCCTCCCTGATTTTCTTACTCGTGAATTCTTACAGGGATGAATCACCAAAATTTTGTTCAACAGAGAACAATTTTTGAACAGTGGTTAAAAATTCAGAGGGAATTATACAATACAAGAGTTGAGATGACAATTCTCAACCGCCCTCATAATAGAAGCAATTTAATCCGATGGATCAGAATTCGTGAAGCAATGCTTAAACATTATGCTCAATATGGATCAGATGACGATCAAGACTGGGAAATAGAAATGCTCCAGTCAACAATACAGGATCTCCAGGATCAACTAAATATTTTATCTTATGCATAATTTTGCAGGATGAATCGGCCACCAGATCGTGGTCGAGGAAGAGGAAATTCCTCTCGTGGGCGTGGCAAATCGAGGGTCACGCAAGCTGATATTGAAGCCTACTTGAAGGCTAACAAATTGCAATATCCATCGCTTACTGATGCTGCATCAGCATCATCAGGCCCTTCAATGGCAGAAGTGGTCCAAACTGAAGAGGTTTTCAAATTGGGTGAAAACCGAGAAACAATTATGATCCTGGAATCCCAGGATGAAGATAATAGCAACAATCCGTGGGAAATAAGGTCCCGCTACATGGATATAATGGGATATCCGGCCCCAGAGGGCAAATACAGATACTTATATGAGGCAATGCTCTCAGAAACAAATTCGGTGGAATTCCGCCACACCTATGAAAGCAAGATGGATAATAAGAGTCCTATCAGTTATAGCAGGGCCATAATTAAGATGGTCATTCCAATTAACAAGTGGGGAATTCACCCGCAGCAATCCAAAACTTTGACAATAAAAGGGGACAATGGCGTTCCAGTTCATTTTAATTACTGGGATTACATTGAAGCCTGGTCAAAGGCCTTTTATTATCAAAATCAAAAGAGGAAACACTCATGGTTTCTGAAAATTTGCCCAAAATTGATTGGCAAAAATGATTTACCAAATTGGTTTGTTAATTGGTGGTCTAAATTTGGACCAAAATCCGATTTTTTACCCAATGAGGTACAGAAGGAACTTGAGTTCTTCCAGGAAAACCATCCTCAAATAAGGGGAACTAATACATCTGAAGGAAAATCATTCCTTTATATAATGATCACATTTGGGATTCCTTGGATATGGAAATGGGATCTTGCAGTTGGAAGAAATAATTTGGATCTTCCTATCCTACAGCGCACTTTCCAATACAGATGGTGGAAAGGAATAAATTTGGAGCAGACTTTCTCAGAAATCAGATCTGCTACCAACGAATTAAAGACACAAGTCAAGAGAAGGGATAAATTGGCTATTAAAAATCCTTTCTTAGAGATCTCAGCCCAATTAAGGGCCAAACAACCTAATTTGTCAGATGATGAAGTCGTAATCAAAACAATGGACTTCATGAAAGAACAGTTCTTGCAGACGGTTCAGGCAACCCAGACTGCAGCTAATGATGAATCCATGACATCAGCTAAAAGCAATGATGAAGACACTAATCCCTTCACATGCCTGGCAGGGGAATCACAAGATCCCTATGAAGATGAAGGGAATCAGGCTCCTACTCTAGGAGATTTTTGGGACAGCATGACGGAAATGATGGCCGAGCAGCTGTCCTCTCGCAAGGGCAAAGAGAAGCATCAATGATGTTGCTTCAACTTCAATTCAAAGTTTCAATAATGCATGCTTCCAAATAAAGTTCGGGAGCACACTCAATAATTTGGAGTAATTTTCAAAATACTCAATTAAGGAGTATTGTCAATTGTAGGTTCAACAACTTTTAGGTGAATGTTTGGTGTTGATGGGGCTCTCTTGCACCCGGCTAAAATTCTTCTTTAAGTTGTTATTTCATTTTCATTTACCTACTTAGTCCTGTTGAGTCCTCAATATAAAGGACGCGTCTTTCATTTGTTAGGCAGACTTTACTAGAATTTTCCTTACAGATTTTTCTCTCTTCTCTGTAATCAGCTTCCGCTTCTCTCTTCTTCAATAAATATTTGCAGTCTCTTTTCCTCCTTTGCACAAGGTTAGCATTCTTATATCGATCCTTTATTGCATATTGTTGTTTGCAATCATCTTTGGTATCAGAGCCATTATGGCTTAACATAGTGTGTTAGTACAAGCATAAGCCATGGTATCATAAGAAAGCCTTCTATCAAAAATATGTCTTAAATTTTTAACTTCAAAAATTTAAAGGTAAGATAACATTCAAGGTAGTGGGACGTCACCCAAGTCGCGTTCGGATTGTATGGCCGTTGAGCCCGGGGAGGGCGTGTTGGCTTGTTGTTCCGGTAAGTCGTTGACAGACGTGCTATCAGGAATGTTCTCTTACGTTTAAGAAAAAGAATGTTCTCTTTTGTTTGTTTTAAAAAAAAAAAAAAAAAGAGGCTGGAATATGATATCAATTAATTGGTTTATGTAAGTACTAACACAAATATCTCACTATGAGAAGATTATTTCGTTCTGATAATGATAGAGTAAAATCCCTGTACTCTAGAAAACTATATTCACATTTTGTGTTTGAAATCGTATGAAAAAAAAATAACTAGTAAACTTGTTCTACTAAAAATGCGAAGAGGAATATGAGTATGATGAATAACTCGACTTTTACTCTAAATAAACATATGTTTTGAACTTCCCAAAAAGGAAGAGAGGATGGATTTTGGAATGTAAACTTGAATGAAAGTATTCGTATTTTGATCTTAGGGATGGTTATGAGAATATATATGTGAGTACTAGGATTCCTTATTTGATGTGTGATAAAGCATAAGTGATATCCACTCCAAAGGTGTCCGTCCATGTGGCACTATGCTTTATATTGTGTGCTAAATGTTTGAGCATGACTACGTGATAATATGAGCAGGATAGGTAACATAAAGTTGGATGATCTTGCTAGTTTAGTTTCAAGATTACAATGAATGATTTATGATTACTTACGTGGAAAGTCCTACCATGGAGTCTATGCATGAAAACGAGACACAAAAATCAAAAAAGTTAGAAACATGACATCTAGGGTGTGTTAAAGACAAGGTGTGTTTTGAAAAGGAAGATGTGTTGAAAACCGTAATGTGGTCGGACTTGGTAGCCCATTGTGTGGTGTATGTATGTGTGTGTTCCAATGGGAACCTGGTGCGGCGGAACCATTGTGAGGATACTCAGGAACCCGGAACGGCGGAACTGAGGTTGGGTGTGTAGCTTGGTTATCCACGGAGAGGAGCCAATGCAAAGTTTTGTGTGCCAATGGGAACCCGGTGCGGCGGTACCATTGTGATGATACTCGGGAGACCGGAACGGCAGAACCGAGGTTGGGTGTGTAAAAACGATTTTAGAAATGTTGACTTGGTAAATGAAAATGAGACACATCTACGATGAGTCGCATAGGAGAAACTCAGAAAATCATGGACACCAACGTTAGTTTGACTAGTGAATGTGGATGTGTCATTGTTGTTATCTTGTTAGATATGTATGTACTATGTGGAAATTGTAAACCTTATGGTCTATTCCTTGTAAGTTATGGGTTAGTGGGTATGAATTATTCTATTGAGCTCCTGTAGCTCATGGTGTTACCTTTGGTGACCCTGACATATTATATTGGTGGCGATGCCGGTATAATGTGTCAGATCTTGTAGATTGTCAGGGTGAGCTGTACACCTTGGAGGCTTTCGGAGCCGAAGAACTAGCAAGAACGGAGGAGCAGGCGGAGCTATAGATAGGAACCTTAGTTTCCTTTCGCTTGTATAATCAAAAGTACTCTCATGAGCCAGACTCTGTTTAGATTTTCGATAAAAATCGAGTCTGACTAATGAGAGAGTCTAGCTGATGTAATAATGAGCCAGACTCTATTTAGATTTTCAATAAAAATGTCTATTTAACGTACCCAAAATTCGGGGCATTATAGTACTTAAGTAAGTCGGAGCAGGAGTGCCAATGATGTAAGTTTTTTAAACTTTGGAGTTGGATTGTAAGATAAACTGTTGGGAACTCTCTTTTATGTATTATCTATGCAATGCGATGATCTTATTTTTGAAAAGAATTATTAATTAATGTTAAAAATCAAGGGCGTGACATTCCTGGCTCAATCCCATGGGATGGGATTAACAATACCACCTCTCCTATGATATTCTTAGTATCCCCAATTTGGGGGATTGGCAATCCAATGGATTAACAATCCCATCCCCTTTTCCAGAAGCCCCACTGGATTATTAATCCAATCCCCCCTCCCAAAACTCGTGTCAAACATGCCCTGGTATTATTAGTCTCATCGCTATTAATCCTATGAAAATGCATCGAGCCTATGAGATTGCAGAACAGTTTTTTTTTTTTGCCAAAATAGTAGGAGATTTCTTTCATAGAAAAACACATACAACCAAATACTATCTCAAATAGAGACAATGACAAGAAGTCTATATTAAAAGCACATAATTCTAGACCCCTACAACTCAACAACCTCCTAGACAAAAATAAGTCATCATCAAGGATAGCCGACAAACCTTCGCGGCCATGGTGGGCACAGGATGTAAGCAACAAATGGATCTCAGGAACCACAGAACAAAATCCCATCAAAACTTGCATAAACATTATTAAGCCCCAGACATAGAGAGACCAGAATCTAGGGTAGGAAAATCCAAATTGGTGTAGATTCAAGTGGGAGGAAACATAGAAAGACCCAAAAACTGAACCCAAACCCTAACCATGCTATTGCCACCGCCGTAGGATCAAAACTTTCAGCCGCCGCCGCCCCAAAAAACCACCGTCCGTTGCAACCCAACACCATCTCCAAACCGTTCTCCTCCTCAATACCGCCCGGTATGCACAAGATCTGTAGACTGAAACACAAGCGGGAGGGGACGAAAAATGCGGCCGATGAAGGCTTTCGACCACGGGACTTGCTGTTCGAGGACACTAGACTTGCCATTCACGACCACGGGACTTTCTCAAATGGGGATCGCAACTGTGGATATACTACTAAGATGGGCAAAGAAGACCTGTAGTTTGTACAATGATGAAAATAGTAGATGGGCTAGGAAAAGGAAAGGAAAGAGAGATAGAAGAAGAAGGAGGGAGGAGTCGGGGTAGGGGGAAAGGTGCTGCCCCTCCCACTAGGAAAAATCCTATTTGGCATACCCTTTGGAGAGATCGAGAGAGAGAGTGTGCACGCGCTCACTAAACCTCCATTATATCTAACAAGTCTAGTCTTATGTCGGTCATATAGAACACAAACACATAGAAAAAGGGCTGAGGAAACCAGTACATGACTGTGTGTGTGCTTTTTCGACAGAGAGAGAAGGTTGCAGAACTGTTAGCTATATTAGTATGCAAAAGTGCAAGATACAAAGTAAATATACCCTGAATACACTTTTAAGGTATTTATGACTGTCAATAGAATTTTATTAGCAGTAAAAAAATCCCCATTCTGAGTGATTTCGAGGTATATTTTCTTTGTACCTAGCATTCTGTAAACACCCCAATCCGAACCTCGGAGGTTCTTTAAATGTCCCGATGATGAAATAAAGGAAACAAATACCTTCGAGAGCTTGGAGGAAGGACTCCCTTGAACCAAAATCCCCTTAAGCCCAAAGGAAAGCCCAAGCGCCCAAAACTGGACCCTTGATACCGCACGACACACCTCTACACCGCACGGCATAAAGAATTTCATTATGCCGCACAAGGTCATGAGGGCAACCGCACGACATTTTGGATAAAGTTCTGACTGGCTCAGCTAGCTGTCGGCCACGCCCACTTAAGCCACAGCTACAAGTTGGCTTTGCTGAAAAGCACTTCTGGCCAGCCCAGAAAATACCTCCCCCATTTGAATTCAAAATCCTTGGCTCTTGCCTATAAATACAGCCCTCCACTCAAGGGAAAAGGGCCCTGAATTCTCTTTCTCTCTCATCATGCTTTCACACCCACTCCCAAGTCTTGAGAAAGTTATTCTAAAAACATTCTCTAGGCTCTCTCTTTCTCAAAATCCTCCATTTTTCTCCTCATCATTGAAGTGAGTCTTTTATTCACTTTAAGGTTTCAACTACCCAATGTACCCATCTATTATTCACATCCACAACCTCCATTTCTCAACCGGTCTTACCCGCACTCATCCGTAGCCGTCCATCCTCGTCCAAGCTCAAGATCAAAGGTATAAACTTGTCTCCTTGGGATAAGCCCTGTCCTTATCCCTGAGGGAACCTTGCTATAGTCAGGATAAACCCCTTTTTGGTTGGATACTAGCTTAAAACCATTTTCAAAAGCAAAAATAAGCCCCTCTGCTGAGTATGCTAAGCTGCACGGTGCTTTGATGCGTCGCATGGCATAGTGTACTCAGACGCATGGCGTTACATATAGTTACTGTTTTCTTGTTCAAACTGTCTGGAACATAGTCATCCTCTGTCAGGCCTGTTTTGTTACTAAGATATTAGGTGTCGGTGCTGTCAAAATAAGACCAAATCTATAAGCCATGTTTGGTTTTATAAACAAAGTTTCTGTAATCATTTATAGTGATCAAAAGTATAAAGAGATGATTTATGTTCATGGCTTGAAGGAGTGGTGTTTTTCAGAGTGATCTAGTGATAAAAACACCATCGGATGTTAGTTGAAAACCCCGTGCGTGCTACTCAAGACGCAGGGCGGTGTTCTGAAACTTAAATGATGGCGTGGAAATAGAACAAATACCCCACGCGGCATACTGTAAAACTGTGCGCAGTATTACAATATGTCGTGCAGAAGAAAACTGAGATCCAGACAATTTCTGTTAGAAAGTTCTTTCATTCTGCATCATCTTTACCATCCTTGTACAGATAGCACCACATGCACATTAACGTGATATATTTCCCATGTCCCTTTCCCCCTTACTTGTTATTAAAGAGCTTGATTTTCCAAAAGATATTTTAAATTCCCCATTTGAAAAAGTTTAGTAGAGACCGGTTTTACCGAGCAAGTGGGGTGCTTTTCTTAACGAAACCTTCCTCATTCGTAATGTGGCTCCCGAACCCAAAATCTTGATGTTTTCATTGGACCAAAATGCCTTTTAAAACGAGCTCTCGGTTTCTCGGATCATCCATCTCAAAATCTGGGTGGCGACTCTTCTTTTGGGCGCGCGCCGGTACGAGGAGCCCACAGTGCCGACTCTGCTGGGGACAGGTTATTAATCAAAATTTAAAAATTAAAACATGAATGAACAATCTTTCAAACGTCTGTCAACAGTACGCTTCGCACTGCTGAAGAACGGAATGGTGACGTAACTAGATTTTACATCCGACCAATCCGGACTGGGACTTTTGTTATTGTTCGCTTGTGTAGTTTTCTCCGAATTATTGATTAATAGAGTGAGCCAAGCTTGACAAACGTTTTCAAAAGGGGAATTTTTGATATCTTTTGAAAAATCAAAACTCTCTTTTATCCTGTACACTCTGCACCACACAAGCCTCGTCAGTGTGTTTCGACAATCTTGCCTGGTTCGCCGGCGACAAGCTCTCCCGGAATGCCTTGCAACCCTCGACTACGATGAGCCATCGTGTTGTTCAACCATTGTCTTGCAATACATTTGACATGGGGAGTACATCTTGGCTCTAGTCCGGGAAACCCTTTTGAGACCCAAACCGGTCTTTGCACCTATACATAACCATAGAACCATCCCAACTAGGACAGGAACCCGCGGCTAGGACTTATATTGTATATCCTGTCTATGTGTTTTCCTTTTCTATACATACATGTCATTCATGCATCATTGCATTCTGCAGGCTATGGGTTAGGACTCCCTTAGGATTCAGTCAGTCTAGGAGACTCTAAATCCATAGAGTTTGAGATACCTCCGGTGTTTGTCGTGCCCGAATGGCTCCTTTGGTCTAGAACGAACCTTAATGGTGCGCGTATCTGGATTCCGATAATCATATTGCTCTGTCTCGGATGGTCAAGGTAAGGAGATTGGCTCTGATTCCGAAGCATTCGGAATTAAACCTGCCTGACAGCACCTACCCAAATTATCGAAAATCTTCTGTACAAGCACCTTAAGTGAGGACTGGATCACGGTAGGTCTTAGGCTTAGTTTTTAGAAGGATCGAACGAGGGAAGGATGAACGCTCGCGATGAGTTAAGAGTTTCCCCTTTTGCTTTGTTGCCAGTTCTGAGCCATTGGTCAACCGTAAGAAGAGACTGTACTCAATTGGTTTCGTCCCTCCCGAAGACTAGTTCGCATGGACAGCCAAGAAGGACGGAATTGTTTGAAGTTTAGATAGTGCAGCAAGGGCAACTATCGACAGGAACACCGCAAGAACCCTCGATAGAAACACCGCCCGATAATCCCTTGCCAATGGCTAACAAGGGAAATGGGGTAGAGGAGCTTAGGCAGAACCTGGCTGCTTTAAATGCTCAATTTAAACAATCCCTGGCCCATGTCGATGCGCAACTCAAGACCTCTATTGCATCTATGAAGAATGACATGATCATAATGATGGAAGCCGTGCAAGAAGTTAGTGATAAGCTTCAGACCAGACCGCATCCACAGCCTGAGCAACCCAAAGAAGAAGAGCCCGCTATGGACCCTAAGATGTCCGCTCTTATGGCCAAGATCAACAAGCTAGAGGAATCTGTTCAAGAAACCAGACGACTTGGTAAAGGAGAAGTAGACATGAGCAAGCTGTGTTTATTCCCTAACGCTAAGTTACCTGAAAAGTTCAAAGGTGTGGACTTTGCCAAGTTCGATGGCACCGGTGATCCAAGGGCACATCTCCAAGGATATGTTGGCTCTCTTTCCATGAGCGGGATTGAAAAGGAAGCTATGGTGCAGGTATTCCATGAATCTCTGTCTGCTCCCGCCTTGCAATGGTTCCTCACTCTCGAGCCATTAAAGGAAAGGACTTGGGAGGACATTGGGACAGCCTTTGTAGCCCAATAAGACTTCAATTTTGATCTGAAAATGACCACCCAGGAGTTAGAAAGCACTAAGATGCGTGAAAAGGAAAGTTTCGCCAACTTTGTGAAACGTTGGAGGGCCAAGGCCGCGCAAATGCCAAAACAAGCCAAATCTCAAGGAACAGATATGAATCATAACCAAGAACCTGCTGAGCTCCTTTGCCCCATACATGGTTCTCTCTCAAGCTGCCCCAAATTTTGAAACATTCTATGACTCTGGTTTGGCTGTAGAAGAGGCTCTACGGGATGGCACTTTGGAAAAGAAGGAGACAAGATCCAAGTCCAAAAGAGTATATTCCAACAACAGCAATGTCCTTCTCGGGAATGCCAATCAAGCCGGAACCTCATCCGCCAAACCTATGGAAGTTCACCAGATTTCTGAAAAAACAAAATCCCAAAATTGAGTTTTCACCCAATTCAGCACCCCAAGATCTACGCTTCTCAAGAAACTCACTAAAGCTGGAGTGCTAAAACCTCTTCCACCACCACAAACCATTCCACAAAACCTATATCAAAGTATTTACTGAGAATTCCATCAAATGCCTGGCCATACCACCGACAATTGCATTCGCCTTCGTCATGAGATCCAAAATCTCATCTATAATAAAGTTATTGATACCTCTCCCTCAGATAAACCGAATACCATCAGAAACCCTTTGCCGCAGCACAACACCTCTTTTCCATGTCAACCAGATTGCCTTAACCTCATATCAAACCACCCAAGATTTCAATCCAACTCTCTTCATAACCCCTGACACCAAGCCCAAGCCGATTGTGAAAATCCTTGAAGAGATTATTGCTCTTTGCTTCCTAGGAGAATGGGAAGATGCGTGGGGAAACCTCATTTCAGATTGGGAAGAATTCGAAATAGCCCACTTTCAGGGGGAGGTTGAACAACCATTCGAGCCAAGATGGGAAGTTGATTGGCAGAAGATTCATGCGGATCCTCTAGATGGGTTTTCTCTAAATATGATGTTTGAGGGCCAATACGACAACTATCAAATCCCTCGAGAAATTCTCGAGTGGGAATGGGACCCAACCCCAAGCGAATATCAACTTTTGGCCCAGGATGATCCACTAGATATGTTCACACTGGCGGCAATGTTTGATGAAGGATACCAACCTGAGATAGCAACTTATGTTTGGCCAAAACTCCACCCGAACTTCTTCGAGTTTGATGTTGGCAATAATGTTGGGTATGCTCCGTGGCTTGCAAATTCGGGATTCTCAGAATTAGAAAAAGAAGTGGCCAGTAGCGAATTTAACGCCATGGATTACCTTGTAGAGGAAGCAGAATCAGAACCATCAGTCACCTTTCCGAAAAAGGTCGATGTTGCCATGTGAACTTATGGGAGGATGAACCAGGAGCCAAAGCAGGACTTTGGGCTAGCTCTGAGATTGTCAACATAAAGGGGGGAAATGAGGAATGGACTGTGAACATGGCAGTAATGGAAGCCGAATGATGGAAACTAGAGGACCTTTAGGAAGGTTTGGTTATCACTAATTTAGCATCCAACCTCAAGGATACTACCACTGGAATCAACCGCAAAGCCCCTGTTGATTTATGGAGCGAGGAATCGAAGTATCGCCAGATTGATCATTTGACCCGAAGTGGGCGTATCTATCAACTTCCCAACCTCCAAGTCGGGGAATCCTCTAACCCCGTAGCTCCACTAGCTAAAGAACCCTCAGACCCTTTCACTACCCCGACCAAAAACATTTTCTAACCTTTTGCTCCACCAGCTAAGGAACCCTCCCGACCTGAGAAAAACCTCGAAGAAATGATTAAGCAACAACTTGAGCGGACTCAAGCTAAAATGTTTGTTTGGGATGTGCTTGTTCACTCCACTCGCCACCGTGAGGGACTCGTTCAAGCCCTCGCCCGCCTAGAAGTCCCTTCCACAATAACTCCCGATGAGCTTGCAGCGCTTATCAAAACCATACCCGTCAAGCATGCCATCACTTTCACCGATCAAGACCTGCCCGCTGAAGGAACTGATCATAACAAACTGCTCCATGTCATTTTGAAGTGCTGCAATAAATGGGTTCCGGTAATCCTAAGTGACAATGGGTCCGCAATCAATGTTTGCCCGATCCGCGTTGCTTACTGCTTGGGGTACAAAAATAAGGACTTCACTCCCTCGGAAGTCAAAGTCCGAGCATATGACAATACGCGTCGAGATGTGGTTGGGACCCTTATGCTACCAATGACCTTCGGATCATACCAAACTAAGGTGGAATTCCATGTGGTAAACATCCCTGCTTCCTTTAATCTGTTGCTAGGCAGACCTTGGCTGGATCGACCTGATATCATGGCCGTACCTTCTACTCTCCATCAGAAGATTCGTCTAGGTATTGAAACGGGCATGCTCACTATCCATGGAGATTCTGGAATCCACGCACCTACTGAGGACAACGCCCCACTTTTGGAAATCTAACATGAAGAGGAAGACATTGCTCTGGGTGGCTTCTTGCTAGATACCTCTACTTCCATCTTTTCAGTCAGAATTGATAAAGACTTTGCCATAAAGATTATAAAGAAGATGTCCCACATGCCAGGTCTGGGATTAGGAAAGAACCTGCAAGGTCCCGCAAAGTTCGAAGCTCATGGAACTCCGATGCGCACTACTGGCCGTGGCTACTTAGCCTCAAACAGCAGTAAGGCGAAAAAGGGAAATAGGCTGAAGGATTATTTTGTTAAGGAAATGGCGAAACAAATCTATCAATGACAGCCAGAACCATTCTAGGATAAGGAAACTAATACTCTGCTTCCGAGATTCGAAATATTCGCTAATGATGTCTGGCCAGAGAGTGATGAGGAATTTGAGGTTGCAAAGAAACCAACAGGGCCAAAACTGATTGGATCAAGATCTTTGGCACCGGGAGTTTGGCAATCCTATTTAGGGAGGACGAACCAAAGAGTACAATCATGGAAGCAGAAGTGCTGATGCTAGGGCAGGAGGTCCTTGAAGACCCGACTTCGCTCATCATGGATGTCACAGGGGATTACAAGAATTGGGTTTTCTTACCAAGCGCAACTCACCATGGATCTGAGTCTGAGTCATCCAGGTCCTCCAAGTCTTCTGAGTCTGCTACGTCTGTCGAGTCCAAGTTGGAGCCTCTTGGCCCAACCCCTCATCGTCTGTACTTTGAGTTTGAGTCATCCCATGTGTATGGTGCCCTCGAGGCCTTTGCTAGTGATGAAATAAATGAACCTGATTTCGCTTACTTCCCTGATTCTGAAAATTGTGTCGACCCTGATGATGAGGAGACCGATTTCGATGGGGATATTCCTAAAGAAATCCGATCTCTAGTAGAAAGGGAAGGCGAAAAGCATGCTCAGCCTGTAAAAGAAGAAGTTGTCTTAATAAATCTGACAGATGAAAGGAATCCCCGAATGATTCAGATCGGTTATGCGCTGTCTGCAGTAGAGCGTCGAGCTCTCATAAGTTTGTTAAAGAATTCGAAGATGTTTTCGCATGGTCGCATGCTGATATGCCCGGAATCGATCCTGAAATCGTGGAACATCGGATTCCCTTTTATCTTGTTGCAAAACTCGTAAAATAGAAACTGAGATGCATGAGATCCGATTGCGTACTTAAGATAAAAAAGGAAGTAACTAAACAAATCAACGCAGGATTTCTAATGGTAACTAAATACCCTCAGTGGTTCGCAAACATTTTTCCTGTCCCCAAAAAGGATGGTAGGATTAGGGTCTGCGTTGATTTCAGGGATCTCAACAAAGCAAGTCCGAAAGACGACTTCCCGTTACCTCACATCGATGTGTTGGTTGACAATTCCGCCGGACATGCTCTGCTCTCTTTCATGGATGGTTTTTCGGGATACAATCAAATCCTCATGGCCCCAGAGGATCGGGAGAAAACCACGTTCATCACTGAATAGAGAACTTATTGCTACCGGGTGATGCCTTTTGGGCTAAAGAATGCAGGATCCACGTATCAGCAAGCCGCTACGACCTTGTTACACGACATGATTCATAAGGAAGTCAAAATTTATGTCGATGGTATGATCGTCAAGGCAAAAGAGCGGGAAGAACACCTACCAGCACTCAGAAAGTTCTTCGAGAGAATCAGGAAGTATAGGATGCGTCTAAACCCGGCCAAATGCACGTTCGGGGTTACAGCCGGGAAGATGCTTGGGTTCATGATTACCACCCAAGGTATTGAGGTCGATCCATCTAAGATCAAGGCTATTCTAGAAATGGAACCACCATGGTCTGAAAGGGATGTGAGGAGTTTTCTCGGCAAAGTGCAGTTTATCAGCCGGTTCATTGCTAAGCTGACCTCAACCTGTAAACCTATCTTCCACCTGCTCAAGAAGGGTGTGCCATTCAAGTGGGATGACGAATGCTAAAAGGCCTTTGACGCCATTCAAACTTACCTGCAAAATCCTTCAATTTTAACGCCCCCTGCACCAGGGAAACCTTTATTCCTATACCTGTCAGTCACTCCAACTTCTATGGGGTGCATGCTAGCACAGGAAGGAGATGAAGGGGTTGAAAGGGCTGTTTACTACCTCAGCAAAAAGATGGTCGGATGCGAGGAGCGTTATATTCCATTGGAAAAGACGTGCTGGGCACTCGTTTGGGCTTCTAGTAAATTGAGGCACTATATGCTAACTTATCCCGTAAGGATCATTTCTCGAATGGATCCCCTCAAGTACTTGTTTGAGAAATCGGCCCTCACCGGAAGGATGGCGTAATGGTTATTAATGTTATCAGAATTTGAATTAAAGCATGTCACAAGAAAGTCTATAAAAGGAAGAGTAGTTGCTGATTTCTTGGCCGACAGCCCGATTGAGGGAGGCGAAGATGTTGAGTTCATGTTCCCTGACGAAGACATAATGACGTTAGCCAAAGATGTTTGGAAGTTGTACTTCGACGGAGCTGCTAATCAAAAAGGGTTTGGAATTGGTGTGTTGTTAATAGCACCCGATGGATCTCACATTCCGCTTGCTTTCAAACTAAACTTTGAAGTCACCAACAATCAAGTGGAGTACGAGGTTTGCATTGTACACATGGAAGCAGGCATCGAGATTGGAATAGAGAAGTTGGAGGTAGTAGGGGACTCCAACCTAGTAGTGTCACAAGCCAATGGCGACTTGAAAGTCAAAGAAGAAAAGCTGAAGCCATATCATCAGGATCTGGAAGACCTCATCCCTCACTTTAACAAGGTAACCTTCACTCACGTGCCAAGACTCAAGAATCAATTTGCAGACGCATTGGCGACACTAGCATCCATGATCGAAATCCCTATTGGCGTGAAGTTAAGGCCAATTGTAATTGAACAAAGAGATACGCCAGTATACCAACATGTCATGGTTGTTGATGAACCCGAAGATGGCCACCCTTAGTATTACGACATCTAGAGATTCGTGGAAAGAGGGGAATACCCCGTAGAAGCAAGCAAGAAAGACAAGGTTGCCCTTCAAAGAATGGCGACACAATATATCATTTGTGGAGGAAATCTATACCGGAGATCACACTGTGGTATGCACAAGTTATGCATCCATGGTGCGGAGGCAAGAAGAGTGCTGGAAGAAATCCACGAAGGAGTATATGGCCCTCACATGAACGGCATGATCCTTGCTAAGAAGATTCTCAGGCAAGGGTATTTCTGGTCCACCATGGAGACAGAATGTGTGGAATACGTGCGGCGGTGCCACAAATGCCAGATCCATGCCAACCTAATGCACGTTCCGCCATCTGAACTGCATCAAATGACCTCGCCATGGCCTTTCTCAGTATGGGGAATTGACGTCATCGAAAGGATCGTGCCAGCTGCCTCAAACTGTCATAAGTTCATCCTGGTAGCTGTGGATTCCTTCACGAAATGGGTTGAGGCCGCTTCATATGCCACTCTAACTGCGGTACAAGTTGCTCACTTCATCAAGCAAAATGTCATCTACCAGTACGGGGTCCCTCAAGCATTCGTGTCTAATAATGGGGTTCACTTTAAGGGACGAGCGAGGGAAGTCTGGGATGAGTTTCAAATCCAAGTACAGAAGTCAACAACCTATCAGCCGTAGACTAACGGAGCTATAGAAGCAGCCAACAAAACGATCAAATCCATCCTAGAAAAGACCATTCAATCCACAAGCGATTGGCATGAACAGTTGCCACTGCCCCTATGGGGATACCGCACAACTGTACAAACACCGACAGGAGCAACTCCTTACTCTTTGGTGTATGGCATGGAAGCCGTGCTCCCCATTGAGATAGAAGTACCATCTCTTCGAACTATGATCGAGTGTGAAGTCCAGGAAGCAGAATGGTTAAGCAATCGGTTTGAAGAGCTCATGTTGTTCGACGAATGCCGATTAAGGGCTCTGTATCATATTCAGGGGTACCAAAGGAGAATTGCACGCGCATTCAATAAAAAGGTGAGCCAAGGGACTTGTCTGAAGGAGATATGGTTTTGACAGAAATCTGGGCACCAGTTTATGATCCACGCGGAAAGTTTCGACCAAAGTGGTCCGGGCCATACATCATCAAGACCATCTTGTCCGGAGGAGCCACACAGCTCAATGACTTGGACGGGAACGAATTCGCAACTCTAGTCAACCTGGATCTACTCAAACGCTACTAACCCTAAGAGAAGCTCGCTGGGCTGAAAACCGCAAGGGCGGGCAGACCCAAGAAAAAATTAGAGCAAAGGCCTGCTAGGTTTGAAACCCTCAAGGGCATCCTACGCAAAAATTAAGGCAAATAATGAACAAGCTCGCTAGGCCGAAAACCCGAAAGGGTAATGCTAGGCAAAATTTAGAGCACAAAAGGAGAGTGTCAAAACCAGAGCGAACCTTAGCCTGAACTACGTTATGACCTGATTCCTTTAGTACAAGGATACATAGGCAGCCTCACCCTGAGGCCCGGTCACCATTAATCAAAATAAAAATCCAGGTTGTGAAAGACAGAGCACTGAATCAAGGAAGGGAAAACCCTCCATAACTCGTTTTATTATAATAACTGCTTCGAATACATAAGACTGAGCACGACTTTCAAGAGACAACATGATCAAAGTGGGTCCGCAATTTATTTCATGATCAGGGTAGTAGGATTGAGTCAGTTTCCTTGAGGCCCTGACCTTGCTGCGATATCCCTCCTTAACCATTTCCGGTAACTCCCGCAAACCATCACATAAGGATAAGGGTGTGCATCAATTACTTCACGAGTGCCCCAAAATCGCTGAAAGTTGCAAAGAACGGAATGGCGAAACAAGGGCAGTACAACATCAATTAGAACCTCTGCTGGAACCTCCTGTCTAAGGCTGAGCTGACGCTGAATCAGGTAGGGAATATAGAAAGTGAAGGCCTACAAACCAGCAAGGATGACCCACTGGGGGCCCATGAAGTGCACGGTCATGGGAGGGAGGTCTAGCCATGAACACCTCCATGAAATGGTCTCAGCTCGCAGACGCCTAAAGTAGTTAACCCACTCAGGAACCTGCCTGTCGGCAAACTCAAAGCATCGGAGGGACAACAGCCTAGCCTCATATGCCCAATTTCCAGGAGGAATTGTCAGCACGTTCACCTTATCACAGAGCCAGATTTGCAAGGGAGAGAAAAACAAGTCAAAAACCATAGAAAGCCGAACCGAGCGTTGAGATAATATGAGAATGTGAGAAAGACCCGAAAAAGGAAAGCTGAGTGAGAAGCCAACCTGTATGAGGAAAGGACTACCCCCGAAAGTCTCAGTCTCTCCAGAGCAAACTTTATCCAAACCCATCAGTGTTTCAGCCAAAACCATCGGAATCACGTCCTTTCGAGCCTCGATTTGAAGGCTAATGTTGACCAAAGCTGAACTGGCATGACCAGTAGAGGGTACCAAAAGGTAGGCCGCAAGCAGGCACATGCAGATGGCGGTCATACGCCGAGTTTGATAAGTTGTGTCTGCAAGGTCACCAAAATGGGAAAACATTTTAATAAGCTGCATCACATTAAAGCGACCATCGCTAACTAAGTAGCGGGCAGCATCGCTACCCAATCCAAGGGCCGCAGATAAAACCTTGTGGATGCTCTCACGTACCGAAGTGATAATGAATTCTCCCGAGCCAAAGCCGCCTAGGTAGGCGCGAAATTCCTCCACAGTAGGGCAAAGCTCTTGCTCACCGAATGAAAAACTTGAACTTCCGGATCCTAAAAACTCGCAGTTGCCTTCAAGAGCTTGGGGCGAAGACGGATGTTGTAGAGGTACCTCATGGAGTAGAGGCCATGAGCTCGGAAGTTGAGCCAATCAACGCCTTCCATCGAGACTAACCATGGGCGAAGCGAGCTGGTGAGCAAAAGGGCCACGGGGAGGAAGAGTGAGCCTTAGTGGAGTGAAACAAGTAGGATGGGAAGAATTTAAAGTTAAGGGTTGCATAAGAAAAGACTTGGTCATAGCATGGGAAGGTAATGCAGACATGCATTTGCTCAGAAACACCACTGCACCGATCAAACTTCAACCCTTGAGCAATCTGCCTTGGGAAGTAGCAAAGAGCAGGGTGTCAGGAAAGGAACCACGCCCAGCGTATTAGAGCCATGCACGACATATTGGATCCTGGAAAATCAGCATGGTATAACAGCAGTACCTCGTGGAGCCTTAAAGAGTAACACACGGCATTTTGAAGAGACGCAAGGCATACTGGGTCTGCATTTCTACAGTTTTGACAGCAAAGAAATGGAATGGATTTGGGACTCCCCGAGGCACTGCCAACCACCAGAACCCACTGCAGCAAGTATATGGGACTTCAAGGCTGTTTTGCTTCGGGACAGCTGTAACGCCCCGAATTTTGGGAACGTTAAATAGACATTTTCATTGAAAAACTAAATAGAGTCTGGCTCGATATCACATCATAATCTTTAACAAAAGTACTTCTATTCAACAAAAGAAGGGGGAACGAGGGTTTCTATCTACTGCTCCGCTTGTTCCTCCATCCTGGTCAGCTCCTCAGCTCCAAAAGCTTCCAAAGTGTAGAGTTCACCCTGTTCATCGCTAAGATCTGACACATTATACCAGCGTCGCCACCAATATAATATGCCAGGGTCACCAACGGTACACCATGAGCTACAAAAGCTCAATAAAATAACCCATACCCATTAACCCTTAACTTACAAACAATAGCCCAACAAGTTAACGATTTTTACTTAGTACACATAAAATAGTTAACAATGACACATCCACATTCACTATTCAAATTAACGTTGGTGTCCATAATTTTTTGTGTTTCTCCTACGCGACTCATCATAGACCGTGTCATCTTTTTCTTTTACCAAATCAACATTCGCAAAATCTCTTTTTAACACACCCAACCTCGGTTCCGCCGCTCCGAGTTCCCGAGTATCTTCACAATGGTTCCGCCGCTCCGGGTTCCTATTGGCACACCATTGCATTGGTTCCTCTCCGTGGATACCAAGCTACACACCCAACCTCGGTTCCGCTGCTCCAGGTTCCCGAGTATCCTCACAATGGTTCCGCCGCTCCGGGTTCCCATTGGCGCACACACACACACACACACTACTCACATTGGGCTACCACGTCCGGCCACAATGTAGTTTCAAAAATATTTTCATTCTCGGAACGCATCTTTCCATTAACCACACCCTAGGTGCCATGTTTCTACTTTCTTGATTTCCGTGTCTTGTTTTCATGCAATGACTCCGTGGTAGGACTTTCTACTTACGAAATCATAATTCATTTATTGAAATCTTGAAACTAAACTAGCAAGATCATTCAACTCTATATTACTTAACATGCTCAAATCACAAACTTAAAGCATAACGCACTACAAGAAAATGCAGCAAGGGCAACCGAGATGGCGATGAACCAAAAATTGAGTTGCTGTTGGGTATGCAATGGCGACACGCTTTGATAAATGCATCGGCGTTGAGTGGCCGCTAATAATCCAATTGGGTCCATCTGTGGGTCTATTTCTAGCGACCAAAATTGTAGTTTCAGCAATGAAAAAATGTTGTCGGTGAAAAGCCCACATTTGGCAATACACAAACTGCATCGCCGAAGTCCAATTTTTTAGGCGCGAGTTTTTTCGCTCCACAATTTCCGCTTGGCGCCTCTTTTTAGAGATTCACCGATGAAGTTTTTGGGTTGGCAAAAGATGGGCTAATAAAACGACGTAGTTTTAGGTATTTTTATCCATTTTATATTTTATATTTCATTTTTTTTCCTATTAGCTAGTACTAAAAAGAAGTCTACCACGTTTCACACCCCTCTCGATCTCTACCTCTCTCTCTCTCTCTCTAGCGTTACGACCATGGCGAACCAGGCGAAATTGAAGCTCCTGCAATCTCCTTTTCAGGTCTCTCTCTCTCTCTCTCTCTCTCTCTCTCTCTCTCTCTCTCCCTCCCTCCCTCCCTCCCTCCCTATTTGTCTCTCCCCCTTTCGATCTCTCTTTCCTCTGTATTGATTGATACAATATGCCATTTTTGTTGCGAATTTATGGTTCTCGTACTGTATCAGGGTATTTTTTTTGTTGTGCGCCGTTTTGTATTTGCCTATCCTAGGTTTTGGTGTGCCATTTTTGTATTTGCATGTGCTAGGTTTTGGTGCGCCATTTTTGTATTGCCTGCCGTACATGGGAAATCTCAGTGGCTGAAAGCAAAAGCCAAACTAACTACCAATTTTTTAAGGGGCTTTTGGTTGTAAAGCTAGAAACTTTTCACAATTTGGTTCTCTTTGCTTGAATAGTTGAATTACTAGGTCTAAAAGGTTTTAAATGGGGGTTTCAAGGCAAAAGCCAAACCGGCCAAGCATTTGTTTTTAATGATTTTTTTTTTGGAACAATTTCCGTCTTATAAAAGGGACGAGCCCAAAAAAGCCGTTGCGAGTTTATGGTTCTCATTGTATCAGGGTATTTTTTTTGTTGTGCACCATTTTGTGTTTGCCTATCCTAGGTTTTGGTGTGCCATTTTTGTATTTGCATGTGCTAGGTTTTGGTGCACCATTTTTGTATTGCCTGCCGTACATGGGAAATCTCAGTGGCTGAAAGCAAAAGCCAAACTAACTACCAATTTTTTAAGGGGCTTTTGGTTGTAAAGCTAGAAACTTTTCACAATTTGGTTCTCTTTGCTTGAATAGTTGAATTACTAGGTCTAAAAGGTTTTAAATGGGGGTTTTCAAAGCAAAAGCCAAACCGGCCATGCATATTTTTTTTAATGATATATATATTTTTTTGGAACAATTTCCGTCTTATAAAAGGGACGAGCCCAAAAAAGCTGTTGCGAGTTTATGGTTCTCACTGTATCAGGGTATTTTTTTTTTGTTGTGCACCATTTTGTATTTGCCTATCCTAGGTTTTGGTGTGCCATTTTTGTATTTGCACGTGCTAGGTTTTGGTGCGCCATTTTTGTATTGCCTTCCGTACATGGGAAATCTCAGTGGCTGAAAGCAAAAGCCAAACTAACTACCAATTTTTTAAGGGGCTTTTAGTTGTAAAGCTAGAAACTTTTCACAATTTGGTTATCTTTGCTTGAATAGTTGAATTACCAAATCTTTACCACTTGAGCTATTCCAACATAACTTGCTTGTTGAGCCCACGAGTTGCTACCCAACCTAAAATGATTTAAGCCACAGTTTTCATCATTTCTGTTGACCAAATATGTGCAATGGCATGGACACACGATATTGCGTCAGTACTAGCATGAAAACAACTGTTGGGTGCGCCAACTGTTGGGTGTGCTAGTAGTAGTCGTTTGCCCCTTCTAGTTTCTGTTTTAGGCTGGCTGTTGCGTGCAAGTAATCAATATCAACAAAGTGGTGAAGTCTATTTTCTTTCTCTACCCAGATGATTTTGGAGTCTACTCAGTGAGTGGCTGGGTTGGTTGGGGCTCTGACTTTTTGGATAGTGATAAAGATTTGGGAATTGGGATAATACCAAGTTACCAACGCCATCAGTAAAGCAGAGGTGCAACTAGAACCAAACTAAAAGCTGCTAGATCCAAAGTGTGAATGGAGCATGTTAATTTGTGTTGCTGTCTCCTTGTATTTTGATATTTTCCACCACCTGTACTTTCCATTTATGGGGGAGTTGAGAATTTATAGCACCAGCTGGGCTTTCTCCTTTTGGGATGGAAGATAATCTAGACAGGGATTTGTATCTGCAATTATGTTTACATCCTAGAGTTTTTTTGTTAAATGTTTTTATCCCTCAAATTGCCACTTTTTTCCACTTTGTCCTTGAACTGCCAAAAACACCTATTTTGTCCTTAAACTATCATAATCTCACCTATTGAGTAGAAAGAATGGGATTTGATTGGACTCATTAAAGGACTAATTGGACTCGATGGGTGGGGTTTGGACAGTTTAAGGACGAAATGAGTGATTTTGGTAGTTTAATGACAAAGTAGTAAAGGGGCTAATAGTTTGAGGGATAAAAACATAAAATCAAGGAAGGGAAAATACTAGTAATGAAATACTCTAGTTCATCACATACCCAAAGAAATGCTACGGACATAGATGGAAGGGTATGCTCTGCATACAACATATGAAAAAATAAAATAAAATCATATATTAGAATCTCTCATATGTTCTTTTCTCTTCACAATCAATTTTTTACCTTGGGAGCACCTCCTCTCTAGTTTCTTTTTAGTGACTAGACCGTCCAATTTTGTACGTTTACGAGTTCGTTTTTAGTCCAATATGATGATTGAAATTGTTCATGCTCTAGATATTGGCAAAACCATCAACCCTCTCAGAATGGACATTAGTAAACAGATGATCGCTACAGATTATTTGGTGTGACGAAGAGTTGTTTCCGAGATAAATGCATTCTATAATCATACCTATCGGTGTTCGATCATTTTCATCTTTGTCATGGTTGATGGTCTTTGCGTGGTCTAAAGGATCGTTCCGATCGTGGATCTGGCCCACATTTAGACAAACCGATCGGTGTAGTCCTTAAGAAATGGTCATGATCTGATTCCTTTACCATTTTCTTCACAATTTCAACATCCAAATTCAGAGCTACTTGACATGCTATGAATCATGTGAAACAGGATATTCGTTCCCATATCAGTAGTTGGTTTGGATTTTGTTGTGTGAAATACTACCTCTTTTTTTGGCAGATAGAAATTACGTTTGCAAAACTAAATGCCAGTTCTTCCTTTGTGAAAGCCAATCCAAATCTTGGGTTGAGCTGATAACATAGTACACCGGACATTCTACTGGAGGTTAGGGAGCCCATATGGTCATGACTCACGCTTAAGAGTTATTACGTTGATTGCCCTCTCCTACCTTTTGGTTATCAAAAAAAAAAATCGAAATCCAAGCCAAATCAATTTGGGAATCAACAAAACCCAGGGGATTGGCCGATTGGGATAAGAAAAACCAAAAATAAAAAGGGAAAAAGAGGAAACTTGTGGGGCTCCAATCAAGATGGTTCGCTCCTTTGGATCTGGGGTTCGAGATTTGCTCCCGATCATTTCCTCGTCCTGAAAAATGAAGCACGACTACACCACACCGGAGGTTCTCCAGAATGGTCCTCCGGTGCAAGAGTCAATGTACTTGCTCAGAAGAAGAGAAGACCAAGAGCTCAGATTTTAGGGCTATCAGATCATACCTCTTCCAAGAAGGCATAAGGGGTATTTATAGAGAGCTCATAGCTTGGCCTTCAAGAATGCACATGAGCTCGACACGCGTCGGCTGACATCACCTGCGCGTCACACTAGGGTTTTATAACCGTTTGTAGGATTAGCTGGCACCTTCACGTGCCCCCATCTTTATCCTAATAACCACTCGGATGACGTCATAATCGTCACGGTTGTTGTTCCCATGTGGGTGAGCTAGAACCTTGGCCCCCGCGTTCATTCAAACCGAGCATGGTGCCGAGGATTGATAGGCTGAAGGAATTAATCCAATTTGACTGAGACGGGTCGAGGTCTAAAAGGTTTTAAATGGGGGTTTTCAAAGCAAAAGCAAAAGCCAAACCGGCCATGCATATTTTTTTTTAATGATATATATATTTTTTGGGAACAATTTCCATCTTATAAAAGGGACGAGCCCAAAAAAGCCAAGGGGAAAGCCTTGGACAGAACTACATCCTACCAACACCACCTAACAACTAAACTACAAACAAGCAACAAAAACAGGATTACCCAAAAAATCGTAACTACATGCTACTGGCAGAAACAACCAGAAACCAAGCAAAGGACAAGACTAGCCAATTATCATACCAAAGAAAGGTATTAAGACCATTTCCAACGTGAACTTTAATGAACTGCCCTTCCCTCCTTAGTTCAAAAATTTTCCCGAGAGTCAAAGAGGAGTCATTGGGAAGCTTCATAGACCAGAAACAATGATGCTTGATCATATAAGAGGACAATCCAATCAAGTCCATAGACCAGGACAGAGACCATACCTATTTAGCCGATGCCATATACATCAGATTGGTAGCAATTGTGGGCTCAATTGCATTGAGAAGCCAAGTCTAGTTTACCATTTGAGCAGAGTGATGCAACTGGCAGACTCGATACCGAAGGATCAGAAGGTGGCCCGGGAGTTATGTCATCTCCTTTCCTCTTCTGCTGTTGAAAGGTCTTTGCCAACTCGGGCAAGGGGACTGACTCCAAGGGAAGCAATGTCTAATGAACGTGTAGTCAAACCCAGCCAGGAAGGCTTATTCTCCTATCTATGCGGCGCACAGGGTGCGGGCATTCCATGTGATAGCTCACTGAAGCCTTTTTCTTGCATCTCCATTTTCCATTGCGAAGGTGATATTTCCACTAAAAAATAGGTAACTGGAAATAAAGATCCCAAGGAAATGGAAGAAGACACGGAAACGACCCGGCACAGCCAAAATTAGGGGGCTTCAGTTAAAGTAGCTTGCCTAGTGTGATTGTGTGTCCTTCTGCAGCTTGCTTGTGTCTTTCCTGCCTAGTTGTGTCTTTCCATCCCTTGCTTTCTGTTCTAGTATGGGTGGTTGTCTGTCCCTTGCTTGCCCAGAGAATATCCTCTTTTTTACAAATAGCCCATAGATGCCTCATCATAGATGCTTTATTCCATTCCGTAAGTCTTTTGAAACCCGAACCACCTTCATTTTTAGGTTTAAAAACTGCTTCCCAAGCAACTTTTGCACCTGTAGATTTCAGCTCCAGGCCTTTCCAAAGAAAGGCACTAAGTAAGCTTTCAATCTCCTTAATGATTTATGTATGTGGTTTTCCTGCTTTCTAGGCATTGGGTATTTTGATTTAGATGGGGGTTTTGAGATTAGACTAATAGCTTCTAAAATAATCACAAATCGATTCTCTATACATATTGCCTAATTCCTTTGAATTTGGTGGTGCTTCGTTCCATTCTTATACTATACTTATAGCTATTGACAACAGAGTATGACAATATTTATGAACTGTTCAATAGTTTGCTGTTGCTCAATTTATGTGTTTTTATGAGATTTTGCTCCTTTTCTTTGAATATGTAATTATGTGTTCATGTATGTATTTTGAAGTGCATTTTTATGGTGACTTTGTTGTACAACAGTGATTCATCATAGACAAATTGCTGAATCAATTCCAAAGTTCTCCAACACTTGTTGCTAGCATTTTCCTCCGTTGGTGTCATATTTTCTTAAGGTATCTTGCTCTTTCACTTTTATTTATTCAGTCCCTATTCTCCATGATTTGGGAGCTTCTCTAATGATTAAACCCCACAGGTTAATTTATGTTGTTTGTGCATTGGTGATTAAAGAAGCATTTGAGAAGTATAGAAGTATTTTTAATGTTTGGTAGGCGAGCAAAAGAAGTATTTAAAGCTATTATACTTCAAATTAAAACAATTTTTTATTCCATATGGTTAGAACATATTGGAAAAGATTCCAACTGAAATAACTTTAACCAATTAACTAGATATCAATATGGAAGCATAAAGTATAGATTCTTCTTTTTCCCGGCCTTTTTTTTTTTGTGTCTTTTTTTAACCTTTTTGATTGGTTGTTTTGGGGTAGGAAACTTTTCTGGAAGAAATACATTTCTTTCCATGGCCTCTATTTTTTACATTTCATATCTTTAATGCAATCATCATACTTTATCTTTTGAAACCATACTTGCGAGTTACCTTTTCAGTACCACAAAAATGTAATCAAATATAATAGCACCAAAATACTCGAGGATAAAGTTTTATTTTCCTAACTTATATATGTGGGACATTGGGTGACATGCCCTTAAAATTGTGTTTGACCAGATATGGATAGAAGTTGGATGTCACTTTCTGACAGATTTAGTCAACCCTATGTCGACGGGGTGGACTATTTCATTGAATTTGCAAGTGCAAATTCAGGTGAGGCGGTGGAGATTAAGTGTCCATGTATTGATTGCCGAAACTTTTATAAGCATAAATATGATACTGTAAAAGCTCATCTGCTTGTGTGGGGAATCATGTTATCTTATACCACCTGGTTATTACATGGTGAAATTCCTGAACCCGATGACCAAGATGAGAGTGATGACGAAAACAATAAGGATAATGATGATGTTTATGGGGAACTATTAAACGACCACTATAGGGGAACATACATGGATGATGATACTAGTGATAAGAATGGCCTTCAAAACTTTGAGAAATTGTTGGAGGCCTCTCAATGTGGCTTGTACCCAGGATGCAAAAAATCAGATACCCTTTTAGCATTTGTCATTGAGATGTTACAAGTGAAGGTACAATATAGGTGGAGCAACTCTTCTTTTAATGTGTTTTTGTCATCACTAAGGCGATTTCTACCAGAAGGCCATGTAGCTCCTCGGTCAATTGATGAGTGCAAGAAGTTATTACGTGACTTGGGCTTAGGATATGAGCTCATCGATGCGTGTCCAAATGATTGCGTGTTATATTGGAAGGAGAATGCTCACCTAGAAAAATGTCCCAATCCCAAATGTCAACGACCTCGATATAAGGTCAATGATGGCAAAGGTAAGAAGATACCGCATAAGATATTGCGTTATTTCCCAGTGACACCTAGGTTGCAAAGATTGTATATGAATCCAGACATAGCCGAGGACATGAAATGGCATAGTGACAAGCGAGTGGATGACGAGGATATGAGGCATCCAGCCGACACCCCTCAGTGGAAGAGATTAGATGAAAAATATCCTGAGTTTTCCTGGGAGACTCGGAATGTGAGACTAGGATTTGCCACAGATGGGTTCAATCCTTTTGGCAACATGAGCACATCATACAGCATGTGGCCTGTGATATTAATCCCATATAATTTGCCACCGTGGAGATGTATGAAGGACCCTTTCTTCATGATGCCAATACTTATTCCAGGACCAAATCAACCGGGGACTAATATTGATGTCTATTTAAGGCCTTTGGTAGATGAATTGAAGGAACTATGGAAGAATGGTGTCAGAACTTATGATGCCTCAACTAGAGAAACCTTTCAAATGCATGCAGCTATAATAAGGACCATTCATGACTTACCTGCATATGGTGATGTATCTGGGTGGAGAACAAAAGGCTATTTGGCTTGTCCCACTTGTAATGATAGCCCGCTGTCTCACAAATTGATCAGTAAGATTGGGTGGTTTGGTCATCGAGCTTACTTGCCTGATAATCATCCTTTGAGGAAGGACAAGAAGTTCAATGGTTTGCCAGAGTTTGGCAAGAAAACTTTGGACTTACCAGTAGAAAAAATAATGGCTCAGTTGGCTAGGTTGCGACCAGTCGAGTTTGGAAAGGATACTACAAGTAAAAAAAGACCTCGTCATGTTGAAGAGTTGATTTGGACGAAGAAAAGCATATTATGGGAGCTGGAGTACTTTAGTGAATTGATGGTCCCACACATGCTTGATGTGATGCATATAGAAAAGAACATATGCGAAAGCTTATATGGGACAATGCTGGGTATAGATGGAAAGAATAAGGACACGTACAAAGCACGCGATGATTTGAAAATAATGGGAATAAGGCCAGAATTGCATTTACAAGTTTCTCAAAATGGATCAATTGTGAAACCTCGAGCAGTGTACACGTTGGATTCACATCAAGTAGACGAGTTTTATGAATTTTTGAAGTCAATTAGTTATCCAGATGGCTATGCATCTAACATATCAAGGTGTGTGAATTCAAAGCATGGAAGGTTATCGGGTATGAAAAGCCATGACTGCCATGTTCTCCTTCAACGTCTTCTTCCCATTGGCATGCGCGGTTTTGTGAACAAGGAGATATGTACGACTTTGTTTGAGTTGGGAAATTTTTTTCAAGAACTTTGCTCAAAGACCATAAAGCGGAGTGAGGTGGAAAAATGGGAAGAACGAGCAGTACTCATACTTTGCAAACTAGAGAGGATTTTCCCACCAGCTTTCTTTGATGTTATGGTTCATTTGACTGTTCATTTGTCGCGTGAGGCCATGATTGCTGGACCAGTGCAATATCGATGGATGTATCCTATTGAAAGGTAAAAGTAACCACAAGATGCTAGAATAGTTACTTTGCAATTATCTACATTAAGTAATGGTATAATTTTTGTTTTTGCTGAAGGTTTCTCGGAAAACTAAAAGGTTATGTGAGTAATAAAGCGCGTCCAGAAGGGTCGATTGCTGAGGCTTACATTTTGAAAGAGTGCATCACTTTTTGTTCAATGTACTTAAAAAGAGGTACTAAGAACCCTGAGCGGAATAACGATGGTGGCATTCGTGGCCTTGGGATGGAGATATTCCACCAGCATGTCCGTCTCTTCTCTCCGATCACAAGGGCTCCTAATCCTTCCCAAAAAGAACGGGAAATGGCTCATTGGTTTGTGTTGTACAATTGCCCCGAGGTGGAGCCATATCTAGAGTATGTGTTTATATTTTAGTTAGTGTAAGCACAACTAGTGAAGTTGATATACAAGTTATTTATGAAATTTAACTTCTTTGCACAGAGAACATGAGAGCATTATACAAATTCCACAAGGATGTGATGTAACTCAAATACAACGAGAACAATTTCCAATTTGGTTCAAAAAACGGGTAAGTATTTAGAGTTGCAAGTCTTTAAACACTAAATAAGTTTCAAATAACGTTAAAGTCGATGCTTGACATATGTTTCGATGTATAGATGAATGACTTGAGAAGTCAAGGATCTCCAGAGGCTACCGAAGAGCTGTGGTCATTAGCAAATGGTCCCGGTTCAATAATTGGTCTTTATTCAGGTTGCATCTCCAATGGTTTTCGATTCCACACCAGAGATCGTGAAAAACGTCGGATGTGTCAAAATAGTGGCTTAGTTGTTGAAGGACTACATAAAGGGAAGACCATTAACTTTTACGGTTACTTGTGTAAAATTTGGGAATTACGATATTCACATGGTGATAGAGTGGTTCTATTTGAGTGTGAATGGTACAACACTGGCCACAAAAAAAGGATATATACTGATGGACATGTCACAAGCATTGATATCACAAGGCTTTGGTATAAAGATGATCCATTTGTACTTCCGAGTAATGTGAGGCAAGTCTTCTATGTAAATGATACCAGTAAAGGAAAAAATTGGCGAGTGGTAGAACTAGTTAGACATAGAGGTGTATGGGATATACCAGAGCAAGTTGAATCGCCTAACGAACCATTTCAGCAGGATGAAACCACTGATAGTGGTATTCCAATCTTCATTGAAAATGATGTTGGTCATTACAATAGAGATGATGCGGATCCTGAGATCATTCTCGAGGCTGAACTTATGGCTGACCATGGAGATGATGAGGATGATGAGGATGATACTGGCAGAATACATAGATGACGAAGACAGTGAATTGAATGGACAAGCTAACACTAATGCATATGTTGATGTAGATCTTGAAATCGATGTCGATTATGACGACTAGATTTCGACTATATGTAACTTCTAGTCAAGATGGTGATATTAATTAGTGACTTTTGCTATTTATATTACATCATCTTGTGTTTCATTGCAAGAGCTGCATTCATTATGATAGCTATAATGTCAGTTAATATGTAGATTTCTAATAGAGATTGTGATATCAATTACTAAAAGTTGCTCTCCATGTTCTGTTATTGTTTTGTTACATTTCAAACATGTATTCATCTCATTTTACCATATGTCATGTGTGTATTTCATGGTGTTTCATTTATGTTTTCAGAAACATGTATGTCAGTCCGGGGTTCTTGTCCCAGCAGTTGACAGGATATGAAAAGAAAAGGAACCGAAATGTTGAAAAAAACTTACAAGTATTGGAGTCTTTTGGAATAAAGAGCCTGTCAAGGGCGTTGTTTGGTTCAAATCATAGTGGTAACACAAAAGATACTCATAAGAGAAAGAACAAGGCTGGACATGGCAATATTTATGAAGACTATCTACCATCCAATGGTGAAGGAAGGGTGAGTTCTAGTGAGGAGGATGACGACTCCTCGGATGATGATGTCTCTTCGGGGTCTCAAGCGAATAAGGTAATGTATGAAGGAAGAGGTATACATTTTGGCAGATTATTGATCTTCTACTTATATGTTTCCCTTCACTTTTTTACTTGTAGATAAGTAATTATGATTCAAAAATCATGCATTGCTTCTTGTTTTTTTTTAATGTGTGAGACCTGGCCCTTCAAAGTTTGTATAGCACACATTGCTTCTTTTTCTATTTCTATTTCAGGTTAGAAGTACAGGTCCAGGAAAGAAAAAAAGTCGTTCTGATGCTCAACCTTTGAGAAAATCACAAAGAAGTCAAGAAAATGGTCACCAAGCTCTCCAGATCCAACCTCATATTGTCCTAGCTGAAGGCATGACTGAGGTGGCTGCCCAACCTACTCAGCTCCCCACATCACCTACCGAACAAACCAACCCCTTTGGTAGCCCACATACTATTGCGAGCAGCATGGGTGAGAAATATTATTAGGATGTATTTCTTTTACATATACTTTTTATACCCTACATAGTAATAGGAGGAAGAAGAAAATTTTCTTTTGTTTTTCCCATGAGTTCATTCTCCATTTTAATTTTTTTTTGATAGGCAAAAAAAGTTTTATAAAGAAAACTTGACAAAGGGCACATCAAGTTGGGGGTAGGGGAGGGGAATCCAACCAAGGTTGAAAGACAGTGGACTGAGGTCCAAACACCTTAGGGCAGAAGCCCAAACACCTAAAGGCCTCAAAATGCCCACAATTGAAATAATAAGCCCAGCCCAAGAACCAAAACCAAATCCTAATCCAAGCAACCCTAAACACCGCCGCTACAAAAAACAGATCAGCCGCCATCACACCACCATCGATAGCAACACACGTGCACACACACACAAAGCTAGCTCACAAAAATATTAGAACACCCCACACACCACCTCCTAGACCCCAAACCCATTAGAAAGCTGAAGAGGACCTCTGCCGAACCCAGGACTCATTCCTTTTTTTTTGATAGGCGGGACTCATTCCTTTGAGTCAGTTCATTCTCCAATTACATGGAGCTAGGATTCTGAAAATGGTTCATGTGCAGTTTGTTCATGTATTTTTCAAACCTTCATGCAGTTTGTTCATGTATTTTTCAAACCTTCATTTGTTCATGTCAAAATGGTTCATGCACAATTAGTTCAGATTTCTTTTCTTATTTTTTAGTACATTGGGAACAACAATTAATAAATTTTAGTATCCTCTATGTTGATCAAATGATGCAAATTGAACTATGGTCTTAGCAGCGTCCTCATCAATCGCGGGCAAGAAGCGCGTAAGAGGTCCAACAAGGGGAAAGAATGTGGATAACATAAGGAAAACTCTTGGTCATCCCATCCCCATCGTTATTAATCCTGAAACTATGTCAATAGAGGGGAAGTATGCAACTTCTGTGGCTTGTGCTATTGGGTTGAATATTCGAGATCATGCACCAGTCCGAGACATTAGATGGGGAGACATTGATTTTGGGATCAGAGAGTCTATCATTCTGCGAGTTGGGGTAATTTATAATTTGTAGTATTTGATCAATTCGTTCTCTATTTAATTACAATTGCCAAGTTAAATTATTTCCATTTGCAGCAAATGTTTGGCCTAGGTGACTACAAGAACGATATGGTTGTTAGGCGTGTCATTGACATCAAATGTCAATCTTTATATGCGAACTGGAAGTGCGATTTGTACAAACACTATAAGGTTCTCAAGGAGAAGAAGGTGTCCGACATCAAAAGTCGCGCATTATATCCTTGTAACCCGAATGACTGGGTATTCATGATTGAGAATGTGTGGGAGACCGAAGATTGGAAGGTACCTTTTCTCCTGCTATTTTACCTTGAATTGACAGTTTAAGTTTCTGGATTGCTGATCACAAAAAAGGATTGGAAAGTACCCTTTAGTTGCTTATTAGATGGATGTCATACTTTGTTGACTGCATTTTATTTTATCTTTTTTTGTAGACGAAATCTGACAGGGGGGCGCACGCACGGTCCGGCTTGAAATTCAATCATACTAGCGGCTCGCAATCATTTGCTGCACGAGCAGCCAAGTTTGTAAGTATCCATTTAGGATTTCCATTTTATAAACATTCCAACTTCTTCTAGAATTACTAGAAATGAAAATAAATTTTCAGATTAAAGAGAATAACAAAAAGCAGCCTTTCGCGGAGCACTTCAAGGAGACACACATACGCCATCGGCAGGGAAAGGATGTGTGGATAAACGATAAGGCAAAGGAAGCTCATGTAAGTATGAAAATATCACTCTTGATAAATCTGCTCCACATGTGAGTTTCTTTGTATGCCACATGCTTACTTAGTTAAAATATGACAGCAAGAAATTGTTAGAATCACTTCCGATGTCACAAATCCTCAAACAGAAGAACATGCTTCCATTGAGGTGCTTGGGAAGAGATCTGGTTACTTGAAAGGATATGGAATTCGCAAAAACACTAAAGCAAATGCAATGCCATCCCAACCAATACCAAATCCAGAGGTGGTTGCTCTTCAAGAAAAATTGGCTAATCATGAGAAAGTCGTGGCTAATTATGAGAAAGCCATGGTTGATCAAGCTAAAATGTTCCAAAATATGCTGATGGTGGTGGTAATGAAATCTGGAATAGATCCAGCTTGCATTCCGGGGTTAGTTTCATGCAGTGGAAATGAAGAGAATGACACATCGGTTGGAGAGGAAGATGACGAAGCTAGTCATTAAGATGGTCACATGGGTGCTGAATTCAAATACTTAAGAGAGCTTTTGGATATTGTTTTTGACTCTATGCTGCTGGTGATGTATTTGGTAAAATCTCAATGCATTAACATATAATGAGACTAGTTTTTTGGATGCACTAGGCATTGAGATTAGTTTTTGGATGCATATATGTTGGATGTATGAATTGTCAAATATTTTGAAGTGTCATGACTTTTGCTTGATGCATTTAGGATTTGATATGGATGTATGTGAAGTTTTATGAAATATTTTGGCAATGGATTTTGGATGAGATGAACATACAAATAGATTAGGACTGGAAATCTGAATAGCAAAAACAGGTTTATAACCCGAAAAGAAATCAAAGTTCCTGCACGTTGCTCTCTTGTCCCCACTTTCTCCTTTCCTTTACCAAGGCGATGTGTAGCCCCCGGCCGCCCACCTTCTCGTTACCAGGTCTCTCTCTCTCTCTCTCTCTCTCTCTCTCTCTCTCTCTCTCTCTCTCAATCTGTCTTTCACTTTGTAAATTTAATATGTTAATGCAAGTTACAAGGTCCTTTGTGTTTTCTCCCTTTGTTGCTCTAAAAAGTCTTATGTCTTATGTGCAGATATGGTTTTTGCTTTTCGAAATATACGTACATTGCATCTGACATTCAACTTAATGCTTACAAGGCTCTCAACCTACATGACCAGTCAAAGCACATCAGAGGCAAATTTTTGAAGTGTCGTGGCATTGCTCACTCCCTCTCCTCAGGTGCATTTGATCAAAATGTCAAGTACACACCATCAAAATGTCAGGTACACACCATCGCATGAAGTCCTCACTTTTGACACCCTATTTTATGTGATCTCTTCTTGTTTTCTCAATTTTACTTGAGGAGAAACTTGGACTGTTTTTCATTTTTGTGGTATTTCTGTGTCTCTGTATGGGAAACCTAGACAAATTCAATAACGGGGCAGTAAATAGATTGTTTTGTATTCCTTGCTGAACTTCCTTTATAGCACTTGAGAGGTTCGAACCTAAGACTTAAGAGGAAAGCAAACCCTTAAGTCCCAAGACTTGAAAAGTAGACCAACCTCTTAAGGTTAAATTAGTAGTGATGTTAAGAATATGTTCCGTTTGATTGAGTTCATACTCATTTTGTTTACTTTTACTTCTTTTTTTTTTCTGAGTTATTTACTTTTAGTTCGTATTTGATGAACACTGAACTAGTGTTGAAATTTGAAAGGGCGAAATTAACAATGCTAAGAGTTTTTGTAAAATTGTTGAGTTATACACATGTTTTTTACTTCAGCGGGGATTTCGTGTAAAAAAATTGAGAAGGGAAAGAAATTAGCGATGCTTATATGCATAGTGTGCTACTTATGCTGTGCATTGCTAATACACGTAACCATGTGGTTTTCCAACTACCCTACTGATTTGTTGAACTTTTACTGGGGCGTTTTTTTGACAGTCTTAGCCTCTCAGGAGAGATTAGGTGAATGGCTTTCCTGGCTGAAATCCTAGTACTTTTACATGTTCTAATTTGAGAATTGTATTGAAAACCCACAAAGAAGAATTGTTCTAATCTAAACTCTTCTAAGTAGGCTTGTCAATGCATCATTTTAGTCTTTACCTAGCCTCAGGTATGCACCTGACAAAGCCAAACATTTCCAGTAATAGTGATGGGTTTCAAAACATAGGAAGGGCGTCCCACTTCGAAGAGGCTTTACAGTTATGAACATAGACCCTTCTGAAAGTATAAGCTACCCGTGACGGACACTCAATAACTGGTACAGTGTAGGATATGTGTTGGACAGTTTACTTGGATATTCTCTAGGGAAGAATTATTAGTACTTCAAGTTTCAAATAGATAGAGTTATGCGTAAGCTACCATAATATGCATGAAATGCTCTATTGCATTACCATACATTCTTGAAAAGCCAATGGATGAGGAAAAATGGTTATATGAAGTTTTATTGGTTGTCATAGTGAATTTACATTCTATCTTGGATCGTGTTCTGTTTTTTCTTTGATTTTTCAAGTTGTTGCATTATTAATTGGATATCTAGTGCTGAAACTCTATGAGATTGACCTTGCTTAGTGTTTCCTGCTCATGCTTTGCGTAGCCTCATTGTGGAGGAAGTAAAGGCATGCTTATGTTCCCTGAGAAATTTGAAACCTGGAGATCTAGAATAGGCTTCTAGCTGGCGCTTGGAGCCTTTGCTCCATTTTTTTTTTCCCTTGGGTAATTTCTGAGCTCTTTTGCTTTTTGTTTCTTTGTTTTCCTTAGTTGATTAGCTAGGTGCATTTGGCATGACTGTGCTTGTTTGGATTTTTTTCCATTGTATTTGGTTTGTTTGCTTTAATGAAAGGTGAACTTACCAAAACGAACAAAAAAGAAAATTTGTGGTTGAGATGTTCGGATTATAGTTTTATGCTGAATTATGTACTTATGAGCTTAGATGTTGATCCTTACATGCTGGAAATTTCTTGTAAGCTTACAGTTTGTATGTGTGCTGAAAAGTAGAGAGTGGAAGCTATGATTGAAAACAAAATACTAAAATATGCTCTTCAAAGTGTTGTATTATATGCTACTGCATTTCTTAGTTATGAGCTCGCGTGCTAGAAATATTATTTATATGCTAGATTGTTCACCTATTAGTACCTGAGATATTGTGGTCTTTACAGGGTCCACGTCACTCTCGAACATAAAGCGTGTACGGGGTTCAACATGGGGGAAGAATTTAGATGAGATAAGGAAAATACTTGGTCATTCTATTGCGGTAGAGGTCGAGTATTGAACTTCTTGGCTCGTGCTATCAAGGAGCATATACGAGATCATGACTAGCTCGAGACATTAGGTGGGGAAAGATTTGGTTTTGGAGTCCTATTGCTCTACGAGTTGATGTAATTTGGTGTCTTGTATACTAGCTTTGAATGGATTAAATTCTCATATGATTTGGAATGAATGAATGTATCTTTTGTCTTAGTTATTGAATGAGTTTAGATGGATTGAATTTATAAACAGGTTGTAAATTTGTGATATTTAATAAATTTCTAAATGAGCTCGGATGGGATAAATGCATATGGACAGGTTATTGGAAATATAGGAATTTTAATAAAAAAACTGTATTGAAATACTATCGCCGACACGAAGTTGGTCGGCAGTGAAGGTAACTTTCCGCCAAATGTTTTTACTTTTGCCGATGCAAAATTGTGTTGGCAAATGTTGGCAAATGTTTTTACTTTTGCCGATGCAAAATCCTGTTGGCAAATGTTTTTACTTTTGCCGATGCAAAATCTTGTTGGCAAAAGTCTTGGAGGTCTTAAATTTTGAGCCACTTTTGCCGATGCAATAGCATTTGGCAACCAAATTTGCCGATGCAAACTTGCATCGCCGAAGCTATTGCCTTTGCCGACGAGTGCTAGTTCACATCGGCAAATGTCTTTCCCGATATACAAACACCAACAGGCTGCCGACACAACGTTTTTCATCGGCAAAAACCTTCGCCAACACAATTACACTTTTGCCTATGAGTTATATTGCATTGCCAAATCTGCAATTTCTTGTAGTGAAAGCTCAAACACCTAAATGCCTCAAAACGCCCACAATTGAAATAATAATCAAACCCAAGAATCAAAACCAGATCCTAATCCAATCAAACCTAATCACCGCCGCCACAAAAAAAACAGAGCAGTCGCCATCACACCACTACCGACAGCAACTCACGAGCACACACATACAGCTAGCTCATCAAAATATCAGAACACCCCACACACCACCTCCTAGACCCCAAACCCATTAGAAGGCTAAAGAGGACCATGCCGCACCCGGGACTCTTTCCTTTCGAGAGGAGCGAAAGGATTGTCTCTCAGTATAATTTCAGAGCAGTCGCCGTTTGACATGTTTACGTGTGGAGTGAGTTGGCCCCAAGAGTTGTTGACAATAAGAAATTTTGGCTAATTTACACACACTTCGACTATTTTCCTTTCCTTCAGGTTAAGGGCAGACCAACTAATTAAGAGGTTCATGCTCTGGAACTAAAGAATTCACTAGATATTTTTTCTTACAACTTGCCCCAAGGGATTGGAAAAGTGGTTTGTTTTTTTTTTGGGGTAAAGCTTTTTGAAAATAGTTATATAGTGCATGGTGTTGCGGATTTGGTTTTTCTGTGGACTGGAACTTTTACTACACCTTTTTTACTTTAATAAAGTTATTCACAGTAACACCTTTTTGTCAATTTAATTAAATTGATTTCACTAAACTATAACATCCAACATATTTTCTTCCACTAACCTAACACATTATCTATAACTTTTAGTTTAGTGAAAACAATTTAACTACAAAAAATTAATTACTAGAAGTTGTCTTCCATACCCGAAAGATACTTTAATTTGGAGCTAATATTGAAGCGGATCTGACCTACATTACATTGGGATGAAGCACCAAAACAACCCTATGGAAGAGTAAAAAAAAAAGCATCTTCATTAATTCGTAAACCATTTCTCTTTATGATAACTCAAGTGTCTGAACCAGCTTAATTACACGTGCTTCGACTAATTATGGGGACTAATAGAACTGTCACTTGCAGTATCCCAATTAAAACCTGATAGTAAACCATTTCCTTTTTCTTATTTTTAAAATTAATAGGGCCACAATGATTAATCGTCCAACTCGATACTTTCTACTATTACCTCTACTTTTTCCTCTTTTTTCCTTTTTTCCCTTTTCTTATTTTTAAAATTAATAGGGCCACAATGATTCTGGGTTCTGAAGATACAACTTTAATAATGGCAGTGGTCACATAAGACAATCTAAACCAACCAGTCCGAACGGGATTATTCATGACAGATCGGGGCAGTTAACGATTGTATGTAGAAGGATTTAAGTGCAGTGAAGTTGTGGTTCAGTTCCTATCGAGAATAAGTTGATGCCCTTATGATGTACGGAAGCATGTTGAAAAAGAAGAACGTGCAACAAGGACAATCACAAATAAATATGGACTAAAGGTATTTTCTCTACAAGCACACAATTAATACTGAGAAATCACAGTGGGATTGTCGCATTTTATGATTGGTGGGATGTCACTATACCCGGCCGGGAAAACCCATGAGCCCTTAGTAAAACCAGATCGAGCTTGGCTTTTTTAAGGTATTTGGCTCTCTTTTTTTCGGTCAAACGGGAAATTTTGGAATTTGGCTCTTTGACTGGGATGCAATCGAATGTGCATTTTTTTTTATCATCTTGCTCTTGATTGAATTTAATCCATATCCATCACATTAACTACATTAATGGATAGTGGGTTGGCTTCAGAAGCATTTTCCTCAGGCAGAACTATTCTTCCAGTTTAATTCTTGAATTGCAACATGCGCACCATCAACAATACTCATCGTACATCCGGGTACACATCATATTTTTAGAAGTTGTAAACTCATCTCACCATCGTTGTATTAGACCTAACCCTCCAACAGAGGAAGGTTTTACTGATGATGAAGTTTCCAGTCCTTTTTTGTGGCTACCACCATCAACGAGGGCAGAATTGGGAGGTCGTGGCTCACACCCGCAACTCACGTTACTGGAAAAACAGTATGAAGATTGACTTACTTGAATTTAAGGGAGATATGATGCCGAAGGAGTTTATGAACTCGAAGAATACCATCAACAAAATCCTGAATTTCAAAGAGGCCTCTAAACATAGGAGGATCGACCCTCTTGCGGCTACTAGCTAGATTTAGAGGGAGGGCTTCTCCTTGGTGGTAACAACTCAAACAGACTCATGTTGATAAGGAAAGGAAAAGATCCGTTCATGGAAAAACTAATTAAAGAAACATTTGCGTTCTTTTTTTAGCCGCGTAATTAGTCTTTGATCAAAAATCCGAAGAAACTAGGAATATAAGCAATCCCATAGTGGTGAGTTGGACTTTAAAACTATTTCCCTCTATAGAGATTTTATGTGTGTCAACCAATTTTTCACACAAAATATTTCAAAACATCAAGCTCCAAAAGTGGTGGAACCTGGCCTCTTTTTACGAATCTATATATAATAAGAAAAAAGAACAATATTTAAGCCAGAGATACTCCCTCTTTTTGAACAAACAAATTTGAGAATTAATCTCATTTTTCATTATTCAGTAACAATTCTCTTGCCCTAAGGTAGGGGTAATAAGTGGAGAGAGATAGAGAGAGAAATGTTGAAAGTAGGAGGAATCTAGGGAGAATCTAGGGGAAATTTTTGAAAAATTCTTTTTAAAAATAGAAGAGAACAAAGCATAAATAACTCCATATTAGTAATCCCAATTTAAAAATCCTAGCAAAATACTAAAAATTAAATAAAATACTAATAAACTGCTAGTTTTTTCTGAAATCTAATCTGCATCATCCTTCCCAGCTTGAAGAAACTCATCATCGACTTTATAAAGTTAAAGTCACCATAACTTGTCCACATCAAGCTTGTACTTCAAATTTATTTTTTCCAACCCAAAATGTAAGCAAAAGTGTGAAGAAATAATTTCCTTCAAAACAAATCAGCGATTGGGCGTCTATTAGGCGATTAAGCGGGATAAATCTGTAATTTCAAAAATTCAAGGAGTGTAACTATTGGGGTAATGAAGTTGAAGGGCTTGTTATGTAATTTTACTAACCAGTATCAGTTTAACGGCTTCGAGATATATGATCGTCTCGTATCTCAGCGTAACACCAGAGTAAAACACAATTGGAACCCTAAAACATGATCGTCTGGTCTCTCTCTCTCCGCCTGTCATCGCTGTCTTTTATTGCTGTCTATCATCGCCAGTCGTCCTCGCCGCCTCACTGCTGTAAATTCTCCAGCTCTCTCTCTCTCTCTCTCTCTCTCTCTCTCTCTCTCTCGCTTGCTCGTCTGGTATCTCCTATCTCTCTCTATGTTTCTCTCTCTCTCACTATCTCTCTCTATCATTCTTATGCATTCACTAGGTTCAGAAGTCTCTCTCTCTCTCACTGTCTCTCACTCTCATTTGGTATCTCAGTATATACTAGTGTATATAATATATAATATACACTCCACTAACTAGTATAATATATAATATGCACACACTAACTAATAATATAAATAAACTAATAAACTGAATAGTCCACTAACTATGTCTCTATATTTGAAATGTAAAGAAGTGTTAGTATTGAGTATCCAATAGCCAAAGAGAACTAGGAAATTTTTTGGGAGAGAAGATATATCACATAAACTAGGAAATCTGTGATTACTAATGGTAGGGAGTATGCAGAATATTATAAATAAAAAAACTGACTAATTGCTAAAAGGCGATTAATGGAAGGTGGTCATTTGCCCACCTAGTGCCGAGCGCTTTTAGAACATTAGTGTCAGGTTGAATCTGTGTCAGGCAGTGTTCTAAAAATTGGTTTTAATCACCGATTAATCAGATTTATGGCCTCTCCGATCAGACTAATGCCTAGTCATTTGAATTAGGCAGACTGAAGATTAGTCGGCGGCGATTAGTCGGCAACTAGCCGATCGGCGTCTAGTCGGCAATTAGTTGATTAATCGGTTAATCAGTGATTAGGCGTCTATTCAGCGATTATACGGGATAAATCTGTAATTTAAAAAATTCAAGGAGTGTAATTGTTGGGGTAATGAAGTTGAAGGGCTTGTTATGTAATTTTACTCACCAGTACCCGTTTAAGGGCTTCAAGATATACGATCGTCTGGTATGACAGAGTAACACCAGAGTAAAACACAGTCGGAACCCTAAAACATGATCGTCTGGTCTCTCTCTCTCCATCTGTCATCGTCGTCTTTCATTGCCGTCTATCATCGCCGGTCGTCCTCGCTGCCTCACTGCTGTAAATTCTCCTGCTCTATCTCTCTCTCGCTTGTCTGGTATCTAAATATCTCTCTCTCTATGTTTCTCTCTCTCTCTCTCTCTCTCTCTCTCTCATTCTCATGCATTCACCAGGTCCAGAAGTCTCTCTCTCTCATTGTCTCTCACTCTCGTCTGGTATCTCAGTATATACTAGTGTATATAATATATAATATACACTCCACTAACTAGTATAATATATAATATGCACACCACTAAGTGGTAATATAAATAAACTAATATACACCCCAACAGTAAACATATCAAAAGTCAGTACGCTCACCGACTGAATAGTCCACTAACTATGTTTCTATATTTGAAATGTAGAGAACGGTTAACCTTCGAAAGTGTTAAAATTGAGTATCCGATAGCCAAAGAGAATTAGAAAATTTTTTGGGAGAGAAGATATATCTCATCAATTAAGAAATCTGTGATTATTAATGGTAGGGAGGATGCAGAATATATTATAAATAAAAAAAATCAACTAATTGCTAAAAGGCAATTAATGGCTGATTAATAGGTCTCGAAACTTGAAAATGGTCGTTCGCTCGTCTAGCGCCGAGCGCTTTTTAGAACATTGATGTCAGGTTTACTAAAACAACAAATTACATATATACTAGGAAAGCAAGACAAAAACAATGATGTACTCCCTTTGTCCCAATTTGGTAGTCTAATGTTGGGATTATAATCTTTTAAGGAAACAGTGATTACTCTGTATTAAAATACTTTGAACTTTGCCGAGCAAAAAAATACTTTGAACTTTTAATTTTAAGGTTGCCCTTCATTTGTAGGCATTAAATGGGAGAGGAAGTGACCAACATACTTGGGAAGTTTATTAGTATTTTCATCTGACTTCCACTCAACCGATTTTTTTTTCTCCTAGAACCACCCTATTTGCTCATTCAAAAACATATCAACTAACAGTAAAATTGAACATGAGCTCAGTGGTAAAGCTTGATCAAGAAATTGAAAGGGAAAGTGCTATTGTCAGCTTCACAACCTTGGCTTAATGGAATATCTCTTTTCAAAGTTCAATCCCATTGGAGACCACTGCATGGGAAGATTATATATTTCCTTACACAAAGCCAAGACTTCTCAAAACTTCTGTTAAAGATATCAATGATTCAATATCCATGCTTACCAATAGCATCAATGGAACTACAGTAGATGTCTTGAATCTGGAACTTCCTAATTAAAGATCTTTTGAGAATTCAAATTCACCAACTTTCAATGCCCCACCAATTCTGCCTTGACAGACATTGATCACTACTGAAATCCCTCCAAATAATATGTGTGCATGGACAATGACCCTTTCTTATATAGATCTAAATTCCAGTCTCAAATAGATAGTTTAGGAATAACCTGATTTACAGAGAGCAAATTGGGAGAAACAGAGTAAAAGAATTCAGGGTTTTACAAATTGGTAGATATGTACACGTAGTCATCACGTACACATTCAGGGGGAGGAATAGGAACATGCCTGGTGAAATCGGCTATCGATTGCCATGGGCAGAAGAAAGCAGTGCTCATGTGGGTGCTGATGGAAAAAGGTTTCGCCTCGATAAGGAGACGATGATCTATTCAGACAAGTTGGAGTAGATTCTTACACCCTAGTTAAGAGAATTGAGGAAGAGATCAGAGCCTGCTTGCTATCTATAAGGTTGTCCATACATTCTGATTTTGATGCTGCTGTTTGACAGGCCTGGGGGATCCAATTCAGAGTAGACAATTAGAAGGGTTTGGTGTTTTGTTGCTTTTCTTTTGTTGTAAACAGTTAGGTTTTGGTGGCCATAATTTTGGCAAGAGTCTTGCAATTTCTGTCCTAAGGCTATCTCCTTGGTTTTTTGGGCTTGGTCGCTTTATAAAATTTGCCTTTTTCCAAAAAAAAAGAGACGATGATCTACTAGTGGAAAAGACAACGTCAATACCCAACATACATACGAGAGAGCGAAGACATTGAGAGAGAGAGAGATACCAGAAAACTGCAACAGTTCTTCTTGGGCTAGGGCACATCGAACAGGGGAGGGGGAAACCGCTGAACTGGTGATTTTTTTGGGGGTTTTATTAAATTTGATAGAACAAATAAAAATATATGGGCTATGTTATCATTTTTAAAAAAAATTTTTTCATTAACAAGTTTGTCTTTGTGACTTTTTTGGTCCATTAAATAAACTTTTGGTCCAATTAATCCTTTTTTTTAAAATTTCTTGGCATGTTTTACCTTTTTAATTTTTTTAATTACAACTAGATTTTCAAGTCATCCAGTCATAATAGTGTTATAATAATTTTTTTTTAACCAAAACGATAGGAAACTTTTATTATAACTTAGAGAACTCAAATACAAGAAATAAATTGGTTATCTTTGCCCAAGGAGATAACAACCAATCAGGAGGCCTAGCTTCCAAGTTCTAACACCAGGGCCTTGCAAACCATCTTTCGCCAAAGTATCCGTCTTCAAACCATTTGCCGATCTTCAAACAAACAACAACCTCACACTCCCGAACCAAATTTCTTGATCTTGTCACATCTTCCACCACCACCTCCACTTCAGTGGGACACGCCATCTTACCTCGGATACGCCTCACCAACTGTTGTGAATCCCCCTCCATAACGAGCGAATCCAATCCAAGCAAAATGGCAAAATCAAGCATTGCCCGCCATGCCATAGCTTCCGCACAAAGAGGAGAACCCACCACACCCAGATTCAATGAGCGTGCTGCCACAAAAGACCCATTCGAATCTCGTACCACTATCCCTGCACCCGCCTTCGCCAATCCATTTGATCTGCTTACCCAAGCCCCATCCACATTAAATTTCAGCTTTCCACACATCGATTTCTGCCAACATTAAGCCAACTCCCCATTTTCCATTCTTAGCTATCTCAGCTCCAGAATCTGTTCCCTCATTGAACGGATAAATTCCTAAACTTCCTTAACAGCTACAACCACCATCTGGCTCGGGTCCGGATCTGCTCCATTGAATAGAACCTCATTTCTGCATTTCCAAATCCTCCACATAATCATCGCTACCAACGTCAACATATAATCTCCATCATCTGTTCCCTTCCATCTATCAATCAACCTAACAAACTGTAAAGACCCGTGTTTAATTTTAATAATTTAATGTTCAAATAAAAGTTAAAATTATGAAAGAATGTGAAAGGTGATGTGAATGTGTGTTTGGGATTTATGTGATAGGATTTGAAAATTTGGGGTGCAAGTGTGATTGAAATGTGTAGTGGCATAAAAAGGGGGAGTGTGTGGTGGGCAATCATATTCCACCACACTCCCACTCTCCCTCTCTTTGTCCGACTCCCTCCCTCTTGGCTTATCTCCCTCTTTCTAGTTTTTCTTGCTTCTCCTCCATGGATCCTTGAAAACCCACACATATTACGCCTTGTACGAGCATCCTCGGTTCTCGGTTCGAGTGGGAAGAGCTCGTAGGATGTGTTCGTGGTCGATTTCAAGCTCGGAAGCTAAGGCTTGCTTGGAATTTGAGGGTTTTACTCAAAACCCTTTCGGTAGTGATTTCTCGCTCTCTTTATGTGTTTATGAGTGGATTTGGAACCTAAATATTGTGTTTGATTGTTGTTTTTGGTCCCCAGGGAAACCCTTTGAAAGGTGAATTCGCGTGCTGAAAACCCAGGTCCTTCTGGTAGAAGTTATATCCCTACCGGTTGAAACGCTATCCAGTAGTGTATTTTTGTGAAATTCTGGTCTCCTACTGGTATGGAATGAAAATTTTGCATTTTGGCAAAACTTCGAACGGGTATACTTTTTCATCCGAACTCCGTTTTGGGCATATTATATATCAAAATTAATATATAGAAAATCTACTTTCCAATGGTGGTGGTCTCATCTCCTAATTCCTAACCGATAAGGTTTGGTAACCAAAATAAGATAGATATGTTCGTATATGTTGGGAAACCTTTTTCCTTAAAATCATTTGGGTGAGACACAGATGTTCTTATAGTCTCTTGAGTACTTAATTGAATGGTATAATGAGATTTAGGTGGTAGGTTATCATACTTAGGAAATGTTGGTTGACACCTAGAGAAAATATGGGTCGAGATGATTGATTGTATATCAAAGTTGGACTGGGGGTATGTGAATGACAATGATCAGCCATCTTATGAAATGAAAAACGTGAGTTATAATAATTAAATTTCCTCTTGAACTGTAAATCGAAAGGTGAAGTTGTTCCAAGCTACTGGCATGAAGTTCGGTTTGTGAATAATTGGTAGATACTTAGTAGTAGAATAGATGGGTTGGTGACGAGATTAATGATGAGAATTATGGGAAACAAATGAGAAACAGTTAGCTATGCATATGTATTGTTGCGGTATTGATACACACTAAGATGATTTGATATTGACGTCATTTGATTGATGAGAACTAAGAGTTTGTTTTACTACATGAGGGGAAGCGGGTCCCAAAACGCCCGGCAGGAGCACTCGCTCATGACACGGACTAGGCCTACCAACGGGTGTGGTGCTAGGGCAGGGGAAGCGGGTCCCAAAATGCCCAGCAGGAGCACTCGCTCATGACATGAATTAGGCCCACCAACGGGTGTGGTGGTAAGGCCGGGGAAGTGGCGGGTCCCATAACACCCAGCAGGATAATTCGCCATGAAACAATAATAAGAATTTGAGAATGAAAGACGATAA